>CM040437.1:67274123-67636682 GCA_022702705.1 Papilionanthe hookeriana x Papilionanthe teres
GGAGAGGTTCAGAAGGCTCTTATTGCACATAACCATTTAGTGTTTGTTTCAAATTTTGTGGACACGCTTGAATTAAGGAAGATCAAATTGCTCCCACCACAATTGAAGATATATTTTATTTATTTCCATTTTCTCCGTGTTTCTAACTGCATGGATCAATGATCGATAGTTTTTTCAGATTTGGATGAACTTTGTAGCAATCTGAGTAGTTGTGTCTGAAATGTTTTAAGTACTGCAATATGAAAAGACACTTTCAAGTACAATCTTTGCCAATAACCACAAAACATGGCAATCCAATCATTATTTTTTAAAGGCCTAGTAAAACTCAATTCAATTAGAACACTTGGCCTTAGACGGCATTGGGAGGCTAGTGGTAGTGGCATCCAGCTATAAGAGTTTGCTAAGGCATATGAAGAATCAAGTTTATGCTGATTAACTATTGGAGCTGTAGTCAAAGTATAGAAGTTCAAACTCGAGTGATGGGAGGTTCCATGGATGAGACAGGAAGAGTAGACCACTTTAATATTCGCATTGGAAAATCATTTACTTGATAGGAACTCTGAAAACAATCTAAATAATATATGCTTTAACAAATGATCTGATAGTTATATGGCGATGATCAAAAAGCTTTATTGAATGTTTTGCAGTCAAATGCAATTCTGATATGAATAGACATATAATCTCTACTTCTCTAGAATGAGACGTCCCTTCAAGAACTTGACCACTTTAGAGAAGGAAACTGGTCTTGCTAATTCAAGTAACTCTGATTATGTGAAGGTAAGTGTTGGTTTATCTTGGCACATGGAGGATTGTTTGTGATGAAGAGGATCTAAACACTAGATGAAAAACTAGTGAAGGTCGGAGCTCTCTGAGATCTCAAAGTCACCAATCCTCCAATAAATTTTGCAAAGGGTTGGGGATCATCTACAAAAAGATGAACTGAGAGCCGACGGATCATTGCAGGAGGGGCAAAAGGAAGTAGCCGCTTGAATTGTTGACATTGAAGGAGCAATTAGGACAAGAGGGATGGTCTAAGGGTAGGCAATGGGGATGAGAAGAAATCAAAATCAAGATCCTGTCAGGGGAGTGAGGAAAAATGCTGTTGGATGATAATAGATAGACAAAAATTTTGTAGGCCTCGAACCACAACTAGCTCGCTAATGAGTATGATCGTATTGGCCCATGAGCACAAAAAACTCTTGCAAATTTGATTAGGCCCTATGATGAGCGCGGTGAGAATGCCGCTATATCAAGATGGGAGAGATATGGTACTTTTATATTTCAATTTTCTAGTAACCACTTTTGCAGTTCTTATATTTCAATTCACATTTAACTGGAGATATAGTATTTTCAGATTAAGTTTTATAATGTAGAAGTGGTTTTTTTATTCTTTAGCTCTACAGATCATTCTTGACATTGACTCTTAAAGCTTTCTTTTTCTGTATCTCTTACATCATAATACATATAGACATAGCTGTCTCTTTCCGCTAAAATCGATATCGTAGCATCTTGCCTTTACATTGCATTGATGATAGTTGCATCATGTACTATATCTTTGGCGTGCTTGTGATTGGAAAAGTATTGACAAAATAGGAACAATGATAAGTTGAAGACAAACAAGGAGTGGAATGGAGGTTGGAAGTTCAACAGTGTTATATGTCTATCCCTTAATTTTCTCTGTTTTTTTTTGAGCTTTACTATGAATACCTCCAACAATCTTGTTGGACAGCATATATCGTGCATTCAGTTGATAAATGATCTGGGTTTCGTCTATTATTTTTTTTTATGGAACTTTACCTAAAAATTCGTTGTGCTTAAGCACAAGCCATTCTTTTTCTTCTTTCTTTCTTCGCCTCTCAGCCTCCTTTGTTTCAGTAGTTGGTCTGTATTTAATATAATAATAATTCTTTGAAATCTACCAGAAATTGAGGTTTATGTCAATAAAATGTCACCGGGGATATTAAACTTATCATCTTTTGACATTCTTTGAACAGGTTGCAACATCTTTAAATTCCTATGACTGCTTTCTTCTGCAATCTGGAAATACTTTGTTCATATGGCAAGGGTCATCTAGCACGTTTGAGCAGCATCAGTTGGCCACAAACATTGCAGAATTTTTGAAGGTAAACTTTTGATATTTTAATTTTCTATTAAAACATACATAAGCGGTACTGTGCTGTCATAAATTTATATATTAGTCAAATTTTCATTTAGAATAAATATATAAATAATTTATCGCACTGTTTTTAGTAGTTGACGACGTCAAATGAAAAAAAAAAAAATCATATTTGCACGGTATTTAATCAACCTAATTTTCAAGTTGGAGGAGAAGACACTGTAAACTACTTATTATGAAACATTACCTCATTTTTTTAGTCCCTAATCAATCTTATTATTCATGTAGCCTGGGGCTGCATTTAAACATGCGAAGGAGGGAACTGAGAGCTCTGCTTTTTGGTCTGCTCTTGGAGGAAAACAAAGTTTCACCAGCAGTAAAGTTACGACAGATATTGTTAAGGATCCCCATTTGTACACGTTCTCATTCAACAAGGGTAAGATTCTCTCTCAGTTATATTTATCAATTGGAAAATTTACCTACTTGCCACTCAAGTCCTATGTCTTTACATACCTAACACCTAAAGTTCAATTTTACATATATATTCCACTTTACCTATGCATGAGAAGGTGTATTTCTCTTTTAAAAGTTAAAACGGTGGTATTTTTTATGTGACATGAAAGATTTTGGCTATATAAATGTAAAATACAAAGTTTAGCTGTTCAATATGTAAATGCATAGGAATTGAATGGTATGTATGTTAATGCTCCTTATTAAGATTTGTTTGATTTGCCTCAGAAAAAAAATCTTATAACTTCTCGCTTCTTTTCTTTTTATACCTAACTGCTTCATCTTTCCTTCATGCTGGTGTGACGGTCCTTCAGAAAAATTAGAGGTTTGCCTCATCTCTTTTTATTTAGTTAGTTCATGTGTATGCTATTCATTTCGATAATCGTTAGTTGCTGTTCCTCCTCCTTTTCAGGTCACTGAAGTTTTCAACTTTGTGCAAGATGATCTGCTAAGTGAGGATATGTTGATACTTGACACTCACTCTGAAGTTTTTATTTGGATCGGTCAATGTGTAGAAACCAAGGAGAAACAACGGGCATTTGACATAGGCGAGGTTACGAGTTTAATCTGCATATTTTTGATGCCGTATTTTCGTGTTTTTGTCATATGATATTCATTTAATTTTTTTATTCAGAAATACATAGAGCTTGCAGTATGTTTAGAGGGGCTAGCTTCAGATGTGCCCCTTTACAGAGTCACGGAGGGTAATGAGCCCTGCTTATTTACAGCATATTTCACCTGGGATTCTGCAAAGGCTGCTGTATGTTCTGCAAACTCTTTGGCCTCTCACTATGATGCTAGTATTTAGCTGCTTTTTTCTCATAATTTGGTCGAATAAGAGTGTGCAATATTTTTTTATGGGTATTTACATACATACCATCCAATTCCTATGTATTTACATATCTAGGACCTAAACTTTACCTTTTACATTTATACCATCCAAATCTTTTATATCACATCAAAAATACCACCATGTTAACTTTTAAAAAGTAAAATACACATTTTCATGCATAGTTAAGGTGAAATGTTTTTAAAAAATTAAGTTTAGGCATTAAATATGTAAATACATAGGAATTGGGTGGTATGTATGTATATCTTTCTTTTTTATTCAAATTATTCTATCATACTAAAACATTGCAAATAAAAAACTAAAGCAGTGTAAGATGAATTGGTGCTGTGGTGGGGGACTACGAATTTTCGGGGAGTGTTCATGATGGGAGGGGAAAATTGGAATTAAATGCTTGTTTTCTAGTTGGACTTGTTTTATGGGCTTTCAGGAGTTACATTTAAGATCCATTGGCACATTGCGTCTTGAGCAAATACCTCAAAGATTTGGTGATTGTTTTTGTGGATATGAGCTCAAATTAATCTCAAAGTTTACTCCATGCCTCTGAATCCTGCACAGCTTGAGATTTGTCTATAGGAAATTCTGACTAAACACAAGTCTAAAGGGAAATTTACATACGTTGCACACAATTCTTATGTATTTTCATTTCCCCTTCCTATACTTTCATATTTACATACATAGTGCTTTGGTGCTTTAAACCTACGCATGAAAAGACGTATTTCAATTTTAAAAGATGGTAATAGTGTTATTTTTTATGTGGTATTAAAGATTTGAGTGCTATGTGTGTATTGAATGATTGGGTTTGAGATATGTAAAAGCATAAAAATTCTGTGCTATGTATGCAAATGCCCCAGATGTAAAAGCATAAGAATGTGATTACGCCCTTGAATTATATGGCAAGAGATTAATTATTCTTATCCTTTTTTATGGATAAAAAAGCTTTCATTTATCTCCTTTTAAGTTTATGTTGTGTAACTTGACTAATTTTTTCATGCTTGGGATATGTTTCTACTAAATTTTAATGATTTTCTAATATGACATAGGCCCATGGGAATTCTTTTGAGAAGAAGCTTGCAATCTTGTTTGGGACAATTTTTCATACTTCAGAGGTAATTTTTCTTCTTGAAATCTGATTTTTTTGATCAAGTTCTGTAATATATTGGTGCTGAATAACTTTGACGAATTACGTCAGAATTAAATGGATATATACTATACTAAAGAATCATGTGTTAAGTTGTCCTTTAGACAATATCAAACTTAAAAATCTTATATTTTGAGTTTTTTAGCCTGTGGTACCAAGGTTATGTAAATGAATTTATTGAATCACATACAGCTACTTATTTCGTTTGCTTGCTATGAATCAATCATAACTTTAGTTGTTTTTTTTTTTTAAAGTGGATACCAGGCTATTTTGTATCATGTTGTTTTTAAATTATGTACGAGGACTGATATGACAAGTAAATATGATATTGCTTGAATGTGTAGATTTAAGATCTTGATTGGATATGCTGCCATTTTCTTAGGTCTTGCATAGCCTAAAACAGAACTTGAATGTCATTGTCATGCAAATATATTAATATTCAAGACGACTTTGCATTTGGTATCGCTCTAGTTTACACCTTTGTAATCAAAATGAGTTGGAACTTTGAGGGATTGGAATAAAACATTTTATTTTTGATTCGGTGTGAAGATAATTAGTAAAGATATTCATACTTTCTTCCATGATTTGATATGTATAAGGTTGGCTTGCAAAAACTCAAAAATGAAAAAAAAAAAAGAAGAAAGCATTGCATTCTTTATGAAGACATGGGAATTTGTCAATGTTTTAATTTGTCTTCTTTGTTGAACTTGTCAATGTATTTTACACCTGTTACTGGGATTATGACTATAAAATTCAAATCTGTTACAGAAAATTACTTGGTTTATTCGGGGGCATCTGCATACACCCAATTCCTGTATATTTCCATATCTAACATCTGAACTTTAATTGTTATATTTATAGCACCCAAATCTTTCATATCACATAGAGAAATACCACTATTCCTCTTTTAACTTGTGAAATACACCTTTTCAAGCATAGGTATGGTGGCATATGTAAAGTTGAAGTTTAGGTGTTATATATGTAAATACATATGAATTAAATGTTATGTATGTAAATCATCCCTTTTCTTTGTCTCTAAACTTTTGTTCTGTGCTGTATATAGTATTTTGTGTGATTTAACCCTTTTTAATATTTTTTTCAGTCTAAGGATAAATCAAATAATGCAAATCAAAGTGGACCGACTCAGAGGGCATCTGCTTTAGCAGCACTCTCTTCCGCGTTTAATCCCAATTCCAAAGCCAAGCCTGCATACCCTATTCCAGTTCGTTCAAGTAAGGGTGGTTCTCAAAGAGCAGCTGCAGTTGCTGCTCTGTCTTCTGTTCTCACAGCTGAACAAAAGAAAGCACAAGCTGAGGGATCTACTCGCAGATTTGGCAGAAATTCACCCCCAGATTCAAATGCTACTGGTAATGTTGGCATTTTTTTTGAAGGGAGATTTATACATGTCACACCCATACTTTCATATTTACATACATAGCACTTTTTGTTGCTTTAAAATCTATGCATGAAAATGTGTATTTCACTTTTAAAAAGTTGTGATAATGTTATTTTTGATGTGATGTTAAATATTTGAGTGCTATGTGTGTAAATATAAAAGTTTGGGTGTGAGATATGTAAAACCTTAAGAATTGTGTGCTATGTATGCAATTGTTGCATAGTAATTTGTATTTATAATATATAACTGAATTACATGTTTTTAAGTTCCACCTCTTCATATCACCCTAAAAGAATCTTCTTGGGGTTTATTGCTTCCCAGAAAGAATAGTGCCTTTAAAGTTGTATAGGATCTTTCTCTAGATGTAACTGCAGAATCCGTCACTTTATTTATATTACAAAATTTAATTGCACCAACCATTACAGTAAAAAAAGAAAAATAGTGGTGTGCAACGTTATCCTTTGATTATAGTGTTCCTTGTTGTTATTTGAATTCACATTGTGCAAACTGAAGAAATATTATCGGCTCTGCGTTTCGAAGTTGATATCACTAACACGAAGAGACAATTTTTTTTTTTTTTTTTTAACTCAGTTTACAATCCTACTAGATTACTTGTGATGTAGGGCAATAGTATGGAAGATCTTATCGATCGAAATAATGACTTCTATGTAGAACTAATATAATCGAAAGTTTTCTAAATAATAAGGAAACATGAAAATAGATGAGATGATGGATTAAAATAAAGAGAGAAAAATTAAGGACTGAATATGCTCGGTGTGATTCCACCGGCTCTTCCTTCTCTTGAAATCAATCTATTTCACATCCATGGCAACGAATTTTTAATTATCATGATATAGGATATTAATCCTACCAGAACAACAACAACAACAACAACAAACCTTTATCCCACTAAGTGGGGGCGACTACATGAATTCTTTTTCTGTATTGCGTCGTGTCATATTTTTGTTTAGTTCTAATAGATTAAGATCATTTTTTTATATAATATGTCCAATTCTTTTAAGGAATAATAATTATAGATTAAGGTCTTTGATAACAGATGTCTAAAAAAATCATGATCTTAGAATGACAGTAGCTTTCCAAATAATATGATGGAAAGTTGGGCTTCACCATTTTATCTACTTGTCCAGATTACTTTGTTTCCTAGCAAATGCATATCCTCAGTGACCTTTCACAGAGTAATACCTTGGGGCCTGCTGCCCTGCATCTGATTTCTACACAATATAATAGGAAGATTTACATATCTGTCATTCAAATCTTTTGTATAAAACTTATCCAACACATAAACTTCAATTTTTACATAAATACCATCTTACCTATGCATAAAAAGGTGTATTTCACCTTTTAAAAGTTAAAATGTTGATATTTTGATGTGATATTGGGGGGTATAAATGTAAAAGGTAAAGCATAGGTGTTAGATATGTAGATATATATAAATTGGGTGGTATGTATGTGAGTGCTCCGATAAGATTACTGTGCTTCATAGATGCAAACCGCTTCTTCGGAATGACTACATCAATTTCCTTTTGTAATTATAGAATCACTCAAGGGAGAGACAGCAAGCTCTGTGACATGGGATCCAGCTGAAGAGTCGACAGAGAAGGAAGTGATTGAAGGGGAAGGTTCTGTCTCAGGGAGCAGCGATGCGAGTTTAGAGGCGAGCGGCGACACCTCTGTAGAAGATAATGCTGATGAGAACACATATAGCTACGAGCGACTGAAAGCGAAATCCAGGAAACCGATTACTGGAATCGACTACAAACGGAGAGAGGTGCGTTCCTTGGTTTATTTCTAAATGAATTGAGTGATCAATGTTGATATATTTATGAACTTTCTTACAGGCTTATCTATGTGATGAGGAGTTCCAGACTGTTTTTGGAATGACCAAAGATGCATTTTATCAGCAGCCAAAGTGGAAGCAAGACATGCAAAAAAGAAAGTTTGATCTCTTCTGAACTATAATATTTCAGGCATATTTCTCCAACTCCTTTTAAGTTATGTATTTCCGTGTTTTCATTTTTATTTCATCTTTTTTTTTTTTAATGTTTTCACTTTCTGCATCATTTGGGGGTTACTTCTGCTAGTTTGGTGGAGTGATTTTTGCAGTTTTGAATGCATTCTTTGATTTGTAAATGAGTATTGAAGTTTGGTATTTCAGAGTTCTGGGGCTTTTTAACCGGTTTGCTCTTATGAAGGATCCGTGTGTATATATTTTGGTGTTGGATGTGGGGCTTCCTGCTGTCGAATGAATGCAGGCATATAAATATTGTGCGTGGTTTCTAAATTTACATTGTAATACTGTTTAAATTATTGCTAGTTTTCTGCCTTGACATTAGATGTCTGATAAAGTACATCTGATCACTCTGTATTCTTCGTACTGTATATGTAGGGCCATTAACATACGTACCACTCGGTTCTTATTATTTATATATTTAACACCTAAATATTCATATATTTCCTTGCATACCACTCGAATATTTAATATGACATCAAAAACATCATCGTCACTTTTTAAGGCAACACATCTTTTCATGCACCGTGATCCCGAGGTTTGATAATTGTAAATATCGAACTTTGGGTGTTAGATACATAAATACATTAGATTTGTGTGGTATGTAAATTATATATATATGAGTTAGGTTATGCCTTTTGCTGTTGTGTTATGGTTGATTTTTTATGAGTTCTGAGATTTTATATGGTGTAAGCCTTATGGTTAATTACGCATCCCACTAATGCTTTTAAGACGTATTTAGATTTTAAATAATATAATACTCATAATAATAAATTATTTTAACAACTACATTTATACTTTTCTGAAACAAAAAAAGTTATTTTTGAACATTTTGAATGTAATTCATAATAATTTTTCGGGATATGATATTTTAATGAACTTATTTATTTTTAATCAAAATTGTCTCAAACAATCTGTTACTAAAAAAAAAAAGATAAATTAATTAAAATCAGAACTTAACAGTCACAGAAAAAATTGGATTAATTTATAAGTTCCTAATTGAATTAGTGAACTGAAAATTTTGCATGCGTTGAATTTTATTTAAAGTTTATTAATTAAAAAATTTTACAAAGATCTAATACTAAGTATTTAAATGGAGAAATATTAGATTTATTTAAATATTAATGTCATACTAATTCTTCATGCTCAACGCTAATTTTAAAAAATTTAATGAGTGTTCCTCGTCTGATTGCAATCTACAACAATATATAGTATTTTAGTTTTTTTTTTTTTCATTTTAACTGTGTACATAAATTTTTTTTAGTAAATATGGCTATTCCTTAACTTAGGGTTTTAAAAATTATTTTAGAGTAGATTTGAAGAATAAAGAACAAATATAAATAGTTCAAAGACCTATCCTTCTTCTGACAATTAAATTTGAAAAATAAATACAAATATAACTGCAATATATTAAGAAAAGAGAATCAAGAGCAGAGCTGGATATTATTTAATTTCCTGAACCTGTAAATCAACATTGACAACATCCTTATAACAGCGTTAATTTACATACATGCTGCAATTTTTATATATTTACATAGAAATACCAAAATTTTTATGTTTACATATATATATATATAACTCTCAAATTTTTGACATCACATGACAAATACAACTCACTAATCTTTAAAAATTTAAAAGACATTTTCATCCTTAAATTTTGAATAACAAGGTGACAAAATGCATCACAATATTCAGAAGTATTTGGCATTAAAAGATAATTTCATATTTTATAACTCAATAATAACCCCTAATAAAGACTCATTTATATTCAACATAATCTGGCACCCAAATTAATCATCAATCATCTGATGATCAACTTAGAAGAATAGATGTTTTAAATTCAACTTATGTAAAAATAGATAGGGTAAGACCTAAAATGTCTGGGGCATAGTATAAAATATGATCATAGCTTATTAAAGTTAAATAAAAATACGACCGTCAATGGAGAGAAATAATTAATGCAACAGGTAGTGGGGGTAAGGGTAAAGACTTATTGTTATTGTTTTGTTTTGGCTTCAGGATCATTTTTTTTTTTTAAAGAGGCTCTATGTTAGCTAGAAACCATCAGCAAACCCAAAGCCTACAACGAGGGGTTTAGCATAGGCAAAATCACCAAAATGTCAATTTTTCTTTTTCTTTTTTAACAAAATCAATGGATGCAAAAATAATAAATTGCCTAAATTATATAAAAAATATTAAATTTTATTATTTATCTATAGAAATTTCAAATTTCAGGAGAGACAATTGTCCATCACGAACATAGCCTAGTTCCGCACCTACCTAAACCTCATATCATCCTCTAAAATTCTCTAAAATCTCATCAGTTTTCATGCAGTTTAAGGATCACCAAAAACATAAATCAAATTAGCATTGTTCTTACAACTTTTAAATTATATATATATATATATATATATATATATATATATATATATATATATATATATATATATTCCGAATTCAAAGTTTATATAACCGATTATTACCTTCGGTATAGATCATCTGCTTGGCTTTGTGAATCATTAGAGCCTGGAATAAGAAACTGGATCTATCCTCATTGGATTCCACTGTGAACGACAAGAACAAAATTCAGAACATAAGTTTTCATTTAAGAAGCCGTTACTCATGGCGCTGGACCAACACTGGATATCACCCAATTCATATTTATTTACAAATCTAACACCTAAACATTACTTTTTTACATTTATACCATCCAAATCTTTCATATCACATCAAAAGTTACACTTTTAATTTTTAAAAGTGAAATGCAACTTTTCATGCGAGGGTAACGTGGTATATTTGTAAAAAGTGAAGTTTAAGTGTTGAATATGAAAATACATAGGAATTTAGAGGTATGCGTGTCAATCTTTCTAAATCTTTATACTGCAGGGGCGTTTTTTGCTTCAGAAGTTCATTTAAGTGGATAAATGAGAATACGGTGAGCACCACCGAGCAGGACCTGCAGTTATAAGAGCAGTATTGTTGTGTACAGTGACATGGAAATGGTTTAACAATTGGACGATTTACGTTCGTACCACTAAATTCCCAGGTATTACATATCTAACACGTGAACTTCAGTTTTTCCATACAAATCACCTTCCCTAAGGACAAAAAGGTTTATTTGAGTTTTTAAAAGTTAAAACAATGGCATTTTTGTTGTGATATAATTAAATGATTTGGGCGACATAAATGCCAAATGTTAAATATGTAAATTCATAGGAATTGGGTGGTAAGAACATTAAAAAATGATGCTGCTGATGATGATGAACCTTACTAATAATGTGAAGTTGCCGTGGAAGCTATGAATCACGCGGACCATCGAATGATTGAATCTTCCTTAGATTCCAATGAAGACCTTCGTGAATGCTTCGCAGGAAGTCGTTCGTCGAATCAACCTGACAAGCAGTGGGCACTGGCCACGGAGCCATGCTGCAGATGAGAGCATCACCAGGGGCCAGCTGCTTCCTGTCTTTACCATCAAAAGAAGCCCATGCCTGTCCTCGGCTGTTGAAAGGGATTTGAACTCTCAGCGTTGCATACTCTGGCAGTATCAGTGGCCGGAAGGAAAGCGAATGTGGGCAGATTGGCGTGAAAAGTATGCCGGGAACCTATATTTCCAGAGTGTTAAAAACTTGAAATGACTGTTAAATCAGTTTATTGGTTAAAAATTAGAAGGAAAGCGAATCGTACTAAAAATGTGTCCTATTTTATTTGCTTAACATTACGCCTTAGCACACTCATTCCTGAATACTTGAACCTTAGCATTGTCATCTTTGTATTTTATATACTCGCTTATGAATAGGGGAGTAAACATGTTGAGTTAAGTTCGAGCTAACCTTAACATGTGCTTGAGCTTGATTAATTAATTGAGTTCAAATTCAAGCTCAAGCTCACGTCTGCGAATTAGTGCTAGCTCACAAGTCATTTTGTATATTATGAAAGAGAGGGAACAATATTAAGTTAAGCTAGTGTTACGATAAAATAAGTAATTAAAAGACAAACAATAAAAATCACTTGATATAAAATATATAAAATCATCTTTTAAATATTTAATAATTTAAAAATAAAGACTTTGATTTTAATATATTTTGAGTAAATTTTATATTAATACTTTTAAAAAGCGTTGACCCACGATCTAACAAGTCAAGTTAGGACTAGCTTGAGGTTAGCTTGTTAGCTCATCAAGCTCAATTCACGAGTTATTCATCGAGCCGATCCCAAGATTACTTATGTACTTGCTTGGCTTAGTTACACCTCAATTTATGGCTGATTGCACACTCCATGCATAGGAGTATTTATGCCCATTTTTTAAGCTCTTAGTTGTTATAAAATGATTCAAGCTTGAAAATCGCCTCCCTGCAACAATGATATTTTTCAAAAATAGTGTGTGTAGCAATTGAATAATAAGAAACGAGTAAGCAAACTAAGGGGACATTTGGGGCTGCTTAATTGTTGCATTTACGTTTTGAAAACGTTTCTCACGCATTTGTATATTTCGTTCCACGAGATCAAAAAAGTGGTCCGCATTCTTACCTCGAACGTTTACCTGCTTGCACTTTGTTCCTCACTCGACCCCCGTTCTGCCCTACGCGACGACTTACTCTACTCTCTCACTCAAGAGCTTCTCACTTGCCTTTCACCTCCTTATTCCGACCTCAGTTACTGTGCATTGTATGTTATTTCGATTGACTGCTTTTCTCTATATGCAATATGTGATGATGAGGGAATGGTAATCTCTTTGCGGTTTTCTGATGAAAGGGCTTTTCTCATGCAATATTTGGATTTTTTTGATAACTTGGAGAATGGGTGAAAGTTTTTTGATGGATTGCCACTGTGATGGTATCGCTGGAGCATCACGGATGTATTTTTCAATGGAATGCTATCTTTGTGGTTTTCTGATGGCTTTCCTCACACGTTATTTCGATTTGTTGATTATTTGGAGAATGGATGAAAGTTTTTTGATGGATTGCTCTCAAAAAGTTCTTATTTTCTGGTAAGGATCACAACATCCACTGGTCCAGGTGGTCCAAGCCTTGTAAACCTGCTGGCTGGGGTCACTTGGCCTTTAATAAAACTATACTAAAATCCTTTGAAAATAATTTGAATGAAATTATTACTAGCATTTTAGAGATGGCGATTCTCTTTGGGCTCAATTTACAAGAAAGAAACTTCACTGCTAATCCTCTTATTGTTTCCGCTAATATTTTCGATACTAATGTTTGGAAGAAGTCGATTTAAAGTTTCTAAGGATCACTGAGGAGCTTCCTAGTTGGGATATTGGGGATGGTGAGCTGTTGTGTTTGGGTACTGTGGCTAATCAATATGGTGGTCCTTTTGATATCTTTTTTAAAGTGAAAGATTGTTGGAATAATTCTATTTGAAATGTTAGATAAATTAGTTGATATTGCAGTAATGAAGATGCTTACATTATTGCTAACGTTCCAATTTCTAAGGGTGTTCAGGATGTGGTAAGGGTTAAAGGTTGGCTGAGTGACTCTCTTTCTAAATGTTTTGCTAATTCTGTACAGTGTGATTGGGGTCTGTATTTAAACTGGGTTTGGAACCCTTGGCTAAAGCCATCTCAATCTTTCTTTGGTTGGAGAATGTTGCACCAAATTCTTCCTATAGATGATATTTTGAAACTAATAGATGCTTTCATGTTGGGGTATGTATTTAAACTAGATTTGGAACCCTTGGCTAAAGCCATCTCAATCTTTATTTTGTTGGAGAATGTTGCACCAAATTCTTCCTATAGATGATATTTTGAAACTAAACGTGTTAAAAATGCTTTCATGTTGTTTACTTTACAGACAATATGAGGAAATCCTGGAGCGTACTTTCATTTTATGTACTTTTGCTAATGATATTTGGAAGCATATTCTTTTGTTTGGTGTCGGCTGGTTTCGAAAGATGTTGGATGTTTTCATTTCTTGCTCTACTTGGTGGCTGTCTTTCATGTTGCATTTATTTTAGATATTTTCAAAGCCTTGAAAACTGTCTTTCATGTTGCATTTACCAATAAGGTTTTTATGCGTGTAAAGCCACTGTGATAGCTGTTGTGACTTTTAAAAGGGCTTAATTTGTCAAAGGCCATTATACAAGTAAATTATTGCGACATTTTTATTTGAAAATTTGGATGACCTAGGCTATTTGCTGTAAATTGGAGTTTATATCAGGCTTCCCAATGATATTTGCGATTATATTTCTCCATGTTTATTCATATAATTATACAATATAATGATTTAGATACTTTCATATTTTTTTTATTTCATATTATTTTATTGCATTAACATGCATTTTTTCTATTGTTTTTCTAAGCACAACAAAGAAAATTCATTAATAATATAAACAATTTCGAAGAATTCGAACAAGGCAAACGATTCGAACGATTCGCACATTTCGAATGATTCAGACATTTCGAACAAGTCGAACAATACAAACATTTCGAACAATTCGAACTAATTTCGAACAAATCGAACCGAACACGAACATTAACTTCACGAACATTTTCGAACACGAACCAAACATGAACAAATCAAATTTCAAACGAATCGAACATGAACACTAGTTCTGTTCGTTTGTGTTCGGTTCGTTTACACCCTTACTTTGGAGGACTAGCGGACTAAGAAATTAGACGTAATAATTTATGCAATGATTAATTCTTATTCCATTCTTTATCCTACTAAGCTACTTGAACGCATAAAGTTGTCGTATGTTGCAGGCAATGTCAGCTGCTAGGAAATTTAAATTTAAGAAAAATGAGCTTTAGTATTTCAAGAACATTTCGACGATCGCTCTATCAATGCGGACTACTTACATCACGTCGGTCACTAGTTACGGGAGACTGTTGAGGGGCATCACGAAGAAGTGTGACTTCTTCCGGTGGGCAGACAGTCCGGGAGATTCCATTACCGATGGTGATCAGGGTTGGAAGGTATCCCTGGAGGACGACGTAGCTTGTGATATACGTCGTTTGGATTTTAAACTTAATATTATCATATTGTTATTGTAACTTTAATAGTTTTTTTTAATACACTTGATACTCACTGTTAAGTGAGGTGTATATCTTATTTTCTACTGTTTTGAAGCAGTTTTTTGCTTATCAAGTATCAAATATATTGCTATGATAATTCTGTTGCAAACAAAATTACTGCATAGAGGCAAAATGATCATTTATCCATAAACAACTGCAAGTCAGCTATTTTCCAACAATATAAACCAAATAGCTAACAAACTTATCTGGATCAGCTGCTATGTCAATGAACTTATCTCGGATCACTTCATTATCAACTGATTTATTTAATAAGTTGCAACAACTCCAAGCAGACCCTAAGTAATAGCATTGAGATATATAAATAGGCTCCATTGTTGGATGTAATTATTCATACCTAACATTTTATTGAAATGTAACTATGGCATTTTGATTGAATGCAAGCATTTTTTTAGGACTTGGACATAGGTATATTAGTTTCTTAAAGTTTCGGTGAATCAATTACATAGTTATCTTTAGATTTAATGCACTGATAGTAAATTTTAGTTGTTTATATCAAATTAACAAAAAGCGTGAGCCCATAAATTAGTAACATACTCGGTGCATAAAGTAAAAGGCATCGAGAAATAAAAACTACCAGTAGTTTACTAATTAGATAAATATATTTTGTCGAATTCTTATAAACTCGGAGAGATAATGATCTTAGAAAAATTAGAAATTTTATTTTCAGAAGAATAAACTTAAACAAGGAATCTGACATCTTATATATTGCAGTTACATAACCTACTTTTGAAATCAGTAGTATATTTGAAGTCTTTCTACGCTTCTTTTAGTCGTTGGTCAACAAAAAAGTTCAGATAGCAATAATAGAAAATAGGAAGCTTCACATACATACCACTCAATCCCTATACATTTACATATCTAGCACCTAAACTTTAATTTTTTACATACCTGCCACCTAATCTATGCATGA
This sequence comes from Papilionanthe hookeriana x Papilionanthe teres, assembly GCA_022702705.1. Taxonomy (NCBI): domain Eukaryota; kingdom Viridiplantae; phylum Streptophyta; class Magnoliopsida; order Asparagales; family Orchidaceae; genus Papilionanthe; species Papilionanthe hookeriana x Papilionanthe teres. Next base: position 67,290,124 of record CM040437.1, read on the forward strand.
GAAGGTGCATTTCACTTCTTAAAGGATAAAATGATGGTATTTTTGATGTGATATAAAAGTCTTGGGTTTTACAAATGTAAAAAGTAAAATTAAGGTTTTAGATATGTAAATACATAAGAATTGGGTGGAAAGTATGTAAATGTCCCTTGGAACTATTGATATGCAAAACTACTAATGATGCTGCAGTTTTCCAATGGATGAAAATGAGAAGCATACCTGTGGATGGACCATTGATCCTCCAGCAGCCAGTGAGTAGGCTGTGCTACCAGACGTTGTTGAAAGTATTAATCCATCCCCTTGCACACAAGTAACAAAGGAATTGTCACAGTAGCATTCTAGAAAAGTAAGATATGAAGACATTCCCCTGTCAATGGTGACTTCATTAAGAACAAGAATGGGTTCTTCAGCCTCTATTTCATCCTTTGCAGCATCTCGAATAACATGGCATTGCAGGCGGTGCCGCAATGTGATGCTAATTGGACCCTTCAGTACTGTATCCAAGTACTCTTGATAGTTTTCACTTTCTAATGGGAGTTAATGATAACAAAGGTGCAATGCAACACAAAGAACCTAATTAAAAAGAATAAAATCTTGAGGTATGAATTTCCGGAAAAAAAATAAGATTTACAAGCATACCACTAAATTCTTATGTATTTACATATTAACATCTGAACATAGATGACACCTTACCTATGCAGAAAAATATGCACTTCACTCTTTAAAAGTTCAAATAGAAATAGTGGTATTTTTGATGTGATATGAAAGATTTGGGTGGTATTAATGTAAAAATCAATGTATATGTGTTAGATATGTAAATACATAAGAATTGCGTGTATGTAAGTAAATGCCCCCAAAAAAAATCAAGCCACGGTCTAAAAGAAGCATTAACTTCCAACTCACAGCAGCATGGACATGGCTAACCAATAAATGCATAACCCTTCAGATTAAGCGAAGTTACGAATATATATATATATATATATATATATTGAAAAAAAAAAAAAAAAGAGAATTACAAAAAGAATAAGATGAGAATTTCAAAAACAAAATGAACAATAAATCATAAAAAGCTATAGAACTGTGGATGGCCGTTAGAGGAATAAAAAATGAATCTCAGGTTCGTTGGTCTTCTTCTCCATGGTCAGTACAAAAATAAACTAAGAATGAATACCAAACTAAAGACCTTTTAATCCTCTTTATTTTTGTCAAGGCTTCTACCAAATCATTCAATAAAAACGATCCAAATAATGGTCAAGAAGAAAACATTCCAAGATAAAGCAAGTCATTGTGTGAAAAGTTCAATGATTATTTCCTGTTGCGAGAAACTGCAGCAAGAACAACAAAGAGTGCTATCAGCGTAGTTTGGAGCAAGGAAAAATGCGTGACAGCGAAGTAGAAGGGATGCAGAGGAGTGGGAAAGGGTGAATACCACCTTGGAAGCGGGATACAATCGGAGCACTATTTGCCTTTGGATATAACCATAGACGGGAAAATAGGAGACACCGACGGCTGTCCTAATAGAAAAACAATAAACACTCCCCTAAAACATGAAAAGAACATACTTATAGACCTAGGGTAAAGAGGAGTGGCCCCTATAGTGTGGAAGGAAACCAGAAAAATAGGAAAATAATCCTTCTTATTTCCTTACCTTGGATTTGATAATACAAGGTGTTTATATAGAGGAGATTACAAAAAGAAGAAAAGGAAACTAACTAGAAAAGGAAGCTAACTAATTCCCTTGATTTAAGGGATTACAAATTAATACACATTAATACAAATTGATTCTTAATTTTTCTCCTAATCTATTTACAGGGTATAAATTTGGAAACTTCAACACTCCCCCTCAAGCTGAGGAATAGATGTCTTCCATTCCCAGCTTGGATACAAGATCGTGGAAACTTGAAGCTGTTCGACTTCTTTGTCGAACATCGATGTAGTTGTTTCTACGATGGAACATAAGACATACATATTAACTCTTCTCCAGTTTTTCTTTGATGAAATGTCTATCAATTTCGATATCTTTGTCCTATCATGTTGTATAGGGTTATGAGCTATATTAATAGGCGACTTATTATCACGATGAGAACTCATAGGACCCTCCCATTGGACTTTTAAATCATCCAAAACGATTCTCAACCACAGTAATTCACATATTCCTTGAGCAATAGCCCTGAATTCTGATTCCGCAGATGACCTTGCCACTACATTTTGCTTCTTGCTCCTCCATGTCACTAGGTTCCCTCCAAGAAAAGTACAATATCCTGTAGTTGATCTTCTGTCCATTAGGGAGCCAGCATAGTCAGCGTCGGTGTAGGCTTCCAGAGTAAGAGCGTCATTCCTTTTGAACAAGATTCCTTTCCCTGGATTGCCTTTCAAGTAATGTAGTATCCTGTAAGCAGCCTGAAGATGAGGTTCTCTTGGATCATGCATGAATTGACTGATCAAACTTACAAAATATGCTATGTCTGGTCGAGTGTGAGCAAGGTATATGAGTCTGCCAACCAGCCTCTGGTACATTCTTTTGTCCACACTTGGTTCTTCTTTAGCCTCTCCCAACTTATAGTTTGGATCTATTGGAGTAGAGATCGGCTTACACCCGGTCTTTCCTGTTTCGACTGATAAATCAATCACGTACTTTTCTTTGAGATATGAAGATCCCTGTGTGGAATATGCCACCTCAATACTGAGGAAGTACTTCGATTTCCCAGTTCCTTTGTTTTAAATTCTTTTACCAGCTCGAGTGTCGATTCATGCTTCTCTTTTTCATCATTTCCAGATCATTATGATGTCGTCACATGTACTAAAAGAGCGATTCTCTCCTACGAGTGAATGTTTAATGAAAAGAGTGTGGTCACCTTGGCTTTGTTTATACCCAGATTCCTTCATGACTTTTGAAAATCTGCCAAACCATGCTCTAGGAGATTGTTTTAATCCATACAGTGCCTTTTTCAGCTTGCACACTTTGTTGCCTGTGTCCCCTTCAAATCCCGGTGGGATGTTCATGTAAATTTCCTCATTTAGGTCACCATGGAGGAATGCATTCTTCACATCATACTGTAACAATTGCCACTTGAAGTGAGCAGCCAATGATAACAGGATTCTCACAGTGTTCATTTTTGCTACAGGAGCGAAGGTTTCCTGATAGTCCACCCCGTAAGTCTGAGTGTACCCTTTGGCTACTAACCTTGCTTTATATCTTTCAAGGGATCCATCAGCCTTGTACTTCAATGTAAAAATCCACTTGCAATCAACAATGTTCTTTCCTTTCGGTTTATCAACAATCTCCCATGTTTTGTTCTTTTCTAATGCACCCATTTCCTCTCTCATAGCATCCCTCCATTCCCTTTTTGACAATGCTTCAGACACATTTTTAGGGATGGTGATGGTGTTCAAACTCACAATGAACCTTTTTTGAGCTTGTGATAGGCGCTTAAGAGAGACATAGTGAGATAGTGGATAAAGTGGTTCTGATCTTACCGTAATTTCATTTCCAGAATTTGGATTGGATTCTTGGAATTGTGTCGGTTCAGGAACGGTCTTTCTCCTTGAATACACCTGAGAAAATCTTGGAAAATTGTGAGTGATAGGATCGGGTGACTTAGATGTGATTGGTTTAGAGGACTCAGGTTCAGCTGGGATATGAGGAGAGTTTGGCTCTGGGGATTCCAGTTCAACAACACGGGCTGGCACATGCGGAAGGTCAATATTTTTTAGTGGTTCAAAGGACTCACAAGTACTATCTTCCATCATTGACATCTCCCCCTGAAGAGAGGACTTGGAGAAAAAAGGTTTATTTTCTGTGAAAGTGACATCTGCAGAGATGTAAAATTTTATGGTAGAGGGGTTGTAACATTTGTATCCCTTTTGAGTGGATGAGTAACCGAGGAAAACACATTTGATGGCACTAGAGTCTAGCTTCCTCTATGTTGTTTGTGGACATGAACAAATGCGGTACACCCGAATACCACTAGGTGTGAGGCCATTTGAGGTTCTGAAGTGAGGGTAGAAGCTATTAAGGACTTCTATAGGGCTTTTGTTTTCTAACACACGGGAGGGAAGTCTATTTATCATATATGTGGCAGTAAGAACGGCTTCTCCCCAATAAGATTTAGAAACATTCCCTTGAAATAGTAAGGCTCGGGTGGTGTTGAGTAAATGCCCATTCTTTCTTTCAGCTACCCCATTTTGTTGTGGTGTCTCCACACAGGATGACTCATGGATAATCCCCTGTGATTGAAAGTAAGGAGATAGAATCTGATTGAAGTAGTCTCTAGCATTGTCTGTCCTAAAATTTTTTATTTTGACCCCAAATTGATTTTGAACCATTGAATGAAAATTAGGTATAACAGTGCTAACATCAGATTTTTGTTTAAGAAGAAAAGCCATGTAACCGGGTGCGATCATCGATTAAGGATACAAACCAACGAGCCCAGAAATGTTAGGTATAGTGGAAGGTCCCCATATGTCACTATGAATCAAATGAAAAGGATGAGAACTTCTTTTATTATTAATAGGAAAAGATACACGGTTATGTTTAGCCAATTCACAAATGTCACAATGAAATTCAAAAATATCTAATCCTTGGAATAAGTGAGGGAACATTATATTTAAAACTCTAAAAGAGGGATGACCAAGGAGCAAGTGATATAGCCAAATGACATCTTTGTTTGAGGTACTTAGGAACGATGAAGACAAGTTTCTCCTAATTTTCTGTGATGGTTCAAGGTGGTAAAGACCGTTCCTTTCCTTAGCAAGTCCAATCCTCCTCCCCGAGTCCTGGTCCTGAAAAACACAATAAGAAGAGAAAAAAACAACATAGCATTTGAGATCATGAGTCAACTTTTGAATGGATACAAGGCTTGTTGACAGTTTAGGTACATGGAGAACATTTTTAAGGATAAGGCTAGGTGTGACATGTATATCTCCAATCCCTGCAACCGTGGCTAAAGAACCATTGGCCACGACAATTTTCCTGTTACTTGGACATGGGGTATAGGAATGGAAGAGTTGAGATGTGGGGGTCATATGGTCGGTAGCACCGGAGTCTATGATCCAAGAGTCAGTATAGAATTTGTCTAAGACATTCATGTAAACAGATTTACCTGAAAGAGCCATCGAACAAGTTCCAGAAGTTTTCTCAAGAGATCCCAACAAGCTTCTTAGTTTCTCAATTTCTTCACTGTTTGAACCCCCTTTTCCGACTTTTCCTCAATATTGGGCTGCACTGCCACATGCGCTTGAGGCCTTTGTTGCCCCCATTCTCGGCTTGGAGGTTTACCATTCAGCTTCCAACACTTCTCCCTTGTATGCCTTGGTTTCTTACAGTAGGTACACCAAAGATTGTCTTTGTTCTCCTTCACTTGGTTTTCTCTGCCCGAGTGTTTAGAGCGGATCATTCTTCGACTTTTCTTGATTTGTCTTTCTACTAGGGTCGACTCATCCATAGTATGTGGTTCTAGCATGACACTCCTCCGACTTTCTTCTGCTCGGATTAGAGAGATTGTCTCTTCTAGAGACGGTGTATCCTCCTTGCCAAGGATTTTGATCCTCACCTGATCGAATTCGAATTCAATCCTGCCAAAAAATCATATATCCGATCCTTCTCAATGAACTTCTTCAAGGTGGCCGCATCATCAGGGCATTTCATCTCAATTACCCTATAGTGATCCAATTCTTGCCAAAGATTTTGCAACAGAGTTGCGTACTCTGTGACAGATTTGTCTCCTTGCTTGGTGGCTCCGGTTTTTGCCTTGATTTCGTACACCAGGGCAGCATCACGGGCCTTCGAGTATGTGCGGTTGATATAGTCTCAAATTTCCTTTGCGGTATTCAAGAACATGCAAGTGTCACTGATTGTTGGGTCTATGGAATCCCATAGCCAGGACATAATTATGGAATCCTCCTCGTCCCATGCTGCAAAGGTTGGATCCCTATTTCTGGTCCAGTTCCAAGGAGGTGATTAAGCCTCCCTTTGCCCTTTAGGTATGTGCGGACGATTTGGGACCATTTGAGATAGTTCTTCCCGTTGAATCTGTTGGATGCCCGAATATTCTGCAACTCTCCAATTTTCTGAACACTATTGGATTCTTCGGACGGGTTGGAATTGCTGGAGACAGTTTCTGACATTGACATGGTGACGAAGAAGTTCGCAGCAATAAAGGCTGCGAGAAAGAAAAAAAAAACTCCTGCAAAAAAATATTCCTGCGAACAGATGATGCGGGCTCTGCTCTACGACCGCGAAGAGGAAGGCGGACGACGCGACGCGAGGGACGCGTTCCGCGAAGTCAGAAGACGACTGTCGTCTTCGAGACCTAGCAGAGCGTCGAGGACGAGGCAGAAGCAAATCGTCGTTCGGCGCGCGAAGGAACCTGGACGACGCGGTCGCTGCGTTCGGTGCGGAGCATTCAGCGCGCGACGAAGCTTTCGGACGGTGAACGAAGACGAAGCGTTCGGACGGTGCGTTCAGTGCGCCACAAAGACAAAGACGAAGCAAATGGCGTGTTCAGGACGACACGTTCAGTGCGCTACGACAAGTTCGGACGAGCAGCGGAAGACACAGACGAAGCCAATCGACGCGAAGGAAGAAGACAGAAGCAATGAAGGCTTCCAAATCCCAGAAAAATTTTTTTTTTTTGGGCTCTGAGACCATGTGGAAGGAAACCAGAAAAATAGGAAAGTAATCCTTCTTATTTCCTTACCTTGGATTTGATAATACAAAGTGTTTATATAGAGGAGATTACAAAAAGAAGAAAATGAAACTAACTAGAAAAGGAAGCTAACTAATTCCCTTGATTTAAGGGATTACAAATTAATACACATTAATACAAATTGATTCTTAATTTTTCTCCTAATCTATTTACAGGGTATAAATTTGGAAATTTCAACATATAGGGTGGTTAGCAAGCCCAAGTAAACTAGAAGCTCGGTTGACCCTCAAATCATCAGGACCAAACAGTCTGAACTGCGTATGGCGCAGTATCAAGTCGAACAGATGCACGAATCACATCTCGCAGGGAACTGATGCCTGCGTCAATCTCCTAGGCTGTGGGAGCTTTAACCTCATCCTTTGAAGCTTTTGTTTTTATGGAGTCAAGTTGGATACTTTGAAAGAAACATAAATATTGTAATCCCTTAGCAAGTAAATCCTATAAACGATGTCATTCCAAAATACATCCTGATAGAATAGGTAATTGCCTTCTTTTAGCATAGCCGGAATTGGAATTGCACATGGATGAGAATCCTTACGAACCAAACTTCAAGCAATCAAATCTGCATTTGGCTTCTTACACTTGTTTGAGTGTATCTGATAAACAAGTGTGTAAGGAGAATTTAACTCTGGGACGGAATCTATGGCAGGCTAAACCGCACTGAATGACAACTACTCAGGAAATGCTTCTTCTTCTTTGAAAGAACATGAATCCCACTACAGGATGTTCTTTTCCTCAAAAGATCCTAAGACGATTTTCAATATAGTGGTTCATCCATCTCATTGATCATTTGATGATGAATACAATGTTAAACTGATTTTAATACCCAAATGACTCTATATAGTATTCCAGAAGGAGTGCAAAAGGAGTCTCATGTCTTATATGTTGGACCTTCCTCAGTAGGGGCAACTCATGAAGTAGACTATATATCTGAAAAGTTTGAAATTCTCTTATCTAGGGTTGTCATGCGTCTGGTAGCGATTCCTCAAAATTAGGACGGTCTTGTATTATCAATATTAATTATGTTAAACTCTGTCTCATGGAGTCAATTTGAACTACATTTTCTCCCACATAAGTTGGAATTGGGGTACTCCTTTGTGTCCTCACCTTTGTCAGTATCTACTATGTCATTGCCCATTTTTTCAACTGCTCCCTGATTAGTGAAAGAAACGATTCGCTTGATTGAGCAATCTAATTTCATATCCCAAATTTATGAGACTTTAAACACATCTTTGTTGGGTGGAATTGGGACTGTGGATTGGCTCTACCTGTACTCCATGTTGAACTACTATCTCCTCAGGTAGGGTCCACTTAGATATTTCATTGGGTGTCCTCTTGCTGCTTGACCATGGGTTTGAATTATGACGTTATGATGTGGCAGTCACTCAGGAATGTTCTACTGGTGAGGCCATATGCACATATCCTGCCATAATGTGCGGGTTAATACTAGTATTATATGTCTTTTTTCATCTTTGAGCAGATAGTAATTTTAATCTTCCATTTTCTTTGTCAAAGGATTTTGTAAGTTTGCCTACCACTGAGATGCAATGTTCCTTAACTTGTTAGTGGCTAGTTTCACCATTCCATCCGTGGAACATTATGGCACTCAAAAGACACATTCCAATGTACAGACCATTCGATAAACACATCCAAATATATGTATTAATTGAAATATGACTAATCCACCTTTACTTCAAAATCTTAGCTTCTCTAATATTTCATGCGAAATTTTCGTAGTGGTTCTTTATCTCGGGGATCGAATGAAATTAGTGTGACCCCTCTGGATGGTCTTCTTTCGAAAGCAGCAAGCCTCTACTATCGTTGGAGGGTTTTCGACTACATATCCTTCCTAGAAATCTCTCAGATACTTCCTTTTGAATTTCTCACATCATCGTCCTTTTCCCCTCGATCAGGCTTCCGACTATTATCTCCTCAGTGGCATGGCAAAAGTTTGGGTTTGGGAAGGAGGAAAATGGTTTATAGAGGTTGTGTTGGGCGGGAAAGAAAATTTTTGGAAGGCCAGTTTGGAAAATCAATAAAGAGGAGCTTTGGGTGGAGATAGGGTTGAGTATGAGTAGAAGCTAGTAACCCTAGAATATGACTAGGGTTGGACTAGTTCTGATACCAAATAATACCAAAGTTAACCCAAAACACTACAAAAAAATAAATATTACTATTTAAAAAGTCTAGACGGTTATAACCAACACAAGGAAATTTAAAAATAAATAAAACAACACTCAACTACGTTTGTATCAAACATGAGAGGTGGTTGGTTGGTAGTTTGGAAGGTTAGATGGTGGGACGACAGCATGGGGACAATGGTGGCAGCGAAGGGAATATGAGAAATTGCAGGAACAACTACAAGATGGGATGTTCTGTGCAGTGGAAGCAATGATGAGAGGTTGGACAGCAACAAGACTACATGGGGATTGGTCTTGGGCAGCGGGAAAAACAGCAAAATAGCCCAGAACGGCTATTCAGGGCTTCTGCAGCGACGAGGAATGCGTGAGACAACGAGATAGCAAAAGGAGGGTTGTCCCGGGGGTGTGGCAGAGTGGAGGATGGTTGAACAATGAGGAACTGCAGGAAGAACAAAGGGTTGTTGCTGGGGCGGCATGCAGTGAGGAATCATGTGTGGTAGCGAAGCGAGAGGGATGCAGAGGAGTTGGATAAGGATAAATATCACCTCGGGAGCGAGATACAATCGGAGAACCACTCAGACCCTCTGAGTATAATTACCACCTTGAAATGAAATACAATCAGAGCACCATTCGCCTTTGGATATAGCCCTAGATAGGAAAATAGGGGGCACCGACGGCTGTCACGACAGAAACCTAATAAAAAACTGCCCTAACACACAAAATCAACATACTTATAGGCTTGAAGTATCAAATCTTCTAGACCAAACAATCTGAACTATGTCTGGCGTGGTCTAGTGTTGAACAAACGTCCATGTCAAGTCTCGCGAGGAGCAAGTCAATCCTAGATATTTTTTATAGAAGAATTAAAAAATGGATGAGGATATATTCTAAAGTTAAAGAATGGTAATAAAAACGAGAAAGTGCGTTAAGAGTACTATGCAATAAGAAAATAATAGAGAATTAAAAAGCAAATTGAATAAAATTGCAATTAGGCCAAGCATACAACCCTATATATAGTTGAGTGTTTGACAATAAAAAGTCTTTAATAAATAAATAAACATCATTGAAATCCAAATATTAAGATGGGTGTGTAGAAAAATACTGAATGATTCATTATATAATGATTTTATTATAAGAATGGTGGAAGTAGCATACAAACGCATAATGATGCAGTTATTAATTTCATTTAGTTTTTAAATGGCCCTTTATAATTAATTATTTATTAGAGAGCCTGTTTATTTTATTATCCTTCACAAGGGTAATTTAGTAGTTAAGAAGCCTGGGTGCCATTTGAAATAGGTAGTTAATAAGTAGCCCTTTCCTAGAAAAATTTATCCCAATGGTGACCGTATGCAGCTCTGCATACGGTCCCCCAACTAAATCCCTCCCCACACAAAAGGTCAAAGTTAGTGGGCCCCATTTTAAAAAATTGTAAATTTATTAAATGAAATATTAATTATGTGGCATAACATAATTGGAGGCCGTACCTACAACCTCTGTATGGAAAGATCGCTCCCTTTCCTAAGAGAGAAAGGGGTGTAATCTATTTGGAGAGTTTGTTCTGTTTAGACTGAGAATTCCTTTTTTTCTTGGAGAAGGAAAAGGAAGGGAGATCTTTCGTATCTGGGAATCTGTCACAATCGATCATCAGAGCCTTAGGCCTTCCATTTCAGGCCCGTTCTAGGCCTGACTGTTGATTTTCATGCAGGTTCTGAAAAGCAATTCGGCAGGACAAATTCGAAACATAGAATCCTTTAAAGGCAGAAGGTATCAGCAGAAATCAGGGAATGAACGACAGCACAACTTTCTTTTGATCGCTACTAGGACTTCCCTTTTGCGGGACAGCATTAAGAGTTACTCAACGAGGTTTCCTGTTGTCCAATACCGTCATTGGTTTTCTTCTTCTTATTAATGCCACAATGAATTCTTACACATGTTGTAGAGAGTAGAACATCCTGTTTGGTCCGTCCACCATGGAGTCACAAGCAGCAGTCCATTTGTGGGAGGAAATGCTATGGATTTGCGAACAGAGACAGCATACCATCTGAATTGGGTTAGAGGTTCACAGTAGAATAAAAATCAAGCAATTTTTAACGAAATAACCAGGAAGAGTAATTGTCTTTAAGTGTCATAGTGGCGGTAACACGGTCTTCATGTCCATTTGTCCCTCATTTAAAAGAAAATTGTCCAAAAATCTGTATCATTTTATCCTTGGAGGTTCTATTAGCGTGTAGTGTATTATAGCAAGTTTTCCAATATTGGGTCATGTCACATAAAAGGAGAAGCATCAAGACAAGTAGATAAAATTAATGTTACAGGGTTAAAACAAATAGATCGATCGAAGGTGCACAGAATAGAAGAAGTGTAAAAAGGGATATTTTAAACATCGAATTATAACTTCAAGCAGTATTCAACCAGGATAAAAGGTGGATGAGGTTTCATAAGCTTGATCCCAAACAGAAGGAAAAAAAAAAAAAAACAGTACTGAGGAGTCTCACAGATTAAGAGATAGGTTGCATGCCAGCTACCTAGTAAGAATTTTTCAAATAAAACATACTAGTTGATATCAATGCATAAAATCTTAACTACATTGAATAAAAAATACTAGAATAATCCATAACAATATTGCTTGATAAACTGCGAGTGATATTTAGTAAATTCATAGCTGGTATTCAGTCTATTTTCTCACGGCAATAGTAGTATCATGTTAAAAGATAATTGAATGAGACAATACAAACCCCAAAATAAAATATAGGAAGATTTACATACCACTCAATTCCTATATATATACATATCTAACACCTAAGCTTCACTTTTTGCATACAGAACAACTTACTTATGCATGAAAAGGTGTATTTTACTTTTTAAAAGTTGAAATGAAGGTATTTTTAATTTGATATGAAAGATATGGGTGGTATAAATGTGAAAAATAAAGTTTAGGTGTTAGATATGTAAATAAATAGGAATTGGGTGGTATGTATGTAAATGCCCCTAAAATATAATACAAACTCGGCTAAAGAGGATACGAAAAGGAGTCATGAAACCAAGTGATCCTAAAGAAAATGGAACAACAGGAGGAATTGGTCCTTTGAACATCGAAGCAGCCTGTGTAAAGAAACAAAATACAGCTCATATTAAAGTTGTATAGCGGTTACTCAAACATTTGTCCGGGAGAGGAAAGTATATCATTGCACTAGCCTTGGGCTTAGCGAACTATCAAGCAAGCACAAAGAAAAATTTCTTAAAGCAACCACAATATAAATAAACAATGAAATACTAGGAGAAGTAATAAGTACACACATGGAAGATTAAACAAAAAAAAAAAAAGAAAAACATTTAGAGATTGATCAAATATTAAAATAATTAAGAAATGGATAGAGATAAATCGGTATGAAGTTAAAGCTGTAAAAGGGTATTCCAACAAAGATGCAATGAACGTAAGCAAACATTCATAAAAAATATAGAGCACTTAGGATATTAAAACTATTATCGAGCCTTCAAATTTTCAGCAAAAAGTCCAGTTCAAACCAAACACATGCAATCAGGCAAAACCAAAAGAAAGTAGGATTGAAGGCATGACTAACACTTTATACTTACAAAAAAATTGTTAAAACTAGGACTTTCATTGCTTAGATTCTGCACTTTTTTGTGGATTAAAAATGGTGCAAATAGTCAATATAAGAATTTAAATCTCCTAAAAATGCGTCATCCTCATAGTACAAAATAAATTTATTTATGGAGCTTCATCATCAGTCTTATTTCCACCATTAGAGGGATTTGAAGAGATTACAAAATATAAACAAGTGGCCAATCTTCTGTAGTGAACTGAACCGATCAACCTAGATCTCAGTCACACACAAATGACCCCGCGTGTACCTTCACCCTGATCGCTCCAGCCGCAGTCACCCTCATCTTTCCTAATCGCCCAAATTGCCCTTCCCTATCACCCTACTTTGTAATTTTAGAAATGGTTGTCATTAGTTTAATTTCAATAAGGTTAGAAAATGTATTAGCTTATACCTACTATTAAAAATAGTAATCCTTATGTTGTAATTCAAACGATTGAAGATGTAATAAGAATAACGCTTTTTTTTAGCAATCTCTCTATGGATCAATTCCTCCCTATTCCATCTTGTAAGGTTTTTTTAATAATAATCAAAATAGTCATCAGTGTCATATTTCTTGCAATGAGGTTATTCTTATCACGATCGACCGAGGACTTGGAATTAACCAAAGCGACTACAGATGATCAAACTATGGGAAGCAAGTTTTCTATATTCATTTTTATAACTAATATTTAAAAAAATGAAAGTCATTAAAAAAATTAAGCTAAAGCAGTACAATTAAATTTACCTCATTACAGGTTATCTGCGGCTTCTATAAACATTTTCTCTTCTATTATTCATTTTTTAATCAATTAATTACACCTAGGAAGTTAATTTAAACCAACAGTGGGCAAATCAAGACCAGTGAATACTTACACTCTTATATTATAGTAATACAAAAAAAATATATATATACATACTAGTTAAAATTTTAATAAATCAATATAAAACATTTCGAAGTTTATGAATATGATTATTTATGATATTTCATACTATTCAATGTGTTTTATTATATCAATAATATATATATATATATATATATATATATATATATATATATATATATATATATATATATGATCGACGGGTTTATCATTCTCGAGGGAAGAAGAAGCTCTGGGTTTCACTCCTATTCGATGACACCTCGGTGACTCGGGCAACGGAGTAAGCATTAAAGAGATTACTCGATGGATCTCCAGAAACGGAGCGAGAGTATCACGTTCTCGCTCTTAACTTTGTTTCGTAGTTTTTTGAGTATTTTGGATCTTTTTTGATAACATTGTGTCGCTGGGGAAGGGATCCATGGGCCCTCTCCTCAAGCCTTTGTAACCGCTTTTTAATCAATCTAGGCCCTAGGGCTTCTTTTGAATATATATAAATATATATATATATATATATATATATATATATATATATATATATATATATATATATATATATATCATTTTATGTCTGTAGAACCATCACAGTAGCACCTTCTAATATTCCACTAATTAAGGCACTTCAATATCAATATTCTTTTTTATTTACGTGCATGAGTATTTTAGCGTTCCTCCGTTAGTATCATAAGGATGTCTCCATCATAGTAAGCATACAAAAACATACTATAACAAATATTATCTAGTAATGATCCTTTCATTCTCATTTGTATAGTTATCAATACGCATGTACATTAATCAATGTCTGTAATAATTTAAATAATATTGAGTATGCATGTCACTCCAATAAAATGAACAAAATTCAATAGAACCATAAATCATAGGTATGTAGTGCTACAAATATATCACTAACAGTAAGTAAATTTAATCAAGAAGCAAAATATTATACATAAGAATATGAGTACTTACCTCGATTATCTCCACAACTTATCAACTCCATTAATTGAACACCTATTATATAAAAATATAAATATTAATAAAAATTTAATCACATTACTAATTCTACTAATTAATTATTATTAGTTTTTATTTCCTTTTTTCCTTATTTTAATTTAGCTTATAATATCCTTCATCTTTATATTTAATTATGTTGTTATAATTAAACTATAAATGTTTCAATTTTAATTAAAAAGTATCTTAGAAATTATTATTATTGTCTTAATCTTGATTAGCTTTGTTTTACTATTATATTAAAATTATAGCTATTTCAGTTCAATTTATCAAAAATTTTCCCTTTGTTTAATAATGCTTTCATCTAAATCTTTTTAAATTTATATTTATGATTACTAAAAATTATTAATTACTTAGTTTCATAACATAATATATCACAATAACTAAAAAAAATTCAAATAAACAACTTTAATGAAGGCACAATAACTTAATAAGTTTTAGACAAGTTTGTTAAACCCTTATGTTGGAAGAAATATTACATTAGGACTCCGCACGTAGCTCTCAGGACTCCGCATGTAGAGCTACGTGCGAAGCCTAATAAAATGACTCCACGTAGAAGCGACAGAAAAATAAAAAAACGGTGCGGTAACACGGGAGTAACCTGGGGGAATATTCTCTCCGTGTTATTCCGTATTATTAGGTGTTATTGTGGTCGTTTTGATGTATTATTGTGTTATGAGAATATTCTCAGTGTTATAATAACACAATAATACATCAATAACACCTGAATTACACATAATAACACCTAAATAACGCGGAATAACACAGGAAGAATATTTCCTGTGTTATTGGGCCGACAGAGGAATATTCCCTACGTGTTATTCAGGTGTTATTGTGTGTATTCATGTGTTATTGTGTGTTATTGTGTTATGAGAATATTTCATGTGTTATAATAACACAATAAAACGTCAATAACACATCAAAATCACCACAATAACACTTAATAATGCGGAATAACACGACAGAAATATTCTCCCGTGTTACTCCCGTTTTACCGTGCCATTTTTTTTATTTTTCTGTCACTTCCACATGGAGTTATTTTATTGGACTTCGCACGTAGCTCGTGTAGAGTCCTGATGTAATATTTCTTCCTTATGTTGAGCGTTTGGCTTTGCAACATGAATTCATATAATTCAACCATCCCAGCAACCCTTAAGCCCTCGTTAAACTCATGCTACTGAGTTCAGCCTGCTCAATTTGACCTCGCGCACCGACGCCTTACGCTTGCTCGACACCAAAACTTCTGTGGGTTAGCCTTCTTCCTCCATTGCATGCAAGGCTTGTCTCTTTTATTAGGGCTTAAGCTCAACATCGTTTGCTCCATCTCGAGGCCCCATCTCCTTCCCTTGGCCGAACATGAAAGCAGAGCCACTCTCCTCCTGTTGCGTAGACGTTCCTCGAACGATGTTGCCTATGCGTCCCTCCTAAGCGCGAGCACCACTTCTTTTGCACGTGCACGGCTGGGGTTTGGTCGGCTTCTTCTTCCTCTACACGTAAACACCACATTGCTGCCTTAACTTGCTCGACGACACCTACTCCGACACCAAACCGCGACGTCCTCTCCTTAGCATGACCTCCACACTTCGGTAAGAGAATTGCTCGACTCCTAATCCTCCTCTACTCTCTTTGTCGTTCTCTCCTCCATTATGACACGGAAGTACCCCTGTTTGTTCGCTTCCTCTCCTCTCTTCGAATCCCTCTCTACGACTATCCTGAGAAGACAAAACGATGCGCCATAGTTCTTTACCCCTTTCATCGCTTCGCAACCTCTACTCCTAAATTTCTTTTACATGATTTCTATCTCAAAAACTAAAATATAAGAAATTCCACTTATATCTTCGCTTTTGCTGGCCCATATGTCATCAATTGATATCAAAACTAAATTTCATGAATACAAAGAGATCTCAATCATGAAACGCCTCTCTCTATTGTCATGATCTGGTCCGATGTTTAGAATTAACAAACACGGGAACAACGGTCGGAGGGTATTCTAATTATCCACATTTTAAAAACTTCCAATACGAATAAAACAGTCACTAATCCGCAATTGCAATAAAATCTAAAGCATCTAGAAACAATAACATAAAAAAAGACATTTTAATCCAGTACTGAACAGTAAATAAAAAATTGGCATAAATAGAAAAGAAAATTATCATCAAGAAAAAAATACCTAGCAGCAGTGATCCTTCTCGAGTAAACAATGTCTCTCCTATGAGATATATCAACCTAAAACTTTCCTTCTCCTGAATGAAAACATTTAACTTCAATTATAAGTAAAACTTATTGAGTAATTATAATCTAATATACATTAATTTTTTAAACTTAATAAGTAATTATAATCTAGTATACATTAATTTTTTATGATATGTTATGCATAAATAACCAAAAGAAAATACAGTGAATTTCATTAAAACTTTAAATTTATCTTTTTTATGTTCTACTTCAAGTATTTATCATTTTTGTTGGCTCATATGTCATCAATTGATATGAAAACTAAATTTCATGAATCCAATGATATCTCAATCATGAAACGTCTCTCTATGAGAAGGCGTTATTGTCATGATCTGGCTCGGTGTTTAGAATTAACAAATACGGGAACAACCGTCAGACGGTATTAACATCTAACTATTCACATTTTAAAATCCTTCCAATACGAATAAAAGAGCCACTAATCCGCAAGTGCAATAAAATATAAAACATCCAGAAACAATAACATAAAAAAACATTTTAATTCAGTACTGAACAGTAAATAAAAAATTGACATAAACAGTAAAGAAAACTATCATCAAGAAAAAAATACCTAACAACAGTGATCCTTCTCTAGTAAACAAAGTCTCTCCTATGAGACATATCAACACAAAACTTTCCTTCTCCTGAATGAAAACGTTTAACTTCAACTGTAAGTAAAATTTAAAGAGTAATTATAATCTAATATACATTACATTTTTATGATATGCTATGCATGAATAGCCAAAAAAAAAATCAGTGAATTTCATTAAAACCTTAAATTTATCTTCTTTGTTCTACTTTAAGTATTTATCATTTTTTACCTCTTTAATAGTCATCATAGGATTATTGTCAAACCGGAAGGTATCCTTGAAAATGTGCCCGAAGTCACCCTCAAAATATGTCCGATGATGCTCTAAAAAATGTACCTGAAAATACAATCAAATTTGCACCCAAATGCGCACTTTTACCATTTCTTTAACGTGTACGGTTACATTGCAACTCCTGCCAGTACTATCTGGGTAATCCTATATTACTTAAATCTTTTAACCTTTATTTCATTTCATTTAAATTACATCCTTTTAAATACATTAAACATTTTTTCCCTTTCCCCTTTCATTTCCTTTCATTCTTAAACTATAATATGTATACAAACAAAATATAATTGGCTAAAGCATGAAAAAAATTTTGTATTGAATAACTTTAAATTTAATACATATAAGAAAATAATTACTCACATTGACTTAGAAGACCTCTGAAAATGTATATTACTTTTATTCACTTCCAAGCACCAAAACCAATAAAATGTGCATATACTTACTAGAACTTCGTTTTAATGGAAAGACTTAAATGTAGTTAGTTTATTTAAAGGCGTAAGAAGATTAAGAACACTAACCTCTACTGACCTTAAAGTTCTTATTCTTCCTCCAAATTTGAGAATTTATCAGCCTTCTACACCCTTCTGATCACATAAAAAAAAACATAAATTTAAGTAAACACTAACCTCTACTGACCTTAAAGTTCTTATTCTTCCTCCAAATTTTAGAATTTATCAGCCTTCTACACCCTTCTGATCACATAAAAAAAACATAAATTTAAGTAATTATACAACTTGTTCTAATAACAATATACAATTAATATTTACCTTATAAGTTGCTCAGATCGATCCTCCTCCTAACTCGTATGCTCCTCCAACTTCTTGTTTGAATCTGAAATCATTAATTATTAGTCTGATTTTAGAATAAAACTAACCATAAGTATTGTTATTAATCACCTCACACATAAATTTTATTTATAAAGTAACATATTAATTAACTTAAACATGTATTATAAGTCTCGACGGCCTCTACCCAAAATCACACTCAAGCTAAGCAATCGTAGATGGAGCTTTCTCATCTTCTTATCCCTCACGTAAATCATGCTGCTATCATCTTCTTATTCACACGGTTCGATGCAAACAACACCTCATGACTTGACGCAAACAACACAACATGTTTTTCTTCTTCCTCTTCCTCTGTGCCAGTCCAACATCGAAGTCTCCTTCTTCCCCGCTTGCTTCGTATGGTGGCAGTGCTCGAAGCCGTGACCTCTTCCCTTCCTCGACCTGTCGGCTGGGTCTTGAGGTAGATAGCACGAGTGCAAAATTTCTCCTCTTCCTTTGCACACAAGCCGCACGATCTTCTTCCTCCTTTTACTAGGGCTCAACATCAAAACAGGTAAGAGACAATCTCTACTCCTTCCATATCTTGCATGGGTCGATACAACACCTACTACTTCAATTTCTCCTCCTCCTTCTCTTCCTCCTTATGACTTCTTCCTTACTCGGCTAAGGCACAACCTCTTTTCTCGATCGTTCACGTTTTCTCTCGCTCGTTCTCTATGTTAGTTTGAATGAGGAGTAAAAATTGGTCTCCTCCCTCACAGTGTCACAGAATCTTGTCTCCTTCCTCTTCTCCTTCACATGGTAGCAACGCACGAAGCGCTCGATGTCCATTCTCTTCTCCTTTGCACCAGCGACATCCTCCTTCATTGGCGTAGTTCAGTTCTCTTCTTTTGCACACGCCAACACAACGTAGCACTGTCTTCGACTTCAACACCACACGACGAGCCGCTAGAAAATGTCTCCTTACCCTAGACACTTGTAAGTGTTCCTTAACACACCTAATTTCACCACCAGGGTTATGCACGACCCTTTCTTTTCTCCTTCTTTACTAGGCCAGGGCATGATCTCTTCTTTCTTCCTCTTCTTTCTCTCACTTTGAGTATCTCAGTCTCATTGAGTACGAACGAAACACGTACCCTTGAACCTCTAATAACCGAAGCATTTAACAGTTATAATCCGAATCATTTTTTTATTATTATATTCTTTTTTATTTTAGTTATTAAAATCTCCCCTGTAGAAATTTAGTCCTCAAAATTTAAAAGGAATCATAAAAGCAAAGGTACCTCAAATAAAAAATTGCGGATATCTTTCTTACAAATCAAAAGTTTTCTCCCAAGTAGCATCGTCTCTAAGTCGTGCTTCCATAAAATCTTTACAAATTGAATCTCCCTATTATGAGGTTTTTTAACATCATAATCCATAAATCTTTCAGGCACCTTGATATAAGTCAAACCAAGCTGAATATCAACTGAGTCTACTATCACCTTATTTGATTCACCAGCAATATAATTTCTAAGTGAAAAAATATGAAAGACATTATGCACTCATTACATGTGAGCTGGTAAAGCCAATAGATGAGCCACATTTTCCATTCTTTCCACAATCCATTATAGGCCTACATATTTGGGGCTCAATTTTCCAGTCTTTCCAGATCTTTGCACGCCCTTTAAAAGGCTAATTTTGATAAAAATAAATTCTCCAACTTCAAACTCCATTGCTTTGTGCTTAGTATCAAAATATTTTTTGTCAATCCAGTACAGTCTTCAGTCTGTCTCTAACCAGTTTAATCTTCTCAGCGGCATCATCAACTAAGTCAGCTCCGATAATCTTATTTTCACCTATTATAGCCCAACACAAAGGTGTTCTACATCTGTCTCTAAGCTAATAGTGATACGAACCGGTCTCTAAAAGTGTTCACAAAGTCGTCCTACAATATCATGTGATTGGCTCAAACCCTAATTTTTTTTACAATTGTCCTCTCCACCATCTCTCCACTTCTCCCTCTAACGCAAAAGTGGCAAATACAACTCTCCTATCAAGAGGACAAGACAACACATCTAGAAATTTTTCCAATCTCAACAGCCAATTCTCAATATCTACCACACTTTCATCTCTAGAGAAAAGAGGTGTCTTCATATCCTGAAATAACTTAAAATATTTGGCCTTCCTCACTGGAACAAACCTGAGTCAAAGGGTTCTTAATCATCTGACTCACTGCAATCATCATCTCAGCAAAAACATCAGTATTCAATCTATGGAGGTGCATAATTTTCCTCTACATCATTTCTAACTTCTTCCCCTTAATTTTTTATATTTCTGAATAACATAAGAAATATTATAATCAAACACAATTTAACCATTCCTTAATATTATTTATGAATAAATTTAATCAACCTAATGATTTTTTTTAACCTAATCCATCCTAATCCTTCTGATACAACTTTAGTCACGACACGACCTGATAGCTCAGAATTATCCAAGCAAGACTGCAATGAGATGATATTAACATTTAATTAACTTTCTACATATTTTCATAACTTTCAATTTATAAAAGAGCGACAAAGAAACCACCAATATAATAAAAAAAATTTAAATCAACCAGATATAATAACGTAGTATGTGAGTAAAACATCTCAATCAATACACAACGATATCTTTACAAGTTAACAATATAAAAAGAAAACAACAACAACAACAAAGCCTTAATCCCACTAAGTGGGGTCGGCTACATGAATCCTTTTTCTCCATTGTGTCCTATTTAGAGTCAAATTTTCGTTTAATTCTAACAAATTAAGATCATTTTTTATGCAATAAGCCCAAGTTTTCCTAGGTCTACATCTGCCTTTCTTAACATAAGTTATTTCTAAAACATCTTAACAAAAAGAAAACTACAATCACATAAAAACATAGTACCTAACAGCTGTAATCTTCCGCTTATAAACTAAAACTCTCCTGCCAAAAATAAACTAAAACTCTCCTGCCAAAAATATCAATTTATAGTTTTTCCTTTCTTAAAAGAAACAATCAAATTTCAAAAATAAGTTTATATGACTTAGTGAGCAATTACAATCTTATTATGAATTAAATTTATAAGCAAATATTATGTATTAATGACGAAAAAAAATATAGTTCATTACTTGATCAAAATATAAGTTTTAATTTTAAATTCAATCATTCTGATTTCAATTTAAGTATTTATTATTTTTAACATATTTAAAAAGGCATAGCAAAGTCACTATCATACCCGAATATATGCTCAAAAATGTACCTATATACTTTCAAAAAATTTTACTTGAAGTTACTCCTTTACTATTTTAATTTCTTTTATCATGCACGGGTATATTGTATCCCCTGTCAATACAATTTGAGGGTGAATCCTGACTGATTTAAGTATTTATTTATCATTTCATATCAATTTAAAATCATTTAAACGTACTTTCATATGTCAATTATTTTCCTCATATTTTTTAAACAACTTTCAAACTTTCAAAATGTAAAATCATAAATGAAATAATCATTTTTAAAAACATAATACAAGTTCATTTAGATTAATTTGAAATATAACTTCTAAATAAATCATTAATTTAGTGTCAATAAGATCGATTGTTGGGACATCATTAAGGTTGAAGTCATTTCTGCTATTCAGAGTTTCTTTCTTGGGGAGGACCCCTGTAAGTATTTTACTGCTGCTAAGATAGTTCTTATTCCTAAAAATAGTGATAAATAACATTGGCACAATTTTAGACCAATTTCTCTCACAACTGTAGTCTCAAAAATTATAAGCAAGATTCTAGTATCTCGGCTGCAGCCACATCTCTTCTTCCTTATATCTCCTCAGCAATCTGCTTTTATTAAACAAAGGGAGATTACTGATAATATTTTGTTAGCTCAAGAATTAATCGAGGAACTGGACAGAAAATGTAGGGGAGGTAATCTTATCATCAAACTTGATATCAAAAAAGCTTTTGATACTATAAGTTGGGATTTTATTATGCATATTTTCACTGCTAGAGGTTTTTCTGCTAGTTTTTGCTCTTTAATTAAACGCTGGTTATGTTGTAACTACTATAGTGTGTTGGTTAATGGAACTTCTTATGGCTTTTTCAATGCTCTGAGAGGTATTAAACAAGGGGACCCTCTTTTCCCCACAGTTTTTATAATTGCTTTTGATTATCTTTCTAGACTTCTCCAATCCTATCAGAGTCTACATAAACACACTATTTACATGCACAGAGCAAACTTTTTGGTGTCCCATTTAGCTTATGCAGATGATGCAATTATTTTTACTAATGCCTCTAAACCAGCTGTAAAGGCTATACTTAAAGTGCTGGACAATTTTCAATATGCTTCTGGTCTTACCTTCAATAAAGATAAATGTCAATTATTCTTTGGGAAACAAGTTAAACCTCACATCTCCACTTGGGCTGCTACATTTACCGGTTTTAAACTTTCTCAATTGCCTCTTAAGTACCTTGGAGTAAATCTATTGAGTGTAAGCAAACACAAATGGATGAGGTTATTCATAAAATCAAATCCAAGATTGATGACTGGAGAAATGTATATCTTTCCAATGGGGGAAGAATCACCCCTTGCTAGTGTTCTTCAAAGTATTCCTCTTTATGCACTTCAAGTTTTCGATGCTAAGAAATCTGCATTGATCTTGCTGGAAAAAATTTTCAATAAGTTTCTTTGGGAAAATGGTGGGGCAAAAAAACATTGGCTCACTTGGCAAAAGCTATGTAAGCCAAAGTATTCTGGCGGATTGGGCTTTAAAGCTTTACAACATGTAGTTGAAATTAATATGTGCAAGTTATGGTATAAGTTTCGAATGGCCAATTCTCTCTGGGAAAAATTCATGCACAGTAAATACTGTTCTAATATACATGCTTCACTTGTTGATTGGAAAGTTGAGGATTCTAAATTATGGAAAGCTCTGATTAGAGCTCGTGACACTGCAACAAATTTCATTTTCTGGGATGTAGGGGAGGGAAATGTTTTCTTCTGAAAGGAAGATTGGGGAGTAGCTAGCCTTAAAAATCTCCAACATCAACAAGTTTTTGACTCTCTTCTTGTTTCTGATTTCATTTCTAATGGGGCCTGGAATGTTACTAAGCTAAGAGAAATTGTTGGTGAAGATTTTGCTATGAAAATTAACACTATTCCTCTAAATAATCAAAAGGATATGCCTATGTGGAAGAAACCACTACACTTTTCTGCCAGTAAAATGCTATATAACCAGTTGCATCCTTTTCCTAGTTGGTGTTGGAGTTCTTTAATTTGGCAACCTGCTTTTAGCCCAGCCCATCCATTTCTTTCTTTCTGTGGAGACTTTTTTTCTCTCTTCTTCCTTTAGATGACATACTTAAACTTAAGGGGTTAAAAATGGCATCCATTTGCCCCATCTTTTCTTTAAATGTGCTTTTGCTAAGAGTGTATGGCAGCAACTTGGTGAACACTTTGGTTTGATGTGGGGTACTAACACCTCCATTAGAGCATATATTAATTGCTGGCGGCAGGTCAACACATTTGGGAAAAAATTAATTTCCTTCCCTCTTGTTGTCTTTTGGTTCCTCTGGATGGCTAGAAACAACTATAAATTTGAGGATGCAACAATTTCCCCTTTTATTACGTCATCTTACATATTAGCCTATTTTCGTAGAAATACAAGGCTTTTCTCTGTTGTCACTCCCCCAATTGGGCGTCGACTACCTGTTTTGGTTAAATGGCAACCCCCTCCCTTGGGTTGGGTCAAAGTGAATTTTGATGGAAGTTGGACTCAATCTAAAGCTGGTACGGGGGGTGTTTTCAGCAATCACCGTGGCCGTCTACTATGCTTTTTTTCTTCTCCTGTTATTGTTGATTGTCCTCTTATGGCAGAAACATGGGCTTTGTTTTTTGCCTTAACTACAACTGTTTCTTTTCATTTTTCTGATCTATGTATTGAAACAGATTCTTCTCTATTATATGCAATGCTCACTGAAACTGCCCCCATTCCTTGGGATCTCACTTATCTCTGTAGAAGAGTTTGGAACATTATTGCTCGGCATTATTTGCAGGTTCAATTTGGTTTTATTTACAGGGAGGGCAACTCCTCTGCTGATTGGTTAGCAAAAAAATCACAGAGACTCCTTTGGTTGGAACTACACCACCTATGCACCTTCTCACACTGCTTAACAGTGATCTGCTGGATATCCCTTATATTAGATCCTAACCATACAATTTTCTTTTGTTTTCTGATACACGAGGATTCTACATACTGGAATTGGCTGTTTCATCTTAATGCTGCGGTTTTCTGTCTTCGTCGCTGGACTTACTGGATCTCAGCTCTGCTCAACTGGGGTTTTCTGCTGATGCATCTTGGTTATAAATTGATGTTTGCGTCCTGCATATTTTCCTTCAATATACTTTTCACAGGTTCTCAGCTTCTGCATTTTAGTAGTTTCCTGATATTTTTTGTTGCTTATTTTATTTCGTATGGGTCACTCTCGTCTTGGTTTTTTTTTTTGGAGAATTTTTTTGCGTGTGTTGTAACGCTGAAGGCGGAACCCCTAGGGGTGAGTGGGTACTGTACTTTTCTTTTCTTTTAGTAGGGGATCTGCCTCATCAACCTTTTGCACTGATATTTTTCTAAACCACGCGTAGGGAGCCCTAAGTGCTCTTTCCCCTAAAAAAAAAAAAAGAAAATAATTACTCACATGAAGTTCACATGATTTTTTATTTCTCTTGAATTACCATTTTATGGTTCTTCAATTAACACTTGTTGCAATTTTAAATCTACACATAATTGAAACTCATAAATTTCTTAAAGCAATATTTAATAATCGACACTACCCTCGTTTACTTTAAAATTCTTGTCTTCCTCAAATCCCAAGGATTTATCAGTCTTCTTTCACACTTCTAAATTGAATAAAATTTAATATCATTAATTTAAATGATCATATCATTTATTCCAATAATAATATAAACATTAACATTGACCTTATAAGTTTTTCAAATCGATCTACCCCCCTCACTCGCACGCTTTACCAACTTTTTCTCCTTCCAAGTCGATTTTTTTTTTTTTTTTTTGAGTCTTGATTTCAAATAGGACTACTGTTAATAAACTTCTATATACGCATATAAAATTTATTAATTAAATTATAATAAAAACCTAACTTACCAAAAAATTTCCTTTACAAGCTCGAATGAGAGTTTCGTCCCACAGCGAGACTCGACTGTCCTTCCCACAATCAAGCAACAGTGCCGTGAAATCCCGTCTCTTTCCTCTTCTCCTTCACACGATAGCAACGCACAACCTCTAGACCTCCCTTCTCTTCTTCTTCGCACTAGCGGCGCCATCCTCTTTTCTTCTTTGACAACGTTCAGTTCTCCTCCTTCACACATGCTAACACAATGCAGCGCGGGCTTCGACTTCAACACTGCATGATGAGCACCTAGTTTCACCATTAGGGCTAGGCACAATCCTTCCCTTTTTTCTTCTTCGCTTGGCTAGGACACGACCTCTTCTTCTTTCTTCCGCTTCTTTCTCTCACTGTTAGTCTCTCGTTCTCGTTGGATTCGAACGAAAGGCACCCACCTTCAGCTTCTAATAGACGAATTGCTTAACGGTTATAATTTGAATATTTTTTTATTCTTTATATGTATATTTTTTATTTCAGTTATTACACTTTCATTGTACTAAAAAACTTCATTTATGATCCTTTTAATGAATGTAAGCCGATACAAATTAATTCTGGTTGGCCAAAAGGAAAGCAACCCATCAAAACATACCTCAACTCTTGGTACTTCCAATAAATGTAAGCTTTAAACCATATTAATCTTGAGCAAGTTCTCACCTTAACAGCTCCATCAATTAAAACCAAATACAAACAAAATAATTACCTATGCATCTCAAAACAAGTTTTTCCAAGTTAAACTGAAGCCCATAAATAATTAATGGTCATGTATGTCTCTGAGCCCATATCAGTTATGTCCTATACCTTTGAATCTCAAGTGGTCATGTTGAGTACCTCTAAATTATTATTGGAACTAGCCCTGACAACCCTTCGCTAGTGAATGTCAACTCCATAAGAACAACTTTGATCCATACTTCATTCCTAATTTGTTTAGGACAACTAAGAAGAGACAGCCATTATTTCTAACCAAGATTTTAGATGTGGTTAAGCCACCGATGTTTGGTTGCAATCAGAATTTAATTTAAATAGGATTTAGTAAATCCGGATCTATCAAATCCAGCTATAAATAATATTTGGTACAGTTAAGATTAAATCCAGTTAAACCAATGTGATGTATTTGACATGCTATTTCAAGATTTAACAACAATTGATTTTCAAAGAATTTGAATATGAAATATAAGGCACACGTCATCATAATTTTTAAAATACTAAAAAGTTCGATATGATATGTTAGTGATGTGTGCTAGAAGATTTGCAATGATAGAGTAATAGATTATCGTTTTAGCGTTGCACGAGAATTCAACACATACTAAGATAAAAGAAAGTAATTAGTAGAGACACCAGAAGTTTTTATGTAGAAAATAAGTAAAGGGAAAAACCACGGGGTCTAGCCTAGGTGAAGAGATTCATTATAAATTGAATATTACAAATACGGTCCCTTGTCTCATAAGCAGGAAAGGGTTACCCAATTTTCTAAGCAATAAAGTCGGTGCGCAGATGAACTCGTCTTAATAAGTGAGCGGCAACTCATGTTGATCGGCGACAGTCAACTAGTGATGTTCAGCGGCGGTTGGCCACTTGTGGCAGCAATGATTGGTGGAGAAGTGACACAGAACTTCAGCTCATTCTCCAAGCTTCAAACTCTTTTTCAGGCTTTAAGCTCCTCCTCCTCATCTCATAAGAAGGGTTGGGCTCTATTTATAGAGTCTCTGTTGCAACTAATGAAGGAATATGAAACACTTTGATCGGACAGGTAGGAGAGCTTCCCTTGATCAGATGGTGTTTGATGAACATTTGAGTGCCTTAAAAACGTTGGAATTTAGCGATCTTGGGCTTGTTGGATTCGTCTTGTCGAGACACCTGATTCGACCATGAGCTTACCAGATTCGACGTTTGTTTAAAATTTCAAATATGCCCAGAAAACTTCTAAAAGTGGTTTAATGGCTTAATTGAGGCTTTATTTGGTTTAAATTATACCAATTTTGATATCATTGAACTCGTTTGGCTGGTCAATTTGACTGTATGTTTGCTGGAATCATAGTCCTGAATGACTTTTAATCAAAGTGTAAATGCTTCTTGCTCAAATGATTGCCCCGAGATTCATGTCATGCATTGATATTCGTGTTGGGTGATGAAATTATTGAGGCATATCAGTTAGAAAAATTTAAAAAAAAATTTATAATGAATAAAAATAAAATGTTGTAAGAACCTAAAATCTATTGCAACTTTTCTGCCCGCTGCACTTTAACCATCTTATAACGTAGGGTCAATATGGGGTAGCTACAATTGTTTGAAAAAGTGGCTATGAAGTTTTTGTAGAAAAAAGTTGATATCCAAAAAGCTGCGATAGCTATTAAAACTTTTTTTTCAAAAAGACTGTCCACAACTTTCTAACAGCCACTGCACTTAGACAAATCAGGCCGTAAAACAATACTTTTCCACCACAAATTTTAGAGAAATTAGGCAAAAACATGTTATTCCAAAAGCCCCAGCTGTGCGGTCTAGACCGCACCACAGTGCCATCGCCCCTACTAGATGTCACCTTAATCTCATGTTGGCTCTCCCATCTACCATGCTGGCATGAGATCCCACAATATGTTAGCTACTCTTTCTCCCATCCCTGAATCCCCCACACTATGAAGCGCAGACACGAAGATACGGAAGACGACATAATTTTAAAAAATAGGACACCACACATCATGAACATGTTTTTATAATTAATTATTGATATATAATATATTTTTTCATTATTCTTAATTAAAAATATCACAATACAAATTATGCAAAAATAAAATTTAACTTCATAGATTTAATTTATATTATAAAACCTCATGCTCATAAAAATTAATTTTTAAAATTAGAAATAATATGTTTCAAAGGAATACATCGAACTTATAATCCAATTTATTCACTAAAATTTAAAAAATCCTATGATTACAAAGAGGGAATTACTAATGCTCGGCATCAAATATTGGATGCACCTTCGATGCTCAATTTTGACGAATGTTAGAGGAAGCTTCAACATGACAAGAGATAGAGTGATATTAACTATAAGGTATAAATAAGGTTATACGTATTAAAGCTTCAACATGACAAGAGATAGAGTGATATTGACTATAAGGTATAATTAAGGCTATACGTATTTTTATAATTATCTAATTCTCTTGTCCTATTTTCTCAAAATCGTGTTAAGCTTACGTCCGATGTGGTATTGAGGTGTGTCGTGGATGTGTTCAGGCCTGAAAAAAATCTAGACATGTCTTTTGTAATGTCGAAGAAGTGTCGAAGCACGATGGTCTTCGATACGTGTCAGACATTGGTACAACACATTTTTAGAAGTGTCGGTGCTACGAAGCTGCCACGTGACGCTGGGAACTCTTTGATAATGTATAATCATCTCCTTCAAAAACTCATATTCTACTCTCCTTGACTCCGTCTCCAATGCTTTTCTTCATCAGTAAAAACTCCCAATGCAAAGCCCTCGTACGGATTGCTTTCGTCCCACTGCCTTTCTTGTTTTTTCCTCTCGTGGTGAAACCACTTTCATGAATGACCTAAAAAATCTCTCCTGTGGCAAAGAAAAGAAAAAAATTGATTTTTGGGATGCGAAGAAAAAGTGAAATGGTGTAAGGGACGATGTCACATTTAGAAGAACTAAAACAATTTGTTTGAAGTAGACAACGGACAGTGAGGCGACCGTGTCAAATTCGTCCCTTTGGGACACCGTGTGACCAAGGAAGTGATAACAGGAGTCGCGCGATCATGTTTTCTTAGCAAGCTAAATCTGTTCAATCCATCTACAAATCGGATTTACATCGAAACGGAGAAGAGTTTTGGATCTAGCGAAGCACCAGATTTAACTTACCTCTTTTTTGTGTTTGGATGGATTTACGTAAATCCAACCATAAAAAATATTAAAAGTATGCTACCAAACACCCCCTAAGAATCACAATAGACATCAATGAAAATGAGAACAAAAAAAGTAAGAAGATTTAATACATATCACTAGATTCTTATGTATTTACATATCTAACATCTAAATTTCAATTCATACATTTGTGCCACCTTTTATGTCAGTTTTCGAATGTTAAAATTGTGGTAATTTTTTATGTGTGATGAAAAATTTGGATGGCACAAAAGTAAAAAAAGTAAAATTTAAATGTTAGATATGTAAATACATAGGAATTGGGTGCTAGGTATGTAAGTGCCCCAAAAAAAAAGTGTATCGGTGAAAAAAAAAAAGACAATACATACCCAAAGAACAGTTCCATCGCCGCCGAGAGTAACAACCAAGTCAACCTTCGTGTGGAGGTCCTTTATTTCGTCATCTACAATTTATATGTTGGTTACCATATAGATCTCCAATGCTATAACAAGAACTACAAAAAATAATTTACCACTAAGAGAGTTTTAAGTGGGCATGCTGAATAGTAGAAAAGGCATGCATGTAAAGATGAAACCCTTACAATGAGTAAATAGTAGTCTAATTATAAAGTTCCTACCATGAAAATAAGAAAAACATTAGTATACTAAACTAAACGCATCTGATTTCAACAATATCAGTTGTCAACATAAAAAAATTCAAAGGATGAATTTACCAATTAATGTCATCTAAGGTGTAGCGAAATGCCGATCAATGAAATAGAATTAAGCAATTAAAAACTATTAATGCAAAGATAAAATAGTTTCCTAGAGATTAAAACTAACCAGATTTGGTTATAACCTACTTAATAGCCACAATTAAGCAATTACATTAGCGGACTATGGCTGTATCCATCTGGTTAACACATTACCCTTCAGAACAACTGTATCCACAAGTACCGGCGTTAGCATTCCATTACCTCTACTGAACAACTGACAATGATCATCATATCGATGACAGAGATGAACAACTTGACTTTAGTTTTGCTCCTTGTGGTAACTTAAATCTTGTTTCACTGGGTTAGGAAAACGTTTGTTCCTATGGACGAAGGACGCTACATGCCACCTACTAGATCAAAGCAGCAGAATCCTTGTGTTCTGGGTAAATCAGTTTTTGTCACTTATATAATTTTTGTGGCAGAGGGAAGTTGGCTTTAACCTTTTCAATTTCTATATTTTGCAACAATTAACCATAAGACCATTGGTCTGAAGACGTTGCTAAGGATAATCATTGTTTCTTTTGAATAAATGACGTGAGAATAACAAACAATGTATACAAAGTAAGAAGGAGATGCGATAAATAATATGGGGAGTTCATTGCCAAAATAGTCCCCTGACTATTTACATGGGGCCATTATAGTCTCATAGAGCCTATAAACTGCCAAATCAGTCTCCATACTCGTTAGATTGGCAAAAGGATTTAGTAAAAGGGAGGCATGCAAAATTGTATATTTTTAATAACTACTTGTTTATTTTGAAAATATATTAAAGTAATTCTTAAATCTGTGGGGGCTGTTTCTAGACCCACCCGAGACACCAAATGGATTTTCTATTTAGTTGTGTAATAGAATTGAGCCATGAATTGTGTGATAATGGAGGAAACCCAAACCACGAAAGAACATAGCTATTATTGCTGACATTCAACGGTTACAAAAAAGAATCATCACAATAGGAAAGAAATGACAAACCAACACAAACGAGAGCGAAGATAGGCATGATGGTGCTGCAGTCGAGGAGACTAGGGGTTATGAAAGGCTGTAGGAGAAAAGGGGCAGCGGGCCAGTGACTGGAGAGAATGGGATCGAGTAGTTTGAAGGTGGGGAGCAGGCGGCAGGAAACTGGGGCTTGCGGGAAACCTATGGCTGGGAAGGGTCTTCAGAGGTGGCAGCAGGGCTGCGGCAGGCTTAGAAGTGGAGAAGGGAGGCTAGAATGCAGAACAGCAAGATCTGGAAGACGTAGGACATGCAGTGGTCAGCTGGATTGCTGGACAGCAACAGTTGACGGCAATGAGGGAGGGTGCACGATGGAAGTCGCAGAGGTTAATCACCACCAAAAGAGAGGGATACAATTGGAGCACCACCCTATTCGTCGGATACAGCCCTCGAGGATAAAACAGAATGTCGGCGTCTATTCTCACAAACTGAAATAAAAAAATACCTAAGCTAAAACCTAAGGCATAAAAACACATATAAATAGAAGAGGGATGGACAGGAAATGAAAAGAAAATGGGGGAAATTACCACCTAATGAAAGGAGGGGGAGAGGGGGCCGGTTTAGCCCCCTCTCTCGGCCCCCTCTCTCAACTAAACTGGTTTGGGCCAAACTGGTTCAGCTTTTGGAGGAAAAGCGCTGTGTCATTCTCTCGATGTTGGGGGAGTTTCAACCTCATTCATCGAAGCTCCTGGATCCTCATGGTACGGCGCTAAATCTCCTGGTAGGTCGATCATGTCGGTTTTGTCATTTCACAACAAATTCTGGTAAAATAGATAGTCGTTCTCTTTTGGTACATCTTGAGAGGGAGCTGCATATAGAGGTGGGTTCCCACAATGCAACGGTTGAGCCTTTACATTTGAAATCTTCTCCTTCCGCTTTTCGTGCCCGGCGTGCAGTGGTTGAGCAACAAGTACATGAGAAGAACTCAATTCAGGGATGAAATCTGTGGCAGGCTATGTCGCTCTCACTAGCGACCACTTAGGAGAGACATCTTCTTCAGTGATAGGACATGGATCCCATTGAAGAATTTTCATCCTCCATAGCATTTCAAAGATGAGGTTCAACCCACTTGTCTAGAAATCTACTGATGGGCCCGCTGAGCCAACTCTAACATCTAAACTAATCACTGTAATAGTCCAAGCATGGGACATAATGACTCCTCTTTGGACATGTTAGACCTCCCTAAGCAAGGGCAACTCAAGAGGGGATCTATACATCTGAAATATCTATCATGTCGGTGTTGTCATTTCACAACAAA
This sequence comes from Papilionanthe hookeriana x Papilionanthe teres, assembly GCA_022702705.1. Taxonomy (NCBI): domain Eukaryota; kingdom Viridiplantae; phylum Streptophyta; class Magnoliopsida; order Asparagales; family Orchidaceae; genus Papilionanthe; species Papilionanthe hookeriana x Papilionanthe teres. Next base: position 67,322,418 of record CM040437.1, read on the forward strand.
TTCTAGTAAAATAGATAGTCATCCTTTTTTTGGTACATCCTGAGAGAGAGCTGCATATAGAAGTGGGTTCCTATAATGCAACGATTGAGCCCTTACATTTGAAATCTTCTCCTTCCGCTTTTCATGCCTAGTGTGCGGTGGTTGAGTAACAAGTATATGAGAGGAACTTGATTCAGGGATGAAATTTGTGGCAGGCTATGCCACTCTCACTAGTGACCACTTATGAGAGACATCTTCTTCAATGATAAGACATGGATCCCATTGAAGAATTTTATCCCCCATAGCATTTCAGAGTTGAGGTTCAACCCACTTGTCTGGAAATCTGTTGACGGGCCCACTGAGCCAACTCTAACATCTGAACTACTCACTGCAATAGTCCAGGCATGGGACATAATGACTCTTCTTTGGACATGCTAGACCTCCCTAAGCAAGGGCAACTCAAGAGGGGATCTATAGATCTGAAATATCTATCATTCTCTTGTCTGTGGGGGCCCTATGCTTGATGTCAGCTCCTCAGACTCGTAACTGCATTGACCACTTACAATGAAGTCGGCTGGGGTCTCTTCCACGAGCTCAGTTGGGACTAAGTGTATCTTGTCCTCCTCAATTGGAAGCGGGTTCCCTTTGTTTGTCTTCACCATCTTCAGTGTGTGGTGTATTTACCGAGCTTTTCGATGATGCCTTGCTCGGTGAAGTATATTACTCCTCTGGTTGTGCATTCTGCTTCAAAATGTCCAAATTCGTGACACTTGCAACATTCTCTAGCTGTGACAAACTTGCGGATTGGTTTCGTTGAATGGTAGCAAGGGGAGTTGCTTGGTAATACAGTCTCTCCACTTCAGAAACTAGAGTCTGCAACTTTTTGTGATAGTAAGTAGGTAGGAATTAACGTTTTGTTTCCTCCTTCATCTTAATATATCCTTGTTCCCACTTTGACCTTTTGAATCACGGTCGAGGGCAGCCTCCCATTGGATTTCATCTTCCATATCTATAATCCACCACTGAATTCGGCATATCTCTCATCGTTCCTCCCAGGAAGGCTTTGGTATGCATCTCAATGATGGCATGGCTAGGGTTTAGAATTGAGGTGAGAGGGTTAAAAATTTAATTTAGTTTGCTGATTTTGAAAATTAGCAAGAGGAAGTGAGAGTTAGGTCAAAGTTTTGGCTGTGATTGGGAATAAGAAAGAAAAAAGATTTTGTGAGGGTGGCTTGGGTAAGGGCGGATGCTAGGAAACCCTAGGATTGTACTAGGGTCATGCTAGCTCCGATACCAAATGATACCGGAGGAAACCCAAACCACTATAGAACATAGACATATTATTGCTGACATTCAAAATTTATAATAGAGGCTCATCACAATAGAAAAGAAATGACAAACAAACACAAACGAGGGAAAAGATCGCTATGGTGGTTTTGCAGTTGAGGAGAGTAGGGGTTATGAAAGGTTGTAGGATAAAATGGGGATAAAAGGGGCAGCAAGCTAGTGACCGGAGCGATTGGGGTCAAGTAGGGTGCAGGTGGGGAGCAGGCTGCTGGGTAGCAGCAGCGAGACTTAGATGGTTGTTTGGAATCCCTGAAGGTATAGGGATTTTGGAGGGGAAGAAGGGTGGTTGGGGTGGTTGGCGCGCGGTGATGGACAGGGGTTACGGGCTTGTGGATTTTTTCTGTAGATGGGATACGGGATTGGCGGGTTGTGGGGAGAGGGTTACGAGATGGTTGTCGAGTGGAGAAAGATTAACAAGAATATGGCAAAGCAGGTGGTGTAAGGGTGATAGGCGGTTGGAAGCTGGGGCTTGTGGGAAAACATGAGGCTGGGAAGGGTCTTCAAGCGTGGCAGCAAAGCTGGGGCAGGCTTGGAATTGCAGGACGGAGGTTAGAATGCAGAACAACAAGTTCCGGAAGAGGTGGGAGAGGTAGGTGGTCGGCTGGATTGCTGGACATATGGCAGTCAAAAAAGCTCGTTGTTCGCGAACAGTTCGTGTTCGGTTCGTCAAAGAGTTCATGTTCGATTCGTTCGATAAGTAAACGAGACGAACACGAACAATTTTTTTCGTTCGGTTAGTTAAACGAACCAAACAAGAACAGTGATGCGTTTGTTCGTGTTTGAATCGTTATTGTTCAAAATATAAAATAATTATAAATAATTATAAATAAAAAATTTATGATATTTTAAAAAATTAAATTTTATAAATTATAATATATAAAATAATAATAATATATTAATATATTATATTAGTAATATACTAATATATATATTATATATTTATATAATATAAGTTATATTTTTTTTTTTAAGGGAAAGAGCGACTCGTGGCTCCTTACGTGTTAATATTGGAAAATAAGTACAAAATTAGGGAGGGGAGGCGGATCCCTAAAGCTAAAGAAAATAAAAATACAATTTTACGCACCCCTAAGGGTTCCTCCTCCCACAGTACAACTCTACGCAACAAGAAGAAAATGAAAACCCGTGGAGGTGTAGTCGTAGCAACAAAACACCACAAAAAAGAGGGTACAAAGCAACGAAAATATCCAGAACACCAGTCAGCCGACGCACAAAGTTGAAGGAAATAGCCGCAAAAATAAGCTGCACTACCAGCAGACATTTACTAACCAAAGAGCCGACGATGAAGCAGAGATACAACCTGCATAGAAGAACATCCATAGAGTAACCCCAAACTTCGACGTCGATAGTCATGAGAACCCATAAGCAAGCCAAGCAAGAAAATATAACAGTTATATAATTATATAACTATTATAAAAATATTATATTAATTATATAACTTATATTATATTATATAACTTATATTATTATATATAATATAAGTTATATAATTAATATAATATATTAGTATTAGGCCTGTCAAACTGGCTCGTCGTTCGCGAGCAGCTCGTGTTCGACTTGTTCGTTAAAAAACAAACACAAACAGTGACTTCACGAACAATTTCGAACACGAGCTTATTTCAAACAAACTAAATTTCAAACGAACCGAACACGAACACAAGCTCTGTTCGTTCGTGTTCGGTTCATTTACACCCCTAGCTGGACAGTAGTGGTTGGCGGCAAGGAGGGAGGGTGGAGGTGGAAGTCGGAGAGGGTAATCATCTTTGGGAGAAAGGGATATAGCTGAAGCACCACCCTATCCATTGGATACATCCCTTAAGGGGAAAACAAGATGTCGGCGGCTGTCCTCACAAATTGAAATCAGAAAATAACCAAAGTTAAACTCTAAGGCATAAAAAAAACACATAAATAGAAGAGGGATGAGCGGGAAATGAAAACAGGAATGGGTGAAAATTCCGGCCTAATGAAAGAGGGGGGAGGGGGCGGTTCAACCCCCTCTCTCAACTGAACCGGTTCAGTTTTTGAAGGAAAACCCCTGTGTCATTATGTAAAGTATAAATGATGCAAGATTAGACAGTAACTATCAAATTTTCTTCATAAAAGAATACTTACAAGATTAATATAATTAAAATGGTCATTTTTAAAGCGCATCAGACAACCTAACTAATGGAAAAATTATAGCAAAATAGGACTTCTCCCATTTCATGTAATACATAGATGGCGCAAAGAGTTTTACCATCTTTCCATGTTTGAACAAAGCTGAAGTTAGAAGAAGCAGTTAGAAGCTCAACTCTCACTCGAGGCTCAACAAAAACATTTATTTTCTTTTCATCTTTCAGCCATCTGTAAGAGTACAAAAAATTAGATTAAAATGCCAAACAGATAGAGGAGGCACAGTAGTAATGAAAACAAAATTTTAAAAACAACGGCTCCAGCAACATATATTTAAAAATGCTGGGAGAAAATATGCCAACTCGGTAGAAAGAATAAGTACTTGGTTTCAAAAGTGTGGAATAATTTAAGCTCATGGTCAAATAAAAGAAATCCAAATCCACAATATTTGTGGACAACTTGTTGATTTAGGATTCCAAAAACTAACTTTGGGACACCTAGTTAATATAGGATTCTAGTAACTCTCCAACATGAAAGGAAGTACAACTGCTTCGTTCCAGTAAAATTCAAATAACTTAAAGCATGACAGATAAAAGAAACCTAAAAAACAATTATTTGAGATTTGTTTTAAAAGGTCGCGCACACATAACGAAGTTTCTTTGTACATTTCCTTTCTTCCCGACCAAGTAAAATAATAGAAACATTTTTTTAACTAAACAAGAAAAGCTTAATAAAATAATAATAATAATAATAACATTAAAATTAAATTTAAAAAAAAAACTTAGCAGGAAAAGCTCAGAATAGAATGACATCAGGGTACGGATGCTAAGATACAATTTTAAATTAGATCAGCTGCAGGTCACAATTAATTTTGGTAAACTAGTTGAATCAGCATATTTTGCTTACACTTTATGCCGATTAAAATTTGGTAGCTTTGCTTTCCAAAACAACAAAGCCAGGAGAGAGAAATACCAAGAAAAAAATAGAGAATTCAAAGCTATTCCATGTTTATTATTTTCCAAAACACATTATAGTGAAAAAAACGAGCAGAATAATGAAGATAGAAAAGATACTGCAGAAAATTCAACATCAAAAACAAAAATTATGTAGTTCAGTATATTTTGTTCACTTGCATCCAGGGCAGTGTACAAGAAAAATATTAAGTTATAGTTTAAATTGAGTACATTATACTTTCCTCTTCCACACTTTACTTTTTCAACTTTAGAAGAAATTTAATAAAGGATCAAACAGTAAAATAAAGATATGGAAAAATAGGCATAAAGAACTTTGATTTGTGTTTGATATTCACAAAAACGGAATATTTGCAAGATCTCAATGTGATATGGCACAAGAAATGCAGTAAGAACGCATTTGAATTACTATAGCAATTTTAGATTATTTCCATGTTGACCTCACTTTTGTCGAGATTTAGTTTTCCTCCTAGGATTTAGGGTTCTAGCTTTAGGAGCTTCCCCGACGATCTTAGACTCCTAGCAATGGGCCTACCTCGTTTTAGATTGCTTGAAGCCACTTCGTCACTCTTTTGGAATCCCGGACGAAATTCCGTACCTCTAGCTCATAGCAGGTTGGAATTGACGTTAGAAATCCAAATTGAGTCCCTATAGGACCACTGGACCTTAGGACAGCCTCGTGCACATTTCTTGCACCACCGAGCACAAATTCTTCGATCTGCGGCCTCGACGCTTTCAATTACTCCGCGACGAATCAAGATTGAGGCCAGAATGCCAGGACGAGCGACGTCGAGTCAGAATTTCAGAAAATGCCGGATTTGACGCACTTTCAACGCGACCGTCGACGAGGTTGTTCGAATGACCTCGGATGACGAAACGGACTTCGCCGATGCGTCCGGAACGTCGTTTTTACCTAAAATTGATATTTATTTTGCGACGATCACCTGTCAGAGCGAAAATTGTGATTTAGGGCTTAATTTTTATAAAAATAATATATATATATATATATATATATATATATATATATATATATATATATATTAAACCTATTTAAACCTACCCCAAGCCCTAATCACTCGCATCACCCCTCGGTTACACTTACCCGTCTCGCACGAGTGTGAGGGAGCTGCTGGCCTTCTCCCGCGCTAGAGCGTGGCACCTCCTTGCGGCCGTTACCTCCTCGAGCCGCACGCGGTTCTCCCCCATCCCTGCTCGAGTGTTATCCCTGCGAGATGGTCACCTCGCGTGATCTCCCGCGCGGCCTTGTCTCCTGCTCGACTCATACCCCTGCTGCCGAGCCTCGGCTCTTGGCTGCGACACTTTGTCGCCATCTCCCTGACCTTCCCCCACTTGCGTCCAGCTCTGCAGGTAAGGAGCGGCTTTCCTTTCCCTCCTCTGCCTATAAAGGCCCCGTTTTAGGATGAATTTAGGGTTGGCTGATTTCTCTTGGAGGTGGGGAAGTGCTGTTGGATTGGAGCCCGATTTGCTTTGCTCTTCTTGTGTGCTCTACGCTAGCTGGTACTCTCTTCTCCCCTTTTTCTCCTTCTCGGTTTGGCCCAGGGTGCCCGTGGCCTTGCTTTTGGTTCGGCTTTACTTGCTTATAGTTTTGGCTGGATGTTCATGTGTTATGAAATGACTTGTTTGATTGCTTAAAATGATGTTTTCTTACCTCCTTTAAATGTGGATGTTTGGGAGTACTTTATTGATTGAAGCATGAGTAGGAATAGAGATTTTGAGCATGTTCTATATGAAATGTTGGTGATTTGCTTAGGGAAATGAGATAGGTTATGTTATGAACTCTCCTCTCTCTCTTTTCTATTATCTAAGGCATGAAAAATATGTTTTTTTTTTTTTGAGGCAAGGTATTAGCCTCTCTTATTAGCATGTTGGGGTATGCATTATAAGGCCCCTTACTCTTGTTTGGCATGAGTTATGGAGGAACTTGTTTAGCTTTTCGATATGCATGTATGGGGCTCGGCTTCTTGCTCCTTGTAGCTTTGCTTTGTCAAAATGGTATGCTAGGGAGAAGTTTTACTTTACTTTGGAAAGCCCCATGTTTGTTCTCATGCTAAGTATATAATGGCCCTATACATTGTTATGTTGAATATATGGAGGTGTTTTGCTTTAGCTTCATGCTTAATTCAGTAGCTTGGATTCATCCTTATATTGAGTTGGATTTTGGGGGCTTTGTGAAGTCTCGGTTTGCTTGTCTTGGCCCCTACCCGAGAGCTTGTTTCTGATGTTTTTGGTAGCTGCTCCTTTGCACCTGTTTGGGAGCCTTTTATTTCTCTGTTTTCAATTAATGTTGGCTGCCCCCTTTGGCACTTGAGGTGGGGGCTGTTTTGTTTCTGTTTGCTGCTGCCTAGCAGCTGTCCCCATGGCATGTTGGGGCTCGGTTTTGGTTCTTGCTATTCCTATAGCCTCCCTCTTTGCAGCCTTTGTATGGCTCGGGTTTAGGCTTTGTGTTAGCTTGGTTTGAGCTTTATATGGGCTGAACTTTTTGGTTATCTAATGGACTTACTTTCACGCACCTGTGAGAAGTTGGGGTTAGTGTGAGAGGCTTGTATGGGGCTTGGTCGTGAGCCTCATTGTGGTGATTTGGATTTTGGGAGGCTTTACTTCTTGCTGTCCCTTTGTAGGAGCTTGGCCGTGAGCCCTTTCTCCTGTTTGTAGCCTTGGCCGAGGGCCTTGGTGGGGTGATTGATGTGGTGGTGGCCTTGCTTTTTGCTATACTTGTCTATGAGGTTGATTGAATCGATTTGGAAATGTTTCCTGATTTGCTTGTGGGAAAGAAATTGAGCACGATACTTGAGACATGCCTCAGATGCTTCATTTGGTGGAATTGGTGCTAATTTGGAGGCTTGTGGGCTTGTACATTCACTTTCTTATGTATTGGAAGTTTACTGATTCTCCTACTGCTGTAATCTTGGTCCCGAGCCTGTAGGTGAACCCATTGGGAGAGCCTGTGTTTTAGGAATTGGAAATTAATTCGAGATTTTAAAAAAAAATCTGGATTTTAGTACGGGTTTGGAGATTCTAGTAGTGGTTTTTCCCCGAGTCATTCGTTTCCCGTTTGATTTACGTGGTTTTAAAAAGATTTCCATATTTCCTTTCTTTTTGTTTGGTTTTATCTGAATGCAAAGGACACTCCTTTTTGGGGTCGATCCAGTTATGCCTAAGTAAGAAAGTGATATCCTAAGGATTGATTCAAATTGATTCAAGGACCTCGGGCTTCGCTTTCAGTATTCTACTCTTACGTGTTTTAGGGGCGTTTTAGATTAACCCTCCTCCCGTTTTGGTCTTTCTCGGATTTGGAGGCGGGTTAATCTCCTTTCCTTCCCCTTCCCGTTGATTGACATGTTTTCCCCGCTTCACTCGGAGTTGGTTTTGGTTTTGTTTTGTTTTGGGGCAATGACGGCGATGATGCTAAAGGCACACCGGTGGTAGAGTGGAATGATATCCCATCCTACGACACCAGGACTCGCTCTAGGGCCCCGGTGAACCGTAGGATGACGGTATCATTCACCGCTATAAGGCAAGCGGGGCACCCGTACCTTCTTAGGATTGTTAGTGACCCTACACCCGACGAAGTGATCGACTCGTGGACAATCCTAACTTTCAAAAATCTGATAAGAATATGATACTACATTTTGCAAAAAAAAAAAAAAACATATTTCCACTAAATCAAAAATTGATATAAAATTCTCTTTTGTATGCCTGAAATCCACGTGCATGCTAAAAATACAAATTTTAAAACCATATTATAAAATCCGGTTGTCCACTTGTCGATTATCAGTCTTGGGTTGAGGAACACTCTCCTGAGTTAGGTTTAGTAGGACACATTTCTAGTTGAGTAGCGGGCTCTATACACTCGGGTGACCGAGTAACCTTCAACGACCCTCGAGTAGTACCACACAAATCTGAGCCTAGCCCCGACTTGAGTGCTTGCGGTTTTCTTCGGATTTTTGGTATGATTTTTAGATGAAGCACTCGTGGTCCTTTTTTAGGATTTTCCCGAGGTTTTGAGGACTTTACTTTGTTTTTGTTACTCACTTTCTCGAGTCTTCTGTCGTGAGTCATTCGCCGTCTTTTCTCGAGCTTTCTGGACGATATTCCTGTTTTCTGCTTGGCTTTCGCTTGCATGACGCACTTCAGCTTGCTACAATAGCGGATCTCCCAGGTATACAGGTTTGTTTACATTTACAGCGTGTTATTCATACTTGCTACTGCTCCTTTTTAGTACGTTGCACTATATTCTACTGCATGTTTTACTTCCTGTGCTTTATACTTCGCTACACACTGTACAACTTTAAACATACTTGCATAGGATGTTTAGAAGAACTCGACCATAGGGCCACCTGATTGAACATTTTAACTTGCCACATTAGAAAACTCAACCTTTTCACGGCAAGGAGCTTGGAGCTAGCACGGTGGGCAGCACGGCCATCTTCAACAGCAAAACATGTGTCGACATCAGCAAAATCATTCCTTAGTCTAAATAACAAGTCATAGGACTTCGAGGTAGTCTGCCTAGTGCGACATAAGTTCTCACCTGTTCCTTTAGGCCTTTGCATAGCCTTGCTGTGCAATATAAGCCCTAACTCGCTTAGGATTCCGAGGTCGTCGTCAGATACGGCGTAAATCCTCCTATATTTCAGGTTATTTGCATAATCAGGTGATTATGTAAATGTAATTCCTATAATTAATTGGCAGGATTGAAATTTAAATACACTCATTTCCAAAACTTAAAGCCCAACCATAGGATAGTCTGGGAAGTCATCGAGTTTCTCCTCGAGATCCGCGACATCCCCTACCTCTCTTTTCTTTGACTCTGGAAATAACTGTTCTAACCTTGTGCCCTTTACCTATTGGATTTTCCTACTATCACACTTCGTTGAAAACCTTACATTTTGAATTCATGAAGATAGAAACCCCTGATCTAAATCGAGAGTTCTCTCAGGTGACTTCGGTTATTTGAGAGGTAATTGACTATAGGGGCTTGCCTCTATAGGGAGCTTTAAAGACCCCAGATAATATAAACTCTATTTAATTCTTTTTGTATTAAATAGGGGAATTTGTCGGTCCACATAAAAGTTCGCAGACCAGAACGGATGTCATGAATTTTGTGATTTATTTGATCGAGCGATATCGTCAAGTAGGGTGTCTATTCTTCGGAATAGATGCGTTACTTGCGATATTACGCTCGTCCATTCAAACTGCTAAACGAATGAGATCCGTCCATTCTCATTCTCATATTTTAAAATTTAAAATTTTATTTTCATAAATATATACACATATAGATATTAAATTAAATCCCAAAGACAAGATGCGCATTTCAGCGGCCGACATTCCAACACTTTTTTATATATTAATTTTCATAGAAATAACTAAAAACAATTATTCTTCTCTTTAGAAATTTTCTATTAGTTGAATTTATCTTGTCTTAAACTTGACTTAGTTTGAATTCAACGTACAATTCTCTTTCTATAAATAGAAGTGTCAATGCATAGTAATGAATTAACAATTCAATACTGATATTTAAAGCAAATCCACTTTTTCTTCTTGTTTCACTAGTCTATCTCCTCTCTCTCCCCTGCTCCACCTTTCTCTCCTCACCAAATCCTCAATTCATAAATCCCAAGATTGGGACACTTTTAGAGTCTCGCTTATGGAAAAAGTCTTACTTAATTCTATATTATCTTTTTCTCTCTAAAACTTTAATTCAATCTCTCTCAATTACGACATGAAGCTCAAATTAAGAGCATTCAATCCAAGGGAAGAGGAGGAATATCGAGTAAGAAAATCATCAACAGTCCATCAACAATTTGGTATGAAAATTAGGTTCTTAAAGATAATTATATCAAAACAATAGCCTTAATCCTTATGCATTCTTTAAATCACCTTGAAACACTTTAAGAAACAAGTCATTTAATGAATAGTGGAATAAGAATATAAAAAAGATAATTTTATCTGGATTATAAAATACACTTAAAATCACTCTAAGAATAAAACAATTATCATGTGTGTGATTGACGTCCGGTAATCATTATGCCTGTGCTCATAACTCTACCCTCATCAGATATGATAATTATAAATAATTATTTTTATTATGAGGAGCTAGATTGTATTAATCAATTATTCACTTCAATTTTTCCAATCAAGCTTGACGGTGAGTTTGAGGGGGACACTATCCAAAAAAAAAAGAAAAAAAAAAACATTTTTCCAGTACAAAGCATCTCAATGTCGTATCTGCAGCGACCCAACACCGAGCCAACAGTGCGCCAATGCTCGAAAGACAAAGCCATCGTGCCTAGTCCAGGTTTAGAACAAGAGAACAAGACATTGCAATGCCCCTTTAGAGTGTCGTGGTGCCCCAACACCAGTAACCACTTTTTGGCAGTTTTCACTTAAATTTCGGTTTTACTGAAAGAAGGATGGGTGATTTCAATTTTTTCTTGTGCGAAGGAGATGAGAGGAGTGTCCTTGGGTGTTCAAATATTAGGGGAGGCTTGAGTGTGATGTAATTTGTACGATTCTCCTCTCTTCATAGTAGATTTTTTGGTACGGTGTTACTCCGGGTTTTTTTTCCGTTCTTGAATTTTTCAATGTTAAATCTTGTATTTTTTCTATGTTTTTCTTATTTTGCACGCTTCTGTTTAAGGTTTTTTGCTCGACCCTCTCAAATCGATTCGCAATTAAACATCTCCCAATTGTCATATCACAAACTTGGCTATGATAGTCATTACAGCAATCACAAGTATAATAAATCATTTTCAAAATATAGTCATAAGATCGTATCTGATATTCCTGCAATGATTGAGGTTTTTTATGAAAAATGTGATATCCAAATAAGCTTCATTGTCATCTCTATAGATCATGTAGTGACTATATACAGAATTGTTCCATCCATAACTATCAAAAAATAATTGCATTATAACAAATCCCATAAAATACCAATTTCTAAAACCTATAAAGAGAGCACCTATCAAACCACCTGTTAAATTTAAAAAAATTAGGAGTTTATGTTATCTCCATCTGCACAAAAGCCTATAAAAAAATATATAGTAGATTTTTTTATATTAGTCTGCCATTTGAGGATTACTGTAATTATGATATAGGTTTAATAGATGATGATGATGGTGACATTAAATAAATATTAGTAATTGAGCACTTACTGAGCTTCAATTTAAAATTGTGCCCGAGACTTTTGTTGAAGCAGTATCTAAGATCATGCATGACCCTATTGTTGGACTTCAGCCTAATATACCTTCTATCGCTATTTTTCTTTACAAATCACAAATACCTTGAAATGAAGAAATAGCTTAAGTCGCAAATTCTTTTACCGTTAGATTTTTTCGCTAAATATGCAACCTATTGAGTACTTCCACCAGTATTTTCTCTTCCTTTCTTAAAATATAGGTTGAGTTCATATTAAACATGCTACCGTTGCTATAAAGTAGGAGATCTTTCTTCATGGTCCTGCTTAAATAAAATTATAAAATAAATGGAAATGTTTGGATTAGAAACCTTAAATCATTTTTCCTAGATTCAACATGAACAAACAAATGATTCAAAATTTGTATAATTTAGCAACTGACTCCTCCATCACCATCAATATTTCAAGCAATGTTTCCCACAAGAGTCTTGAATGAATGAGTTCTTTCTGCACAGAGAGAGTGCGGGCTCTATTTTTTAAATTTGCACCCTTGTTTCCTCGAGATGATTGAGAAAATTTTACATTAAGCTGTTGGGTCAAATTTTAGAAAGTAGATGAATTTATAAATAAGACACTACGAAGAAATTTTACTCTCATTTTGTGAGAACTTCAAGATATGAGGTTCGAGGTTTTACAATGGCATAAGCCCCTATGATTAATTACCCGTCTCGATAAAGGAATAACACCCCAAGATCTTAGAAACCAACCCTAACCAACAAACCATACTCATATACTCCACCTAAACCTACACCTAAATTTTCGACCAAGCTTAGATTCAAACTCCACCTCAGCCGAAGCCCTATGTGCATGAGATCTATCATGTCTCCAATATGAAATCTTCAAATAGATATTCAAGACCCTACCATGAAAGATATGCCAAAAAAATCCCCCAATTTCAACAAAGATTTGTTGATTTTGAAAAAAGACAGCACCTAGTAATCACCCATAGCAGCAACGGCGACCAACCAAATATAGAAGATGAAGAAAACCCTTTTCACTAAGAAGCCTCCTGCGATGAAGAGCCGAAGCCGTGCCAAATCAGTATTTAATATAGAAAGAGAGAGAGACTCTGGTGGGAAGGTTGTCATGCTGGATTGATAATCGTATGGATCCGAATAAATTTATTGAGTGGCTCCAAACTTTGAACGGATCTTTAAGTACAAGGAAATTTCACATGCCAAAATGGTAAACTTGGATGTCATTAACTTGGAAAAAGTGTTTTCTTATGGTTGTAGAACCTAAAGCACTTGCGCCAGCGTGGAAGGGAAAGTAAGATCACAAACTGGTCCGAGATTAAAAATGAGATGCAATGCAAATACATCCAAGTACACTACAGACAATATACTTCTAAGATTTCACCATGTACAGCATAATGACCTATCAATAGAAAAGTATAACGTTGAATTTGAACAGCTCATGTTGAAATGTGGCTTTGTGGAGTAAGAAGACAACCCCATAGCAAGATTCTTAGAGGATTAAAGCCATCTATTGGCAATGTAATGTAGTTGCAACTCTATTAAATTTTGCAGGATGTCCAAAATTTAGTCCTGAAAGTGGACAAGCAATATAACATTATGAAACCTACTCAACCCTTCAACCATGAGGTTGCAAAGCATAAGCACACCAATGAGAGTGCTAAGGTATGCACCTCATGAGGAGGAGAGTAAGCATAGGAAAGAACAAAGACTAATCGGACCAGTACCCCCTAGATTTTTTCAACCAAGAAGTGTTTAAATTATCATAACTATGAGCACATTACATCTAACTATCTAAATAGAAGATTGAATTCTTTCAGAGAGTAGGGGTAATGGAAGAAGCAAAGTAGAGACTCTAGAGATGATTACTAGCTTTCAACAGATGAATGTGAGAAGCTGGTAATTCAGCGAGTTCTCGAGACCTAGCCTACGAGAGCAATTGTGGATTAAACATAACATCTTTCTTCTTTTTTTTTTTTTTTTAAGATAAACATAACAACTTACGTAGCAATTGTTTTATCAAGGTAAAAGTGTGCAGCATCATTATAGATAGATGTAGTTGTGAGAATGTAGTGTATAACTAGATTGTGGGAAAACTGAGTCTCACTATCTAGAAGCATTCTCATCAATATTCTCTAACTTAAATGAATAAAGAAAATGCTATCAGTGTTAGAAAAACGGTGCCTTTTAGAGTTTTCCATTAGAAAAAAGCTACAAAAGCAAGTATGGTGTGATGTCGTACCTATAAATGTATGTTACATTTTATTAGGTTGACGATGGCAATAAACAGGGTATGATTCATGATGGTTATAAGAATACATAATCGTTCATCAAAGATGAACAATACATCGTACACTTACCATTGAAGGAATCAACACTAGTATTCAAATAGAGCTGAGAGCTAGAGTTCCCCGCACAAAATTTCTACAAGCTATAAGAGGCACCAATTGGACTAGATTTGGTGATGTTGGAGATCAACGAGATAGAGGAGTCGATACATGAGGCGGTACAGTTATAAGAGGACTTTTAGAATGTTTTGACTGATGGCTTGCTACCTAAATCCCCAACTCTATGTGAGCTTTAACATGCCATAGATCTCAAACTAGAATCAGTGCTCCCCAACCGGCCAGCCTATCGGATGCAACTAGCAGAGTATGAGGAGATCCAGAAGCGGGTTGAGGATTTGATGGCTCGAGGACTAGTTCATAAAAATATAGTGTCATACCAGCTTTGATTGAGCTCGAGAAGGACAAAACCTGACATATGTGCATCAACAACAGGGCAATAAACAAAATCCCCATTATGTATTGGCTCCCCGTTCTATGCTTGGATGCCTTGTTAGATCAATTGCATCAAGCTAACAGATCAATTGCATCAAGCTAACAACTTTTTCAAAATTGATTAGCATAGTAGTTACCATGAGATTTAGATTAGGCTTGAGAATGAATGGAAGACTACTGCCTTCAAGCTACGGGATGGACTGCATGAGGTGATGATTATGTCTTTTAGCCCGTCCAATGCACCAAGCACCCTTATAATTTATGAACTAGGTTTTTTAAAGCTTTCATTGAAAAAATTATTGTTGTGTATTTTAATGACATTTTGGTGTACAATGGTTACATAGAAAAGCATTTACAACACTTACGAGAAATACTAATTTTTTTTACATCTCTTATATTCTAAATGCAGCACACTAGAAATACTTACAACCAAATTGTCCACTAAGTTAATGGTTTGGAAAAGTCGACTCAAAGAACTAATAGAAACTGAAACATATCATAGCAAAATTACTTGCCACTCGACACTGAAAATCATTACATTCTAAGATAAAAATGTTACAAATAGCCTGGTAGAGAAGTTCATATAATCCATTTTCCAGATCTTTTTAGAAACTGTGGAAGATTAATAACAATCTCATAGTATATTTTGGCAACCACACCTGACCATTTCAGCACATAAAGAACGAACAGAGTTGGAATTTGGTTTAGCCAAAATAAGCACTGTTTGTGGCTGGGATTCCCACTTTAGAAGAATCTGAAGATACAGGATCTTGGTTAGACTAGTAATGCAGCATTACACTTTGTGGCAAACATAAAAAATGATTAACACTAGTTTAAATAGTTCAAAGAGAAACTTAATGCTTTGTTACATTTGTAACGAGAGAAAGGTGAAAAAGCAAAAAATTAATCTACCTGTTTACTGCTGCGCCCTGCAGTTGTTATATTTCCTTTCTCAAAAGAGACAACCTCGTGCTTATGCTGGCCGCTTTTGTCACCATTGCATCCCCATGCAAGCCTAAAACTTGCCTGTTTCAAGCACAAAAAGTAGGTTATTAAGTAACATGAACTGGAAGTGAACTTTATTCAGAAAAGTAGCCAAAAAAAAAGAAAAATTGTGCAAGTAAATGTAAAATTGATTTGTTTTTTATTTTCCAGGAATTCATAAAGGATATAGAATACATTAACGAATGATTAACTAAAAAAAATTTGATTCCTTTGAACAAGAACTTTCGTAATATTGGAAAAATAATAATAACAATTACTGGCACAAAAATGCCTACCAACAACAACAAATACACCAACATAAAGACTATTAAACTTAGATGAAAGGAAAAAAACCTAGTTTAAGACCATTGTTTATTTCTGCCTTAGAAGAGGAAGCAGAGAAGCACAGCAAAATAAGAAGTAAATGATATAATGATGATTTGTTTGCTTTCCTTCAATTGTGTATGATATATGACGCGGAAATTTCCCACGGTGCCGCGAGCTGCAATCCACGGCTTCCGCAATCGCGAAAACAACAGGCCGGATGACTTTTTTATATATTTATTATGCTCAGCAATTTTTCAGTTTTGTTTCTTTCCATTCTTGTTTTTTTCTATTTTCCTGTTTTCTAATTAGGTATTTCTATAAGCAGACTTTAATGTATGTGTCATGAGCTGTTTGACTTTTCAGTTTTGTTGAATTTATGAAGCTGAGAGAAGTTTTCTCCGATTTATGCTCTTCAAAGTGTCGTATCATCTTCCTATTGCAAGTGGTGCATTTGTGGCCTATCCAGGAAATAGTGGATCACCTTGACATCCGCACTTTGCTGTTTCAAAGCTCAGCCGCTGTTTTCAATCTGGACAGCTGTTGACCTCCTCCAATTGTTGTCCAACAGCAGGTTTTCTCTGAACTCTCGCCCTCCAAACACCATCAAAAACCCGTATTTCATTCGCTCTCTATCCCACAACCATCTCCCTGCGAAATTCGCTTGCCAAATGCCTTCTAAGAGCCCTATAACAGTATTATATAGTATCAAAGCACGACAAAACCTAGATGTTTAGAGATATCTTTTTTGTCCAAATCCAAAATTCCCAAAAAAAAAAAAGGTTTCAGTATATCTAAATCATTCCTACTGTAATTCCTAACCCAAACCTAAATTTTTAAAATCTAACATTTCTACCTTCACCCAAAATCCGCCCCAACAGCTACCACCAAAACCTGAAACTTCGAACAACCTCTTATTTACAACCCTACACCTGTCCAAATATTGATCGAGCTTACTATAGAGAAGCTTACTATATAATACTGTTATTGAGGAGCTTACTATAGAGAATTTGCAGCGGAGAATCTTCCAAATGCAAAGAGACTTAACACCTTTGAGATGAGACAATCTAGTGAGGAGACAAAGAGACTTAACGCCTTTGAGATGAGACAATCTAGCGAGGAGAGGTCACTCGTAGCCACTATGGTAACTCTTTAGATCAAAAGGAGAAAGCGAATCCCTTCCACCATGCAATTTCTAGTGACAAAGAACTGCTACTTTGATGACTTGCCATAGACTATCAAAGAACCTAGGATCTTAAAGTAAAGTTAGATTTACCAAATTTTGAGGGTTGCATGGATCCAAATGAGTTTATCGAGTGACTTCAAACAGTGGAGTGAATTTTTTAGTACAAGGATGTTCCTTAGAACAAGAGAGTTAAATTGGCAGCCATCAAGCTCATAAAAAATGCTTCAAGGTGGGAAACCCGAAATGTATTCGATAGCAAAAAAAATGTAAAATCATAACTGGTCTAAATTGAAAAGAGAGATGCAATGCAAAATACCTTCCCCCATAATACAAACAACATATGTTAATCAAACTCTACAACCTATGCCAAAGAGATTCTACTGTGGAGAAGTATACAGCTGAATTCGAATAACTCATACTGAAATGTGAGTTGGTGGAACTAGAAGAGCACACAATAGTGAGATATCTTGGAGAATTTAGATCTTTAATTAGTAACATAGTGCAGCTGCAGTCGTTTTGATCCCTGCTTGATATACAGACCCTAGCATTAAAGGTATAGAAACAATGTCCACCTCACCTCATAGATAGAGTTCAATCACAGGATAAGGCAACAAAGTACACCCCTTGGAGCACCCAAACTGACCCCGCCATAGGAGGAAACCGAACGGAATAAAGAAAAGGTAGAGATTGCCAGTAATCCTAAATCCATCCCAACGACGCAATGCTTCAAGTGTTGCGAGTTTAGGCACATTACGTATAATTGTCCAAACAAAATGGCTGAAGTGGAGGAGGCAGAGAGAGAAAACCTAGAGGAGGAAAATGGAGAGCAGTACCAGCTGCTAGTTGATGATGGAGAGATGCTAGTAATTTGATGTGTCCTTCAGACCACGCCCACGAGAGAGCAGTGGCTCCGCCACAACATATTTTATATTATTGTGCCATGAAAAAAAAGGTGTGAACCTCATTACAGACTGAGTTAAAAGAGAAAATATAGCATCTATACATATAGTGGATAAATTGAGCCTCATTACTCAGAAGTATCGCCAACCATATTCTCTGTTGTTGTTGAAAAAAGGAAAAAAAGATCACACTTGACAGGAGATATCTTGGAGAATTTATTATATGAGACAAGTTGCAGAATCATGTTTGGAGTGATGTCGTGCCTATGGATATGCATCACCTTCTTTTGGGCCGACCGCAACAATATAACAAGGGTGCATATCATATGATCGCAAACACAACCACTAATTTATAAAGGATGAGAAGATATTGTACTGATATCATTGAATAAGTCAGTCATGATCGGTATTACGACAGAGAACAACTTTAGTGCTTCGCGCCATATTTCTACAAGCTATGAGAGGAACCAATGATATTGACCTTGGTGATGTTAGAAGACAATGTCATGGAAGAGACGATATCTAAGACAACGTGCCCCTCGCTAGAGAAATTCCAGGATTCTCTGACCTTCAATTTACCTAGGTGACATGGGGCTCATCTGGGCTGAACCGGTTGAGGAAGGATGAATCGGTTCAACTAGAGGGTGCAAGGGCTGGCCAACCCTTTGCCTGGGTTAGGGCTACCGCCCAAGGGTAGGGGTCTCCCTCCCTCCTATTTATCTACTATTATAAATATGTTATTTTCTTTTATTAGGATTCAGTTTTTGCTTGAGTCTTTTATTGTCATTAGTGTCTTTCCCCTTCCTAGAGTTGTATCCGAGGAAAAATGGTGCTCCGTCATATTATGCACTAAGGATGTCATTACCTCCACATATTCACTTCTCGTTTCCATTGCCTGCTTGTTGTTACTCTTCCTGTGCGCTCCACTTGTTGTCGCCACTCCTCCCTGCACTGTTTTATTGGTGTCACTGCCCCTCCTATACTTTCCTTAATGTCGCCACACTTTCTACACCCCTCCTACTCACTGCTGCCACCTCCCTGCACCGTTCCGTTAATGCAGCCACCTTACCGGCACCACTCCAGCCAGCCATCACCTTTCCTAAGCCAACCAACCATGATTCCATCGGTTGTCCTACCTCACCCAAGCAGGATATTTCTGTTGTTTTGTGTTCTCTTTCTGTTACAATGTCTTGATTGTAATCACGATGTTTTGCGTAACAAAATTAGCTTCTCACCCGGTCTAGGGTTTCTAGTCTTCCTACACAACTCCACCCTAAAAATTTTCTTTCATATCCTCAAATAACCTCTTCCACTCCCAGAAACACAAACCCTAACCATGCCACCAAAAAGAAACATGTCAGAACCTACCTGATAAGAGATACCGTGAAAGTTTCGTCAACTTCAACAGAGGCTTGCAGAGATTGATGACGAGACCTAAAGGAAACTACCCTCGACCATGATATGCAGAGTACAAAAGAAGAAAGAGACGAGAACATAAATCCCTTCGATATGAAGGACTTCAGTGATGAAGAGGATAGACCACAACATTTCGAAATTCATTATCATATGAGGCAAAGAGAGGAGGGAGGATATAATGATTTCATAATAAAAGTGGATATACCAAGGCTCGATGGAGGTATAGATCCAGATGATTTCATCGAATGGTTATAGTTGGTTGAGAGAATTTACAAGTAAAAAGAAGTGTCAAAAGATAAGATGGTTAAGTTTGCAGCCATCAAATTAAAAATAGTGGTGGGAAAACTTAGAGGCACAGAAAGAGAGACGAAAGTGACAAGATTCCTAGATGGCAGAATATGAGGAAGGAGATGAAGAGAAAATACTTACTATCTCGTTACTGTCATGATATGTTTATTAGGCTCCACTACATATAACAAAGAGACCTATCAGTCTATCGGTGGAGGAGTTCACAACATAATTTGACCAGCTACAGATGAATTGAGAGTTTGTCAAGCCAGAGGAATATACAAAAGCCTGATATCAGGCAAGCTTGAAGCCAGCTATCAGTAAAGTTGTGCAGCTAAAACCCTATTGGTCATTGGGAGATATCTAGACCTTAGCCTTAAAGGTGGAAAGACAGCAGAAAAAAAACAAACAAGTTGTAGCTAACAGCAAGGGCATACCTGAAGGAGTTGGGATGACTAGACAAGGAAGTGACAAGACAGATTTGAGTGAAAAAAAAAATCCACAAAAAGTAATTTTCCCAAGACAATGCCTGCCGGGAGATATTTTAGGTGTCACCACAACGAATAAATAGCCTCCGGCTCTCCATGAGCCAAGTTGTTTCATTCATGGAGCAGGGTGTCGTCCAAGAAGTGAAAGAGGGGAAAGCAGATGAGGATACAAAGGAGGAACTTCAACTCCAAGGAGATGAGGGAGAAAAGCTAGTCATAAGGAGAGTCTTATAGACAGAGACGAGGTAGAATAATTTGTGGTTAAGGCATAGTATTTTCTACACCAAGTGTACCGTGAAAAGAAAGGTTTGTAGCCTGATTATTGATGGTGACAGTTGCGATAATGTAGTATTCACTTTGATTGTAAAAAAATTGGGGTTGGCCACATAGTAGCATCCTCAATTGTACTCCCTTACCTAGTTGAAAAGGGAAAATGAGATACGCATGGATCACCAATGCTTGGTTGAGTTTTTCATCGAAGATCAGCTACAGTAGCAGATGTGGCGCAAAGTGATACCTATGGATACTTGTCATATTTTGTTCGGGAGGCTAAGGCAATTCGACGGCAAGACCCAACACAACGGGTTGAAGAACATTTATTCATTCAAGAAGAATGGAAGACGCGTAGTTCTTTTACCCATCAAGGATGCGAAAGGAAGGGACATCACAGAGGAGACGATAATCCCAAGAGCCACCTTCATGCAGTCAGTACGAGAGGCACTATTGGCAAAGACTTTAGCCCTATTAGTGGGAAGTCAGGAGGTTGAGATACTGGTTCCCATACAGCCGCAGCTATATGACTCTCAGGACATGATGATCGATAGATTTCTCAAGGGATTGCCAGCATTGAAGAATATTCAGCATGTCATAGATCTCATCCCTGGATCAGTGTTGTCAAATTAGTCTATCTACATATTGAGACCTACAGAGTGAGGAATTGCAACAACGAGTACATGATTTCATTATGAGAGGTTTGTTCAGAGAGAGTACCAGCTCGTGTGCTGCCCCACCTTGATGGCACCCATGAAAGAAGGATTTTAGAGGATGTGCATCGATAGACGGGTCAGCAACAAGATCATTATCAAATACAGGTTCTTCTTACCTCGCTTGGACGGCCTCTTGTATCAGTTGTATGGAGCTATTATCTTTTCCAAGATTGAATTACGTAGTGGGTATCACCAGATCCGGATGAGGCTGGGGACGAGTGAAAGACCACTTTGATTATACGAGTGGACGGTCATACCCTTCGGGATTGTCTAATGCGCCCAACATGTTTATGATATTGATGAATCAAGTGCTCCGGAGTCGCATCGAGAAGTTTGTAGTATTATACTTCGATGATATTCTGGTATACATTAGATATGAGGAGTACTTACAACATCGGAGGACGGTCTTCGATGTTTTGCGATCAGAGAAACTATAAGCTCACCCAAAGAAGTATCACTTCCTGATAGCACATATATATTTTTTGGGATATATTATGTCTAGTACAACATTCAGATAAATCACATAAAGATTAAGGTCATCGTGGTTGGACATCCCCATAGTCCTTTACCGAGTAGAGATAGTTTTTAGAGTTAGGATCATTCTATAGGTGATTCATCAAAAGCTTCGGCAAAGTCACAACTCCCCTGACATAACTTTTGAAAAAGGAGTTCCAGTGGACGGAGTTATTTCAATTTAGTTTCGACACACTGAAGTAGAAGATGGCTCGAGCACCAGTATTTACATTGTACACTTCAATCAGTTGTTTGAGGTTGGAGTGTGACGCCTCCAATGTGGAGATCGGAGCAGAACAAAGCTAGGGAGGCCACCACATAGCATTCTTTAGTGGGAAGTTGAATGAGTCTGGGAGAAAATATTCAATGTACAATAAAGAGTTATATGCGATTGTGAGAGCTCTTAATCACTGGAGTCACTGCTTGCTGATGAGCGAGATCACTTTATTTATGGATCATGAGGCTTTGAAGTTATTCAACAATTAGAACAAATTGAAGGGTCAACATGAGCCTTGGGGTGGAGTTCTTGGCATCGTTCCAGTTTGTGCTTAAGCAAAATGCGGAAAGTCAGAATCAAGTAGCAAGCGCATTGAGTCACCGTCATTTGATGATTTCTTCTATGCAGACTCGAGTCGTAGGCTTTGTAGTAAAAGAAATATACAGGGTGGACAAATATTTCAAAGAGATATGGGAGTAGTGTTAGGAGACGCCTACCGATCAATATCACAGTGCAAATGATTAACTGTTTTACCACAATAAGTTGTGTATTCCTCGATGTTCACATAGAGAATCAATGATTCAAGAGAGACAGGGGAGGGCTTGCAGGGCATTTTGACAAGGATAAGGCTCGCACTCACGAGATAACACTTTTATTTCCCAGCTGACGAGAGATGTAGAGCGGCAAGTCAGGCAATGCAAAATTTATCATGTAGCCAAAATCAGGGGGCAGAATGCAGAACTGTATACTCAAAATGTATTTGATAGCAAAAAAAAAATGTAAAATCATAACTGGTCTAAATTGAAAAGAGAGATGCAACGCAAAAATGCCTTCCCCCATAATACAAACAGCATATGTTAATCAAACTCTACAACCTATGCCAAAGAGATTCTACTGTGGAGAAGTACACAGCTGAATGTGAGTTGGTGGAACTAGAAAAGCACACAATAATGAGATATCTTGGAGAATATAGATCTTTAATCAGTAACATAGTGCAGCTGCAGTCGTTTTGATCCCTGCTTGATATGCAGACCCTAGCATTAAAGGTATAGAAACAATGTCCACCGCACCTCATAGATGGAGTTCAATCACAGGATAAGGCAACAAAGTACACCCCTTGGAGCACCCAAACTGACCCCGCCATAGGAGGAAACTGAACGGAATAAAGAAAAGGTAGAGATTGCCAGTACTCCTAAATCCATCCCAGCAAGGCAATGCTTCAAGTGTCGCGAGTTTAGGCACATTACGAATAATTGTCCTAATAAAATGGCTGAAGTGGAGGAGGCAGGGAGAGAAAACCTAGAGGAGGAAAATGGAGAGCAGTACCAACTGCTAGTTGATTATGAAGAGATGCTAGTAATTTGATGTGTCCTTCAGACCGATCCCACGAGAGAGCAGTGGCTCCGCCACAACATATTTCATATTATTGTGCCATGAAAAGAAAGGTGTGAACCTCATTATAGACTGAGGCAGATGAGAAAATGTAGCATCTATATATATAGTGGATAAATTGAGGCTCACTACTCAGAAGTATCCCCAACCATATTCTCTGTCGTTGTTGAAAAAAAGGAAAAAAAGATCACACTTGACAGGAGATATCTTGCGGAATTCTTATATGAGACAAGGTTGTAAAATCAAGTTTGGAGTGATGCCGTGCCTATGGATGTGCATCACCTTCCTTTGGGCCGATCGCAACAATATAACAAGGGTGGATATCATATGGTCGCAAACACAACCACTCATTTATAAAGGATGAGAAGATATTGTACTGATATCATTGAATAAGTCAGTCATGATCGGTATTACGACAGAGAACAACTTTAGTGCTTCGCACCATATTTCTACAGGCTATGAGAGGAACCGATTATATTGACCTTGGTGATTCTAGAAGACAGTGTCATGGAAGAGACGATATCTAAGATAGCGCGCCCCCGCTAGAGAAGTTCGAGGATTCTCTGGCCTTCAATTTAACTAAGTGACGTGGGCCTCATCTGGGCTGAACCAGTTGGAGAAGGATGAACCGGTTCAACTAAGGGGTGCAAAGGCTGGCTAACCCTTTGACTGGGTTAGGGTTACCGCCCAAGGGTAGGGGTTTCCCTCCCTCCTATTTATCTACTATTATAAATATCTTATTTTCTTTTATTAGGATTCAGTTTTTGCTTGAATCTTTTATTGTCATTAGTGTCTTTCCCCTTGCTAGAGTTGTATCCAAGGAAAAATGGTGCTCCGTCGTATTATGCTCCAAGGATGTCATTATCTCAACATATTCACTTCTCGTTTCCATTGCCTGCTTGTTGTTACTCTTCTCGTGCGCGCCCCCTGTTGTCGGCACTCCTCCTTGCACTGTTTTATTGTTGTCACTGCCCCTCCTATACTTTCCTAAATGTTGCCACACTTCCTACACCCCTCCTACTCACAGCTGCCACCTCTCGCACCGTTCCGTTAATGCAGCCACCTTACCTGCACCACTCCAGCCAGCCATCACCTTTCCTAAGCCAACCCACCATGATTCCATCGGTTGTCCTGCCTCACCCAAGCAGGATATTTCTATTGTTTTGTGTTCTCTTTCTGTTCCAATGTATTGATTGTAATCATGATGTTTTGCATAACAAAATTAGCTTCTCACCCCGTCTAGGGTTTCTAGTCTTCCTACACAATTCCACCCTAAAAATTTTCTTTCATATCAACCTTTTCCACTCCCAAAAACACAAACCCTAACCATGCCACCAAAAAGAAACATGTCAGAACCTACCTGATAAGAGATACCGTGAGAGTTTCATAAACTTCAACAGAGGCTTGCAGAGATTGATGACGAGACCTAGGAGAAACTACCCCCGACCATGATATGCAGAGTACAAAAGGAGAAAGAGACGAGAATATAAATCCCTTTGATATGAAGGACTTCAGATATGAAGACAATAGACCACAACGTTTCAAAATTCATTATCAGATGAGGCAAAGAGAGGGATTTCAGAATAAAAGTGGATATACCGAGGCTCAATGGAGGTATAGATCTAGATGATTTCATCGAATGGTTATAGTTGTTTGTTAGATTTATAAGTAAAAAGAAGTGTCGAAAGATAAGATGGTGAAGCTTGCAGCCATCAAATTGAAAATAGAGGTGGGAAAACTTAGAGGCGTAGAAAGAGAGACAAAAGTGACAAGATTCCTAGATGGCAGAAGATGAGGAAGGAGAAGAAGAGAAAATACTTACTATCTCATTACTATCAGGATATGTTTATCAGGCTCCACTACATACAACAAAGAGACCAATCAGTCTATCAGTGGAGGAGTTCACGACATAATTAACCAGCTGCAGATGAATTGTGAGTTTGTCAAGCCAGAGGAACATACCAAAGCCCGATATCGGCTAGGCCTGAAGCCAGCTATCAATAAAGTTGTGCAGCTAAAACCCTATTGGTCGTTGGGAGATATCTAGACCTTAGCCTTAAAGGTGGAAAGATAGCAGAAAAAAAGCAAACATGTAGTATCTAACAGCAAGGGCATACCTGAAGGAGTTGGGATGACTAGACAAGGAAGTGACAAGACAGATTTGAGTGAAAAAAAAAATCCACAAAAAGTAATTTTCCCAAGACAATGCCTACCGGGAGATATTTTAGGTGTCACCACAACGAACAAATAGCCTTCGGCTCTCCATGAGCCAAGTTGTTTCATTCATGGAGCAGGGTGTCGTCCAAGAAGTGAATGAGGGGAAAGCAAATGAGGATGCAAAGGAGGAACTTCAACTCCAAGGACATGAGGGAGAAAAGCTAGTCATAAGGAGGGTCTTATAGACAGAGCCGAGGTAGAATAATTTGTGGTTAAGGCATAGTATTTTCTACACCAAGTGTACTGTGAAAAGAAAGGTTTGTAGCCTGATTATTGATGGTGACAGTTGCGATAATGTATTATTCACTTTGATTGTAAAAAAATTGAGGTTGGCCACATAGTAGCATCCTCAATTGTACTCCCTTACCGAGTTGAAAAGGGAAAATGATATATGCGTGGATCAACAATGCTTGGTTGAGTTTTTCATCGAAGATCGGCTACAGTAGCAGGTGTGGTGCAACGTGATACCTATGGATACTTGTCATATTTTGTTCGAGAGGCTATGGCAGTTCGACCGCAAGACCCAACACAACGGGTTGAAGAACATTTATTCATTCAAGAAGAATGGAAGACGCGTAGTTCCTTTACCCATCAAGGATGCGAGAGGAAGGGACATCACAGAGGAGACGATAATCCCAAGAGCCACCTTCATGCAGTCTGTACGAGAGGCACTAGTGGCAAAGGCTTTAGCCCTATTAGTGGGAACTCAGGAGGTTGAGATACTGGTTCCCATACAGCCGCAGCTATATGACTCTCAGGACATGATGATCGATAGATTTCTCGAGGGATTGCCAGCATTGAAGAATATTCAGCATGTCATAGATCTCATCCCTGGATCAGTGTTGTCAAATTAGTCTACCTACATATTGAGACCTACAGAGTGAGGAATTGCAACGACGAGTACATGATTTCGTTACAAGGGGCTTGTTCAGAGAGAGTACTAGCTCGCGTGCTGCCCCGCCTTGAAGGCACCCATGAAAGAAGGATTTTGGAGGATGTGCATCGATAGACGGGTCAGCAACAAGATCGTTATCAAATACAGATTCCTCTTACCTCGCTTGGACGGCCTCTTGGGTCAGTTGTATGGAGCTATTTTCTTTTCCAAGATTGACTTACGTAGCGGGTATCACCAGAACCGGATGAGGCTGTGAACGAGTTGAAGACCACTTTGATTATACGAATGGACGGTTATACCCTTCGGGATTGTCTGATGCGCCTAACATGGAAGTTTGTAGTATTATACTTCGATGATATTCTGGTATACATCAGATATGAGGAGTACTTACAACATCGGAGGACAGTCTTCGATGTTTTGCGATCAGAGAAACTATAAGCTCACCCAAAGAAGTATCACTTCCTGATAGCACATATGTGTTTTTTAGGATATATTATGTCTAGTACAACATTCAGATAAATCACACAAAGATTAAGGTCATCGTGGTTGGACATCCCCGTAGTCCTTTACCGCGTTGAGATAGTTTTTGAGGTTAGCATCATTCTATAGGTGATTCATCAGAAGCTTCGGCAAATTCACAACTCCCCTGACATAACTTTTGAAAAAGGAGTTCTAGTGGACGGAGTTAGTTCAATTTAGTTTCGGCACACTGAAGTAGAAGATGACTCGAGCACCAGTATTTACATTGTACACTTCAATTAGTTGTTCAAGGTTGGAGTGTGATGCCTCCAATGTGGAGATCGGAGCAGTACAAAGCTAGGGAGGCCACCACATAGCATTCTTTAATGAGAAGTTGAATGAGTCTGGGAGAAATTATTCAATGTACAATAAAGAGTTATATGCGATTGTGAGAGCTCTTAATCATTGGAGTCACTACTTGCTGATGAGCGAGATCACTTTCTTTATGGATCATAAGGCTTTGAAGTTATTCAACAATTAGAGCAAATTGAAGGGTCAACATGAGCCTTGGGGTGGAGTTCTTGGCGTCGTTCCAGTTTGTGCTTAAGCAAAATGCGGAAAGTCATAATCAAGTAGCAAGCGCATTGAGTCACTGTCATTTGATGATCTCTTCTATGCAGACTCGAGTCATAGGCTTGTAGTGAAAGACTCGAGTCGTAGGCTTGTAGTGAAAGAAATATACAGGGTGGACAAATATTTCAAAGAGAACTGGGAGTAGTGTTAGGAGACGCCTGCCAATCAATATCACAGGGCAAATGATTAACTGTTCCACCACAATAAGTTGTGTATTCCTCGATGTTCACATAGAGAATCAATGATTCAAGAGAGACAAGGGAGGGCTTGCAGGGCATTTTGACAAGAATGAGGCTCGCACTCATGAGATAACACTTTTTTTGCCCAGACTGACAAGAGATGTAGAGCGGCATGTCAGGCAATGCAAAATTTATCAAGTAGCCAAAATCAGGGGACATAATACAGAACTATACACTCGATTACTAAGGTGAATGTTTGCATGGATTTTGTGGTGGGCCCTCAAAGAACACAGAGGAACAAGGATTTTGTGATGGTTGTGATGGATAGATTCTCGAAAAAGGCGCATTATGTACCGTATTACCGGATGTTAGATGCAGCACAAGTAGCTGATTTTTACTTCAGAGTGGTCGTGAAAGTATATGGGATACGTAGGACCATTATTTTCAATAGAGATGTCAAATTTTTGAGTCACTTTTGAAGGACCCTATAGAAAAAGCTTGGCAGTAAGCTTCAATTTGGTTCAGCAACTCACTCACAAACTGATGGTCAGACAGAGATGGTGAACAAAAGTTTAAGGAAGCTTCTGAGGTGCTTTGTGGGCAAATATTAAGCAATGGGATTTGATTATGGCCCAAGCCGAATTTGTTTACAACAAATCCATGAGTTAGACCATTGAGGCGCACCTTATTAAAACTTGTGAATGAGCGCAAACCCCCCCCCCCAAACTCTACTTGACTTGGTACCACTTTTACTGAAATTAGAGATTAGTAAAAGTGTTGAGGAGAGGGAGCGAGAGATTCGGAAATTACACGAAGAGGTGGGAAATGAGATCACCAAACAAAACTGTAAGTACCAAACACAAACGAATAAGACTAGGAAAATGTGATTTTCCAAAAACAG
Source organism: Papilionanthe hookeriana x Papilionanthe teres (assembly GCA_022702705.1). Classification (NCBI taxonomy): domain Eukaryota; kingdom Viridiplantae; phylum Streptophyta; class Magnoliopsida; order Asparagales; family Orchidaceae; genus Papilionanthe; species Papilionanthe hookeriana x Papilionanthe teres. The sequence goes on from CM040437.1 coordinate 67,350,793, forward strand.
GATCTAGTGTGCATTCAGCCGAAAAAAGAAAGATTTCAATTGTGAGCTTTCAGCAAGCTCGAACCAAGAGCAGATAACATTTTAGTATCCTCAAGAAACTGAACGACAATGCCTACAAAATCGACCTACCAAGGGACTATAATATTCCGGCTACATTCAATATGGAGAACCTGACTCCGTGCTACGAAGAGTCAAAGCTTCGACGAAAGAGATTGAAGCTATCCCAATCCTGGAAGACTGATGTGGAGCTCGTGTGGGCTGAACTAGTTCAGCTAAGGGGTGCAGCGGCCGGCCGACCCTTTGCCTGGGTTATGGTTGCCACCCAAGGGGAGGGGTCTCCCTCCCTTCTAGTTATCTACTATATACATATATATAGGGTTTAATTTTTCCATGAGTCATTTGCTTTCATCGACATCTTTTCCCTTGCTACGGTTGTAATCGATGACAGGTGGTGTTCGAGCAGTATAGTGCTCCAAGGTGGTGATTATCTTCTACATATTCCCTTCCCCTTTTCTTGCCTGCTTGATGTCGCCCTTCCTACACATACCCCTTGTTGTCGCTCCTACTTGCATTGTTGTATTGTTGTAGCCGACCCTCCTGCACTTTCCTTATTGTCGCTGACCCTCCTGCACCCCTCTTGCTCACATTCACCACCTCCCTGTGCCGTTCCATTGCTCCTGCCACCCTCTCTGCACCACTCCAGTCTTCCACCTTTCCCAAGCCACCCTGCCCACTGTTCCATCGGCTATTCTGTCTCACCCTAGCAGGATATTTGTGTTATGACGTGTTCTCTTTCTGTTTCAATGTCTTTATTGTAATCTTGTTGTTTTGCATAATAAAATTTCGGTTAACATCGATATCATTGGGTTATCGCTAGTGAGAGCAATTCAGCATGTCATCACTTCATACAAAAATGTGAAGTTTTTTAGAAATTATTGGAAGGTCTTATGGAGTAATTTGGATGTTAAGTTCCATTTCAGTTCAACAGCACACTCACGATAAATGATCGGACATAAAATTTCAGTAGAGTGAACCACGGTGTTGGAAATCGTCTCAGGTCTAGGAAGTTATATGCAACAATCAGATTCAGGAGTTTCTGAAGACATGGGTGAAGCCTCTCCTACCCAAGGAGAGTGATGGGACGTGAAAATTTCCCTTAGTGCGGCAAGCCGCGATCTGCAACTTCCGCAATCACAAAAATAAAAAAGTCAAATGCCTATTTTATATATTTATTTTGTTATCAACAAATTTTTAGTTTTTGTTTCTTTTATGTCTTGTTCTTTCCTATTTTCCAATTTTTCAATTGAGTATTTTCTAATAGGGGACTTTTATACATGTGTCCTGTACTGTTTGAGTTTTCAGTTATGTTTATTTCATGAAGTTGAGATACTTTTTCTATGATATATGCTCTTCAGAGTGTTTTATCCACCTCGTATTACAAGTGGAGTGTTTATAGCTTGCCCAAGAGCAGGTGGTGGATCCTCTCGACATCCGCACTTCATTATTCCATCGTTTAGCCACTGTTTTCAATCCGGACAGCCGCCGAACTCCTCCAATTGCTGCCTAACAGCAGATTTTATCTCATCTCCCCTCCAAACAGTGTCGATTCTCATATTTTTTTTCCCGTGTTATTCCACAATCACTTCCCCACAAAATTCACTTCTCAAATGCCTTCTGAGAACCTAGAACAATATCAGTCTCAAAAGTTGGTCATACTTATTTTAACTACTAAAAGAAGCAAAATGCCAAAATAAAAAAAAAAGAGGTCATAAAAATTCAAATTGGTACAAAATATTTAGCAGAAAATGGATAAGCAAGCGGAGAAGAAATGCTGGTATTTTTTTCAATTAGTTGGACACGAACTAAAAGGATAACCCATGATAAGTAATCAATTTGTGTTCAACATACCTTTCTTGTAACCATCCGGCGTGCCATGTTAGAATTGGCATCCAATGCTCCATCTCGAAGAACTTCATGAGAGCAGATCCCATCTTTCCCACAACACTGCTCGCTTCTTTCTGGCGAAAGATCATGCACCAATGATTTATTCCTCAGATTTTCTGACTTGTCATCTCTAGAATCATTATTGCACGTTTTAGTTGCTTCTGCTGCAATTAAAATGAGCCGTGAGCTGTTATTAGATGGTAGCAGACAACAGAATTTAAAACCATAAGCTGTCTGAAAATTGAATATTTTTATATGAAATCAACATGGAAGCACTCATTTTTTCCCCTCTTATTTATGAAAATGCTTTCTCCTTATGCCACTCCATTGTTGAACAGGCTAAAAGTAGAATCAAGCTTGATTGCATAAAAAATTTATTACAAAGGAATATAAGTAAATTTCCTGATTAGATTAATCAATGATCTTGCTTATGTTGTTTTAAGTACTTTATAAGTTGGCACCAAGGCACCCCTCACTCACACTCGTACTACATTGTAATCTGGGATAAAACCTTTAATCCATACCTTCCTCTAAACTCTTACTATTCCACATGCTCCAATCAAAATATAATTGCTTCAGAACAAGAGAATATTCACAAAAGGAGGCTATGTCAAGGTGAATAAAAATAATTAAATTACTACTCAAAACCTGTTGGCAAGTAGATGTGGAAAACCGATTTGAGAGATCCGAAATAAAACTTAGAATTAAAATGCACAAAAAATAGCTAAGATTTAACATGAAAAAAATTGGAGAATGTAAAAAAAAAAACACGGAGTCACATCACACTAAAAATCTATTATTAAAAATGAGAAAATTGTACAAATTACACCACTCTCAAGCTTCTATACACATGAGAACTCAAAAACACTCATTTCTTCTTCCTTACACAAGAACTTTGAAATCCAACACCTCTTCGCACGTAAATCAAGCGGCAAAGCTGTAACTTAAGCATTGAACTACCTGAAACCAGTTACTGGCGCCAGGGCACCACGATATGGAGTTGCGGCGCTTTAACAGGCACTGACTTTCAGGTCTGCAATATTGTGCTCTTAGGTTTCTAAACCTGGACCGGGCATTGTGACACTCCCTTGGGGCACTAGAGTGTCTGAGAACTCATGTTCCAAACATCGAGGCATTGCATCTGGGAGGGCGGCGCCCGATACATGAAATAAAATTTTTTCAGGGACAGTTCCCCAAAACCCAAAATAGAGGGAACACTCCCGCGCCCATGCTAAACTGTCAAGCTTGAACGGTGAAACTTAGGGTTTGTCGGCGTTATTTTGGGTGTGGAGTGCCCGTTGGAAGTTGTCGGTCGCCCGAATCGAAATCTCATCGCCTGCTTCGGAAAGACGTTTTAATTTACATATATATATATATATATATAATTTAAAAATATATATATGAAATCAAACTAACCCCATATTTTTCATAGTTTAAATGAAAGAGCATTATACCTCAAGACCTGTATTTACCCCGAAAGATAAACACAAGACTTAAGGGTGAGGCTTGATCAAATAAACTAAGAAATATATGACGTCCGTTTGGTCTGCGTAACCATTTTATTTGCCGACAAATTCTTCTATTTAATATGAAGAATTAAATAAGGTTTATTTTAAGTTTGGGTTCGGAAAAGCTTCTATAAAGGCAAGTTCTATAGTTAATTACATCTTAGATGACCGAAATCACTTAAGAAAACTCTCGATTAAAATCAGGAAATATTATCTTCAATGAGATAAAAAGGATAGGACTTTCAACGAAATCGGACAAAAAGGTGTGAAAGGGGATGGCTCAAATTTGGAACATTTATTGTAGAATCCAAAGGAGGAAGAACTAGGGGATGTCATAGATATGGAGGCGAACCTCGGTGACGTCCGTTTGGTCTGCGTAACCATTTTATTTACCGACAAATTCCTCTATTTAATATGAAGAATTAAATAAGGTTTATTTTAAGCTGGGTTCGGAAAAGCTTCCTATAAGAGCAAGCTCCTATAGTTAATTACATCTTAGATGACCGAAATCACTTAAGAAAACTCTCGATAAAAATCAAGAAATATTATCTTCAATGAGATAAAAAGGATAGGACTTTCAACTAAATCAGACAAAAAGGTGTGAAAGGGGATGGCTCAAATTTGGAACATTTATTGTAGAATCCAAAGGAGGAAGAACTAGGGGATGTCATAGATACGGAGGCGAACCTCGGTGACTTCCCAGTCTATCCTATGGTTTTGTTTCGATTTAAAGGAGAAATTATTTAAATGTTTCATCTTGCAGATTTTTATTAAATTAGGGCTTACATTTGTGTGAAATAATCACACAAATAGCCCGGAAGATGTGAGGGTTTAGGTCGTAACGAACGACAATCTCGGAATCCTAAAACGAGTTGGGGCTTATATTGTACAGCAGAGTTATACAAAGGCCCAAAGAGAAGTTGAGAATTTATGTTGCACTAGGCGAGCAACCTCGAAATCCTCTGAGTTGTTGTTTAATTATTAAGGAATGATTTGGCTGGTGAAGACATGTTTTGTTATTTAAGATGACCGTGCTGCCCACCGCGCTAGCTCCGAGCTCCTTGTCGTGACGAGTTTAAGTTTTCTAGGGTGGCAAGTTATGATGTCAAATCAAACGGCTCTATGGTTGTTGTTCTCTGAATATCCTATGAAAGTATGTTTAAAGTTATACGGTGTATGACATAACAGCAGCGTGTATAGCACAGGAAAAACAGTAGAGTATACAGTAACATGCTGTGTGATGAAAGAAAAGTAGCAGGTACAATAGGAAAGTAACATGTTATAAATATAAAACAAACTTGTATACCTGGGAGATTCGTTATTTTTTTACATGTAGCAGGCTGAGATGCGTCATGAAAGCAAAGCAGAAAAAAAATATCGATCAGAAAGCTCGAGAAAGAACGGTGAATGACTCACGGTAGAAAACTCGGGAAAATGAATAACAATTTAAATAAAATCATCAAAACCTCGGGAAAGTCCCGGAGAAAAGACCACGAGTGCTTCACCAAAATCATACGAAAAATCCGAAGAAAACCGCAAGCACTCGGGTCGGGGCTAGGCTCAGAAACTACGTAGTTGTACTCGAGGGTCGTCGAAGGCTACTCGGTCACCCGAATGTATAGAGCCCGCCACTCAACTAGAAGGGTGTCCTACTAAACCTAACTCAGAAGGGTGCTCCTTAGCCCGGTACTGATAATCAACAAGTGGACAACCAAGTTATAATATATTTTTAAAATTCATATTTTTAGCATGCACGTGGATTTCAGGCATACAAAAGAGAGTTTGTATTCATGTTTTGATTGTAGTGAAAATATGTTTTGTTGTAAATATTGTATATGTTCTTATTAAATCTGTTCTTATCAGTCTTTTGAAAATTATGGTTGTCCACGAGTCGATCACTTTGTCGGGCGCAGAATCGCCAACAACCTAAAAAAGTACGGGAACCCCGCTAGTCTCGTAGCGGTGAATGATACCGTCATCCTAGGTTCATCGGGTCCCTGGAGTAGGTCCTGATGTCGTATAATGGAATATTATTTCACTCTACCACCGGTGTGCCTTTTTCATCAGCATCCTATGCCCCAAAACAAAATGAAAATCAAAACCAAGAAAAGCGAAAGAAAACAAACCAAAAAGAATAAAGGGGAAAGAAAGGAGACTAACCCACATTCAAATCCAATTTAAAAAAGAGAGGGGCCCAAACGGTAGGAGGGTTAATCTAAAACACCTCAAAATAAGGCTTGAGACGTTTCCAAACCACACAAATTAAACCAAAAATGAGTAATCCAAGAAAGACTCCTACTAGTATTTCCAAATCCCAAATATTGAAATTTTCCAACTCCCAATTTAATTCATAACTTAACATATTACATAAGTGTGAAATCTTCCAATAAATCCAAGTAGATGCTCACGGCCAAGACAGGACAGGGCCAAAGAAACTCACGGCCAAGGCAACAGGGGCCAAGGAAGCTCACGGCCAAGGCAACAGGGGCCAAGGCAGCTCACGGCCAAGACAGGACAGGGCCAAAGAGGCTCACGGCCAAGGCAGAAAAATAGGAGAAACATCCCAACGTAAAGCTTTCAACACATAAGAAAGTGAATGGACAAGTTCACAAATCTTCCAACTTAGCTCCAATCCTCTCAAGTGAAACATAGGAAAGGTTCCTCAAAAGATAATTTTCAATCACCTCTCCCCATAAGCAAGCCGAAGGAGTTCCAAACATACGGCCAAAACTTCAGCCCAGCACAAAGTCGAATCCAGCTCACCATAAACAAGGCCGAGATAAATATTTTAAAGTTAAGTAGGGACAAATGTAACATAGCAAGATAGGCTCTCGGGTAGGAGCTAAGGCAAGCAAACCGAGCCCCCAAACGAAGCCAAAACAAATCTCTTAAAGCCTTTGAGCAGGGACAAACATAACACATTAAAATGGGCTCTCGGGTAGGAGCTAAAGCAAGCAAACTGAGTCCCCAAACAAGACCAGACTTAATTCATAATAAGGCTGAAATCAAATCCAACATAAGGCCAAAAGATTGAACCATCACAGAACTTAAACCGAGCCAACATAAAGCCCAAACCCGAGCCATAGTCAGGCTAAAATAAAGCCCAGCACAAAGCCAAGATTTGAGCCACAAAAAGGCTGAAACCGAGCCAAGCACAAGGCCAGGGCAAACTCTTTGGAGCTTAATATATGAACTTATATAACTGAAACATAGCCTCAACATGAAACCAAAAACCAAGCCTTCACAAAACCAACATCCAAACCTTTCCAAAGTGAAAACTGAGCCTTTCAAAGGCTAAAGAAAATCCAAGAATTTCTTAAATGTCAAGACATAGAGCCATTATGCATCTTAAACAAGAACAATGATACAAAGAACATATTTAAGTCTTCCTCCAACTTAACCATTCCAAATATGAAGTAATCTTTTAACAAATAGTTAAAGAGGAGAGCACTTTATAATGAGCCAAACTAAGCTATCAAAACAAGCTATGAAGCCCTCTAAACCAACTCAAACTTTTATAACATGCATTTTATTAAGGCAAAACTACAAGAAGCCCAAAACCGAGCCTCCACATGCACATGGAAAACAAAATAAGCTCCCCTACAATTCGTAGCAAACAAGAGTGAATGAAGAGCCTCATAGTACACATCCCAACATATTTGCAAGAGGAGCTAGCATGGTCCTAAAGCCACATTTTCAATATTTTGAACTTGCTTTAAACATAAAAAAAGAGGGAGATAGTAACATGACATTAAAACCAAACTTTCCAGATGTTCACGTTTCTACATTTCACATGCTTCAAAATAGTACCCCCAAATCTTGATATAACAACACACTAGCATGCCACTAGAGAGGGTGAAAAGAGACAGTCATTTAAACAAGTAAACAAAATATTCCATGGCATATAAATGCTCAGCCGAGAGACCAAAAAGGGAGAAACAAGCCCACGATACAAGCCACAACCACCTCAGGCAAAAACGAGAAGAACCGAGGAAAGGAGAGGGGTTACCAGCTAGTGCAGAGCACACAAGGAGAGAAAGGAGTTCAAGGTTTAGTCCAGCAGCACCTCCCCACCTCTTCAGAAATTTCGAGCAGCAACCAACCCTACCCTAAATGGGGGTTCTTATAGACCAGAGGAAGGAGGAGGTGTGCTGAGCTTACCTGTAGGGGCGTACCCAAGTGGATGGAGGCACGGGAAATGGCGACAAAGTGCCGCAGGAAGGAGCAGAGGCTCGGCAGCAGGAGTACGCGAGGATAGGGTTCGAACAGAAGATAGGAGCGTGCGTACGGCTCGAGAGAGAGGCCGCAGCAGAGGATACGAGCATGGGAAAGCAGGATACGGTCGGGCGACCTGCTCGTGCGCGGGAGAGGGAGGAGCGGGCTTTCCCGATCGTGCGAACGAGAGAGGCCAAGCACCGATCAAACGGGAGAGGCCGAGCACCGATCGAACGGGGGAGAGAATAGGGCTTAGGATTTAATTAAAGGAGGAGATATATAAATTTATATATATATAATAATAATAATATAAGTATTATTATTATTATTAGAATAATAATTCTCGTTTCACAAATTTCGTCCCCGATAGTCTATCGTAGCAAAACGAACGTCTATTTTAGGTAAAATCGACGTTCCGGACGTATCGGCGCAGTCAATTTCGTCATCCAGGGTCGTTCGGACAACCTCGTCGACAGTGGGGCCGAAAGTTTGCCAAAATCTGTCCCTTTCTGAAATTTTGACTTTGATGTCGATTATTCCGGCATTCTGACTCCAGCTCCAGTCCACTGCAGAGAAATTGAAGGCGTCGAGGCCGCGAGCTGAGAATTTGTGCGTCCAAGTGTGTAAGACGTGCACGAGGCTGTCCTAATGTCCAGGGATCCGGTAAGGACTCCATTTGAATTCCTGACGTCAACTCCAACCGGCTATAGACTAACGGTACGGAATCTCGTGCAGAATTTCAAAGAGTAACGAAGTGGTTTTCAGACACTCTAAAACGAGGTGGGTCCCATCGCTAGGAATCTAGGATCATCGAGGAAGCTCTTGAGGCTAGAATCCTAAATCTAGGAGGAAAACTAAACCTCGACAAAAATGAGGTCAACAAATGGACCCCCAATAGGTGTGGTGTGCTGGGCAGGCACACCGTGCGTATTGGCGTTGACCGACGAGATCAACAAACCAATACAGACTCCTAGGTCGACAGACCTAGAAAGAAGTGTAGAGTGAAGTGCTAGTCGTTCCCGCTAGGTAATTAGCAAGTGAAGATTCAATTAAAATTGAGGATTAGAAACTCTCGCTGGGGTTTGGGTTGAAGGTTTGAGTTATCAAGTTTCATATGTGTATTGAGGATGGGAATCAGTATTTAGATACTGACCCCGAGGTGGGAATTGAAATACAGATATAAGTTTCAGAAAGGAGAGTCGGAATTTTGGTACCGACCTCGAAAGATAAGAATCAGAATATAGGTACTGATCCCGAAATGAGAACTAGAATATAGGTACTAGTCTCGAAACGAGGATCGGAATATAAGTACCGACCTCGAAATGAAGATCGAAATATAGGAATCAAAATATAGGTACTGATCCCGAAAAGAGAACTAGAATATAGGTACTAGCATCAAAATGAGGATCGGAATATAGGTGCCTACCTCGAAAGATAGAAATCAGAATATAGGTACTGATCCCGAAAAGAGAACTGAGATGTAGGTAAAATAGTAGTGGAAGGAAGAGAAAAGGATGTCATGCTCCATTTAAGGTCTTACACCAGTCTCGAAGAATTGAAAATAGGATGTCATATTCCATTTAAGGAGATCTTATATCAATCTCGAAATATTGAGAATAGAATGTCATGTTCTATTTAAGGACGTCTTACACCAATCTCGAAAGATTGAGAATAGGATGTCACATTCCATTTAAGGAGGTCTTATACCAATCTCGAACGATTGAGAATAGAATATTATATTCCATTTAAGGAGGTCTTATACCAATCTCGAAAAATATTGAGAATAGGATGTCATATTTCATTTAAGGAGGTCTTATACCAATCTCGAAAGATTGAGAATAGAATGTCATATTCCATTTAAAGAGGTCTTATACCAATCTCGAAAGATATTGAGAATAGGATGTCATATTTCATTTAAGGATGTCTTATACCAATCTCGAAAGATTAAGAATAGGATGTCATATTCCATTTAAGGTCTTATACCAATCTCGAATGATTGAGAATAGGATGTCATATTTCATTTAAGGAGGTCTTATACCAATCTCGAAGGATATTGAAAATAGGATGTCATATTCCATTTAAGGGGGGTTTACACCAATCTCGAGAGGTTGAGAATAAGATGTCATATTTCATTTAAGGAGGTCTTATACCAATCTCGAAGGATTGAGAATAGGATGTCATATTCCATTTAAGGTCTTACACCAATCTCGAAGTATTGAGAATAGGATGTCATATTCCATTTAAGGAGGTCTTATACCAATCTCGAAAGATTGAGAATAGGATGTCATAATCCATTTAAGGAAGTCTTATACCAATCTCGAAAGATTGAGATAGGATGTCATATTTCATTTAAGGAGGTCTTATACCAAACTCAAAGGATTGAGAATAGGATGTCATGATTCATTTAAGATTTTATACCAATCTCGAAAGATATTGAGAATAGGATGTCATATTCCATTTAAGGTGATCTTACACCAGTCTCGAAAAAGATTGAGAATAGGATGTCATATTCCATTTAAGGAGGTCTTATACCAATCTCGAAAGATATTGAGAATAGAATGTCATATTCCATTTAAGGATGTCTTACAACAATCTCGAGAGATTGAGAATAGGATGACATATTCCATTTAAGGAGGTATTATATTAATCTCGAAGGATTGAAGTCAGAATATATGTACTGACCCCGAGAGCAACATGAAAACAGTGTAGAGAGATCGTGGATATGTGTCATGTGATAAGGTTGATATTGGTAAGGAAGATATGTGGGATTTTGTGAGATTTTGTGCAGAATGTGAGATTATGTGGGGATGTGTAGAAAACTAGTGCAGACTAGGATAGTCGCGCTGCTCAAGCAGAGAGTGAGAAATCTCGAGCTAGAGATAAACAAACTCAACAAATTTATTTCATTTTTATTGTTTTAATTATCAAAACATGTTTTTAATTTTCGTTGGTTGATTTTTCAAAAGAGTATTTTATTTGAATTTTATTATTCTCAAGTCTTCATTGTTTCGTTCTTTGTTTATTGTAGTTCAGAACCAACGCATGGTTCGGTGGCTTTTTATCCATCGCACAAAAGAGTAATTGAACAAACAAACAAGATTCTGGAAGAGATTTCATTAATATGCTTCGAACAGAAGTTACAGGTTGAACATGGGTTGAAACATCAAAAGGTACAATATGTTGAATGCATCAAAAGTACATCTGAAAATATCTCATGTCAGGTACATTTCACAAGCTGAGCATATCTGGCACATATCACATCATATCTGTTGTGTCAAAAAGCAGTACAGAAAGCTGTCCCCTAGAAGTCTTCCATCTCTGGTGAGGCGAGCTCTTGATCCAGTCGACTTGCTAAGCCACGCTCCAGGACAAGAATTCCCTTCACATGTGCTTAAAGTGCGACCTTCTCACAGCTCGTAAGGTAGTAGTTCTTCCAACTCTGGATCTGGACGGAACCCATACGGCATCTTACTGTTATTCATTCTTCTGAAAGTTACAGAAACTCTGGGGTATCGCACTCCTGGAATGCAGTGTTTATCAATATCTGCTCTATTTCCTTTAAGAACTAGTACTGAACCCACTGGTAGCGGAATCTCCACGGATCCTCTGAACTCGTCGGGGCCAAGAACATCTATTTCTTTTCCAAACAGGATATTACTTCTGCTCATGAAGGAGACTGTAGAAAAAGGTCTCACAAAGTCATGGTTGACTGTATGCGGGGGAATGCAGTCACCCTCATCGTAGATATTGATGATGCAGCTATTGGGAATATAGTCGGCTGGAAGTATGCTCCATCGAATCATCCTCTTAATCATCCACTTTATCATAGGAGGTAGTGGATCCATCTCATCATGTCTCAAAGTCCCTGGGGGATTTCCTTGTCTATCCGTGGTGAAATTCTAACAGCAACCACATTGGATGGTGATTCTACCTTTTCCACGCATCCATCTCCTTGGTTCAGAATGTCCTCTCCATTAAAAGACCAGCTCGACCTCTGTCTTTTAAGTCGAGTATGCAGCCGAGAATACTCTTTTCGTTGCTTTCGGAGAAAACTTTGGTATATAGCTCCAAGTCTTCTAGTATGTTGACGAATCTTCCCTGAACTTCTTCATAAAATTCAAATTCTATTTTCTTTACTTTGACCAATTTGTCGAATTCTGCCATTGTGATGTTGTCTCTGTCTCTAGTGGAATATACGACTCTGCATCCAGTGGAATATATGATTCTCCTGTTGAATGACCGATGATCCGTAATCCATCGTCTGTGGACATGTACTCCTCCAGAGTACTGTAACGCTCTAGGCGGAAAACATTGCAGTCTGGGCATTCCACATATACCCCTGTAGCTGACGTATGTACGGGAATCTCTGAATTGCATGTCAGGCAACCCGGACAAAGATCATCTGGAATCTCTGACGACTCTAGCTCTGCAGCGAACTCGGACTCATCCTCTGTAGCAGGCAAGCTGGAAGAAGTCTTTCTCATGTCTGTCTCGTAGATTTCTCCTTCTGGGATAGGATTAAGCAAATTTTATGTTTCTCGAGCCAGTCTTCTTTCTTAACGTCGGAAGGCTCTGTGTTTTCGGCGGTTGGCGCTTTTGCGCTGAGTTTTTCGCGACGGTGTATCTGGCAATCTCTCATCATCAGCAGTGACTAAGCCTCCAGTGGGTGCAGTTATCATGGACGGCAGGCGACTTGTTCCCTCCATCGGATCTTGATGTAATATCACTTTCTTCCCCTTCAGTGAGGAATCCTTCCTGGTGTTGATCTTTAATAACGACGGTAGCCCCTCTTTCTCTTGATGGCTAGCTACACCCAGCATGGGACTCTCATAGTCCACATTGACTTGATTGAAGTCCAGGTCAAAGTCTATGATGTCACCTTGTGGTGCCCTTTCTTCGTCAAGTGCGAGATTCAAGCCATCCTTAAAAGCGAAAATCAACCTCTGTCCTGACATTTTCTCTGCAGACGACAGGAACATCAGTGAGCTGAAATCTAACAGGAACAAGAATAAAACAAAACGCCTACCAGAGAAGGCTTTAATTTATGCCGGTGAGAATATTATTTTATTTAGGAAAAGTAGAAAAAATGAAAGTTGAAGTATGCATTTTCAAAAGTTTTCATTTTATTGAGATTAATTTTATTACAAAATTTTGAACCCGATCACAGACATTTGGCCAAATAAATAACCCCAGAATAATCAAGATTTCAAAGCTTTAATTCAAGTGATGTCAAGTTGCATAGTATGTCTTCAAGTATCGTCCGTTGATCGGCAACATGGATCTTCCGCCTTGAGAATCCACTAGCTGGTAGGCTCCTCCTGCATAGGCTTTTTTAACGACAAATGATCCCTCCCAAGTTGGCTTAAATTTCTCACCTATCTTGTGGCGCGCAAAAATAGGTCTCTTGAGAACGAGAACGAGGTCACCAACTTTGACCTTCCTTGGGCGGACCAACTTGTCGTGAGCTTGTATCATTCTCATCTGGTAAAGATCCAAATATTGTTGTGTTTCTAGTCGTTTTCCTTCGAGACTTTCCAATTCTTCAAGTCTGAGTCTTGCACTTTCTTCTGTTGTAAGCTGATTGGCGACAACGACTCTGAGAGACGGCGTCTGAACTTCTAGCGGTAGCACGACCTCTAATCCGTACACGAGTGCGTAGGGTGTACATCGGGTGGAAGTCCTGAATGTTGTCCGGTAGGCCCACAAAGCTTCTAGCAATTTGTTATGCCAATCTCTTTTGTTTTCGTCCAGTGTTTTCTTCAAAATCTGTACCAGTATTTTGTTGGAGGCTTCGGCTAAGCCATTTGCTCTGGGATAGTAGATTGTTGAGTATCTCCAATCTATCTCACATCGCTTGACGAAGCTGTTGATCTTGGTGCTCTGGAAGGCCGTTCCATTGTCGGAGATCACTCTGCGCGGAATTCCGAAACGATAAATTATCTGACTCTTGAAAAAGAGGAGGACGTGTTGTGTTATAACCTTTCGTAACGGTAAACTATCTAACACTGTCTCTGCCCATTTAGAGAAGTAATTTGTAGCTGCGATAATAAATCTGTCCCTTAGAGGATGGAGGGTCTATCGGACCTATTATGTCCGTGCCCCAACACTCAAATGGCCACGAAGCAACAGTCGGGTGCAGCACATTCGGAGGTTGGTGTAAGACCACCACATGCACTTGGCATTGGTGACACTTTCTGGCTGTATCCATGCGACATCATCGCTGGCCAATAATATCCGAGTCTCTTGATCTTCATCTTCATTTTCGGTCCTGACTGGTGAGCACCATACAATCCGGCGTGTACCTCTTTGACAATATTCTGCGCTTCGGCTCTGCTTAGGCACCGCAGCCACATCTGATCGAACGATCTCCTGTAGAGAACATCACCTACTAAAGCGTACGACATAGCCCTTCTTGTAATGTGATGTGTTATTGACTTGTCTTCCGGTAACTTTCTAGTTTGCAAATATTCTATAAATGGCTTGCGCCAATCCTCGTTGACATCTGCAACTGCAACTGTCATTCCTTCTTCTTCTTCGAACTTACGTAGATCTTCGAGATCGATTCGGGACAAAACCCGTCTTCCTTGTGCTGTGACGTCGATGGAATCCTGCGGGAGACACGCCAATTCTTTTGCAAGTTTTGCTAAAGCATCAGCATGAGCATTATCTCCCCGAGGAATCCGGTAGAAAGTTACATTGGGGATATGCTCCAGCTGCCTCATTGCGTACTGATGATACTCTGTTAACTTTGGCTTCAAAATCTTATATTGTTCGGCGACTTGCTGAATAATAAGCTGAGAGTCACCGTAGACGACGATATCTATTATGTCCATTGAGATTGTTAATTCCAATCCGGTGATTAAGGCTTCATACTCTGCTTCGTTGTTGTGCATGGTTCTATCAGGTGGTAGGAGAATCTCAGCATACCCTTATCTGGTGTAATGAAAATCAGACCAATCTCTGCTTTGCTTGGTATAACTGTTCATGATCCTTTGTATTTTCTAGCTGACGAAGCTCCATCGAAGTACATCTCCCAGCGTTGCACACTGGAGAATTCCATTTGTAATATCTGCTCATCTGGTAACTCATCATTAAGAGGGGACCCAGCTGGAAGTGGGTGTGCAGCGAGAAAATCTGCTAAAATCTGTCCCTTGATAGCGCGGAGGGGAACAAAAGTTATATCAATTTGCAATAGAATCATCGACCACCTTGCTAAACGTCCGGAAAGTGTTGTTCGGGTCATCAAATATTGCAATGGATTAACTTTCGAAATCAGGGTTATCCTATGAGAAAGCATGCAGTGTCTAAGCTTCTGGGTGGTGAAAATTAAAGCTAGACAATGCTTCTCGATAGGCGGATACTTTACCTCCTTCGGCATTAGACGTCGACTTAAGTAGTAAAGTGCATTCTCCTTACCCTCGCCATTGACTTGGGCTAGCAGGGCTCCGAGAGAGTCGTCTATGGCCGCGGTATAAAGTATCAAAGGTTTTCCCGGGATAGGGGCTGCCAAAACAAGTGTCATTAAAGTTTTGTTTGGTGCAGCTGTAGGCCAGCGGCACGGCGGGGCGTCGTTATTCATTGTTGTTTGGGGCGGCGGGGGAGGCGCGGCGCGGCGCGGCACTTTTTAGGCTTAAAGCGGGCAGCGGGTCCGACCCCGCGGCCCCGTTTTCTCCTTCGGCTTTTTCCACTCGTGCCCTTTTTCTCATCCGCCTTGAGGCCTACAACTTGATCGGTGCCATCGCAGATTGGTTTATAGGTCCAGTCTTGCATAAGCTACTCAATGCTTGCTCTGATTACCTGCAAGATCAGTTCAGATGTCAGATACGCTGGGAGAAGCTGGAGAGGTCGCTAGAGAATCACCCCAAGATCCAAGCTGTCGCCTCTACTTACCCCCAAGCACAAAATCACAGATCGAAATCCGACACTCAACAGTTGAATCTGGCAGCCACGAGATGCCATCGATGAGTTAAATTGATTTGCTCGATGACTTTGAGTACATGGAGCTTGAGATGAACATGAGCTGATTGATCAGATGAATCATGGAGAAAACAGAGGTGCTTTTCGCAATCCCTAGCTTTTTTTTTCTTTTTTTTTTTTTTTGAAATTGCTCGCAAACTTTGCAAAGTCTGCGAAATTGACTTCAAAATTGATCTCAACTTGGAGAGACTGAATGAGATTGTGCTGATAAAGCTTCAGCTGAGGTCAGTATTATCCTTCATTTGGAGTATAGGCTACCAAATTTGAAGTCACTCGCAGCTTTTCAAGGGTGTCTAAAAGGTGCAATGCAGTCCAACAACTTCTTGCTTGTTTAGGGTGAAATTTGGGAGGAGGATATGAGCAATTTGGGAGAATGTACTCTCCTCTGTGGTTTATGAAAGTTTAGGATGTAAAAATTTTGTTGATTGCCTGAATGGATTCAGTTGCAGGGATGATTGCAAATGTGATTAGAAAAGAAGAAAGAAATATTGATATTAAAGCTTTTAACATGATATTTAGTTAATTTGGTAGGTCTGTTTACTTTGCTTGTGAAAGTTTAGAGGCTTTTATATGTTATTTGGTTGGATTAAAAAACTTTCTTGATTCACCCTTTGAAGTTAATGATTAAGTCTCGAATGTAAATTGAGTAATAGGCTTTCATATTTTTTATGGCTGAACTTATGTCTATATACATATATATTATTAGTTCATTCTGTCTTAAAGTGAGTGATGAGCTTAAAGACGTTCCTTTTTATGATGATAAATGAAATTTTGAAGTCTATATATCTCAGGTTTGGATGAACATTTCAGATGAGATGATAATCCTTGTATTCTAACTTTATGTCCATTGATGTTGTATTTAGAGTCATCCTTACCTATATATATATTTATATTTCAGAAGTTAATTCGTGACCTTTGGGGATATGTAAGAATGCAAAGAAATCTACATGCCACACTTTGTTTTTAACCTATACATCATCAAATTTGTTATACATCCACACATAAAGTATTCTTATTTGACTGCTCATTATGTAAATCTTTTGAATTTGGATGTTTTGCCATAGAAATTGCAATATATATTTTATTAATGGAAGGAATAAGAACTATAGCTGCTCTGTTTTTGATATTAGCTATATTCTTATTCTAAAACATCAGAGCATCAATTTCTTCTCTGTTATTCTAAAAAAAAAGAAGTATTAGTTGTCGGCTTATTTTTGATATGCAGCTGGCTTCTTAAAATTATGAAGAGAGGCTTATTTGTTTTTTTTTTTTAGGTTGTATGTATACAATATATCAGTTCAATGCCTTCATAGAACATGTAAGATTAAGGAGGCTATAGATTTGTTTGAATTATTGAACAAGGATCTGAACCCAATCCTTAATTCCTGATATTATTCAATAATTTTTTTATACATTCATAATGTACAGATTACATGTTTTAAGATAGGGATTACGGGCAGAATATTTCTATCAATGGATTGGTATTCTTTATCTTTATTTTGGAATGGCCAAGATGGGTCTTCATGATATTAGTTCCAATTTTGAAGTTGAGTTAGTTAGGACGTCTAAATAAAGAATTGTCAAAACTCATGAAGTCACACAATTATTATACATTTATATATCCAGCACCTAAACTTTCATATATTCATGCATAACACTCAAATATCTAAAATTACATCAAAACTACCACTACAACTAACTTTTAAATAGTGAAATTCACCCTTTCATGCATAAATTATGACACCAGTATTATAAATTTAAATATCTAACTTTAAGTGTTATATATGTAAAGACATATGAATTGTGTGATATGTAAATGAATTTTTCAAAATAAAAATAACGAAAAACCTTTGTGAAGGTTACTTTTTGGCATAATTTTTAAGTAAGTTATTTTTATTCTATCCATTTTTAAATCCTTTAAATTTCTCAAAAATGTCCATGCAAAATCCATTTTGTAGTGGAAACAGCTTGTGGCAAGGTGGGAAATGGATGCTATTTATACTGAAATGTACATACACGAAAGCACATGCAGGTGCACTTATAGAATTGTTCCTTTTAAATGTTTGTTCTATTGCAAAGTAAGCTTATTTTCAACCTGTTTGAATAGCTGACCTAGAAATTTGCATTAATATTGTTTTCTTGCAGCTTATAGGTTGGTATTGGTTAGAATTGTAGAAGAAAATATGATTATTTCAATTGTAAATGTTTTTTTTCCATCCTCAAGTAATATGCAGCAATTATGCATTTTGTTTTCATTAACTATTTAAAATAAGAAAGAACCACCTCTTTTTTACATTCAAAAGATATTAGTATGGTTAACTGTTTTAGATTGAATTTCTGTTTCAGAATTATTAAATAAATGGGCGCACAATTTTGTTACAAACAAATTTACTGAACAGGGACAGAATTGGAAACAGTACGCCACATGCTGTTTTCACACGATTCGCAACAAACAGACGATCAACTTCCCACATGAGTTGTTTCATAGAAGCTAGCGCAATGCAGCTGAAAAACTCAGAAGCTGCAACTGCGCCAAACAGAACCTTAGTATATTTTGAAGCTGTCATATTGTTAAGGTGGAGCCCAGCAGAGAAATTAAATATAAAAAAAAGGAAACCTATAACTATTCCCGCCTCTTGTTGCTTGTGTGAATAAGGAAGGATAGGGTCCCGCCTTTATAATTTGCATATTGCAGAAGAAATTTGATGCAGCCAAACTTCAAACTATTGCTTCTGCGGGACAGGAGGCGTGAAGAAAAGATTCTCACACTTCTCTTATTAATTGTTGAATTTGGTGGGGCATAAGTATAAGGAACATCAGTTATTTTGTTGTTTCTTTTCTTCTCCTGTTACTTACGGTGAAGAGAGAAGAGAGTGAAAGAAGGGATCGCAACTCCCTCTGGCAGCCGAACTTCAGGCATCACAAGTGGCTTTCTCCCTTGCAGTTTTCGGCTGTGGCTTGCGGGAAAAGCAGGGAGTGATTGGAAGGCTTGTCTTCCTGGTTTGTTTTCTCTTCTTCAGTGGGGCTCTCGTGTAGAGAGAGAGAAGTAAGAAGTTCTTTCTTGTAAGTCTTCGTGATCGACTGTATAAATTCCTCATATAGTAAAATCCTCTGCAACTCCGTAGACGTAGGTGTGAATTTTCTCGTTCCAAACTTTTATTTTCTCGCCATTGAGTTTTTGCACAACACATATCATTAAGTTAAGGTATCTGAGTGTATAACAACCACTAATGTTTTCCTGAATATACTAAATCAGGATAAAATTCAGTCTTATTAATTGATATGGTTATATACACTTGTTATATACTCCTGGTGTCAAGCTAAGCGCCAAATAATAGCAACTGTCACTCCTTATAAATGCAATATTATTACCTTTGGAACCACAGTAAATTATCACATATAAGTTATGTCTTTTATGTAAGATATAATTTATAAATAAATAAATGAAGTTTTCTATAATCCAATAATTTGAATATCTTAAGTTAACTGATTTATGCACAGAACACTTGGCTAGCCTAGGAATAACTTATATGTTTTGATAAATCTGTTTAGTTATAAACTTCATTCGATTACCTTATAAATTTCAATATGTTTTTACTTGATTATCCTATCTTAAAAGATTAGCAATTGTAAGGGGATGACCATTATGATTAAATTTGAGTGATCTACGTTCACCCTAAATCCTCCATAGATTATCTTTATTTAACTTACTTAAATTGAAAATATATTGGATTAAAATAATTAAGACACTACTTAACCATAGAATTAAATTTATCATTTATTATCATATCTGTAATTTAACTTAATTATGGTATTAAAATCTTCATAAGTGATTCGATATCTTAGGGCTTATCTTTTTTTATATCAAGTTTAAAACATTTATATCATAACACGTTACCATAAAACGCATATAGGGTATGCTATATTTCGTCAATTGCATTACTAGGTTTATAACAACATTAGTATAACTGGCATATATAAATTATAGCAATTGAAAATACCTCTTATATATACATATTGTATATTAATTGCTATTATTTGCGGGTCATAAATTTCACATCGTACTAATTAACGATATGTAGTTGAAAGGAAATTGATAAGTTTTATTGAACGTATTTACAAGTTTTGTTTTAATAAAGTTTTAACAGAACAATTTTTATAATAAATAAGTAATGTTAACCTATTAAAATGAAGTATGTAATAACTAATAATTATATTAATATATATTAAAGCAAACACAAAATTGATCATACAATTGTATGATTTTACGAATCTACATGAAACGAAAATTGTACAACCGTTTTTATTCATAAATCACATCTCTTATATATATTTGAATTAGTTTAAAGATATATTGAACATTCTGTGTTATTATTAAGTCATAATTCATAAATGCTGAAGGTTTATTTTACTACCTTAGCGAAAAATGCGTAAGGTCTGATTTGCGAGGTTTTATGCCTAATAAGCGTTTATATGGTCGTTAATGTGGATAAACCCTAATATAAATTAACACTTATTCCTAAGGTTTGTATTAATTATAAAGCACATAACTCAATATCTGTTTTGGGTAACATGTATAGATATGTGAATCTAATCAATTATATATACAACAAATATATACCCCAAGAAATTTACATAAACTACAATTTTGTTAATTATACGACCCAAAAATAAACCTTTAGCATTTATATTAACATACAATGGTCAACTCCTTATATCAAAATATATTATGTCGTCGGGCAAATAAAATATTATTATTACATATAAAGATTCTTTTCTTACATACCTTAAATTCCTCTTAGTAACACTATTACCCAAATTGTTAATGAGATACTATGGAGTCTAACCCAATATCTCATAACTGAAAGCTGAAACTCTCAAGTAGTTTAAAATTAATATGACATGCATGACCCAAACAAAAAAACCCTAAAGCTGAAACTCTTAAATAGTTTAAAACTAACATGAGCATTGATAAAACTGTCGGACAGTGTACACAGTCTGAATTATAGAGAGAGACATGAAAAATGAACCGCCTAGAAAGATGAAGACCCAAGGATTCTTAAGATGTGTTAAGAATGAGGTGAAGTCCTAACTCTGAAGATATGTCTGAACAAGGATCGCCCTCCACCGGCACATCCTTTTATTACAGTAACTATTCAGCCTACTATTCACATCGACCGGTATATCAACTGTGTTAACAGTCAAAGTTGCTCCCTTTTTAATCCTATTAAACATGGTGGCTATATTTCCATCATAGACCACCCACCCCATAATAATCTTTTCAGTCCTCAACAAAGCAACATCGTCGACAGATTTGATGAGCCCATCCATGAAAAGATGTACGCTGTCACTTCGTTAGCTGGAACCATATGCAACTGCTCGAAGGTCATGAGATTGAGCAGGATTGACTCAGTGTTATCATCAATTTCTAGCAGTGGCAGTGATAGAACGCCGCCATTGAAACTTATGTCTCTAAAGGACTTAGTGTTGCTCTTACGGAATGATACTCCAGCATTTCTGAGTTCTGTAGCTGATTGTAAATTCTTCACATTGCTCGGAAGGTACTCTCCCGCACTTGTGAAGATCTTTCTGTAAAGATCCAAGATGTGACAGCTACTTTCGGTTAGCCTCCTCAAGACTTGGTCAGTTAACTCATAAGCAGATAGATCAGAAGAGATGTAGAAATTTTTTATTAGAAAACTCATATCTACAATCTGCTATGATAAAGTTAAGTCAAATTGTTGAAAAAACATACAGAATTGTAAAGTTAGATAAGTTAATTGATAAGAAGATTACCCCCGAACCATCCATAGCTGCCAAAATAGTGATGGCTAAAAACGGGATCTGGTTCTCGAGGAGTAACATGTCTCGTTTGAGATCTGAAAGCAAAAAAAAATGTTGGTTTTCTCATAGCTTCAAAAACTGAATCGTAAGAATCGTATTCGCTCTCTTCCCCTGCGGCAGCCCTCTTTTCAGCGAGCATGAACTCTAAGGCGAAGCAGCCGTCGACGATCATTCTCTTAAGGAAGCAGTCCTCCTTATTGTTATAATCGCCAAGGACGTCGTAGGAAGCGGGGAGACGGGGTTTCACATCTCTAATGGTGAAGAGTACATCTTTGGGAGTTCTAGAGGCTTTACCGATGCTGCGGAGGAATTGAAGAAAGGCACGGTGTTTGTGTTGCTCCATACAGAGGGTGTCGTCATGGCAGTAAGAGCCAAAACAGGCAAGTTTAGGTTTGAAGGCTTCGTTGTTGACGTTCGTAAACAATGTGAGAACGCGATAGATGGATGTCATCTAGCTCTTGATCCAGCTCGTTGGTCACATCTAAAATTCATTCTTCCGCCATCTTTAAATCTAATTTCACCAGAGAGGAAGATGGCTTAGATGGTTGGGGGGTTTTTGCAGACGCAAGTGCTGATACGAGGGATGCAAGTGCTGATATGCGGGATATTTGCCGACGCAGTGCTGATAGGGGGGATTTTTGGGGACGCAAGGGCTGATAGGGGGGATTTTTGCGTCTGCCTCCCCTGATAGGCGTGATTACTATAAATAACATATTAAGACCTAAATTATGTATATAGATTAGGCCAGGTTTATAAATTTTTCACATTGCTCGGAAGGTACTCTCCCGCACTTGTGAAGATCTTTCTGTAAAGCTCCAAGATGTAAATATCCCGCCTATCAGGGAAGGCAGACGCAAAATCCCTGCCTATCAGCCCTTGCGTCCCCAAAAATCCAGCCTATCAGCACTGCGTCTACAAAAATCCCGCCTATCAGCACTTGCGTCCCTCCTATCAGCACTTGCGTCCGCAAAAATCCTCCAACCATCTAAGCCATCTTCCTCTCCGATGAAACTAGATCTAAAAATGGCGGAGGAGTAGATTTTAGATGTGACCAACGAGCTCCAGCTTCCACATAAAGCGCTGGATCAAGAGCTAGATGACAAATTCATCTATCGCGTTCCCATATTGTTCACGGACGTCAACAGCGAAGCCTTCAAACCCAAGCTCGCTTGTTTTGGCTCTTACTGCCATGACGATACCCTCTGCATGGAACAACACAAACACCGTGTCTTCCTTCAATTTCTCCGCCACATCGGTAAAGCCTCTAGAACTCCCAAAGATGTATTATTCGTCATTAGAGATGTGAAACCCTGTCTCCTCGCTTCCTACGACGTCCTTAACGACTGTAACAATAAGGAGGACTGCTTCCTTAAGAGAATGATCGTCGATGGTTACTTCTCCTTAGAGGTCATGCTCGCCGAAAAGAGGGCCGCCGCAGGGGAAGAGAGCGAATTCGGCCCTTACGATTCGGTTTTTGGAGCTATGAAAAAACCAAATTTTTTTTTGCTTTCAGATCTCAAACGAGACATGCTACTCCTCGAGAACCAGATCCCGTTTTTAGCCCTTACTATTTTGACAGCTATGGATGGTTCGGGGGTAACCTTCTAATTAATTAACTTATCTAACTTTACAATTATGTAGGTTTATTCAACAATTTGACTCAACTTTATCATAACAGATTGTAGATATGAGTTCTCTAATAAAAAATTTCTACATCTCTTTTGATCTATCTGCTTATGGGTTAACTGACCAAGTCTTGAGGAGACTAACCGAAAGTAGTTGTCACATCTTAGATCTTTACAGAAAGATCTTCACAAGTGCGGGATAGTACCTTCCGAGCAATGTGAATAATTTACAATCAGCTACAGAACTCAGAAATGCTGGAGTATCATTCCGTAAGAGCACTAAGTCCTTTAGAGACATAAGTTTCAATGGCGGCGTTCTACCACTGCCGCCGCTAGAAATTGATGACAACACTGAATCAATCATGCTCAATCTCATGGCCTTCGAGCACTTGCATATGGCTCCAACCAACGAAGTGACAACGTACATCTTTTCATGGATTGACTCATCAAATTTGTCGACGATGTTGCTTTGTTGAGGACTGAAAAGATTATTATGGGGTGGGTGGGCTATGATGTAAACATAGTCACCCTGTTTATAAGGATTAAAAAGGGAGCAACTTTGACTGTTAACACAGTTGATATATCGGTCGATGTGAATAGTAGGCTGAAAAAGTTACTATAATAAAAATATGCGCTGGTAGAGGGCGATCCTTGTTCAAACATATCTTGAGAATTAGGACTTCATCTCATTCTCAACACATCTTAAGAATCCTTAAGTATTCACCTTTCTAGGCAGTTCATTTTGCATGGCTCTCTCTATAATTCAGACTGTGTACACTGTCTGGCAGTTTTATCAATGCTCGTGTTAGTTTTAAACTATTTAAGAGTTTCAGCTTTAGAGTTTTTTTGTTTGGGTTATGCATGTCATATTAGTTTTAAACTAATTGAGAGTTTCAGCTTTCAGTTATGAGATATTGGGTTGGACTCCATAGTATCTCATTAACAATTTGGGTAATAGTGTTACTAAGAGGAATTTAAGGTACGTAAGAAAAGAATCTTTATATGTAATAATAATATTTTATTTGCCCGGCGACAGAATATATTTTGATATAAGGAGTTGACCATTGTATGTTAATATAAATGCTTAAGGTTTATTTTCGGGTCGTATAATTAACAAAATTGTAGTTTATGTAAATTACTTGGGGGATATATTTGTTGTATATATAATTGATTAGATTCACATATCTATAAATGTTACTTAAAACAGATATTGAGTTATGTGCTTAATAATTAATACAACCCGTAAGTATATGTGTGTCCAAGTGTGTAAGACGTACACGAGGCTTTCCTAATATCCAGGGATCCTTTAGGGACTCCATTTGAATTCCTGATGTCAACTCCGACCAGCTATAGACTAGCGGTACGGAATCTCGTGCAGGATTTCAAAGAGTAACGAAGTGGTTTTCAGACACTCTAAAACGAGGCGAGTCCCATCGCTAGGAATCTAGGATCGTCGGGGAAGCTTCTGAGGCTAGAATCCTAAATCTAGGAGGAAAACTAAACCTCGACAAAAATGAGGTCAACAAGGTTCTAAATGAATAATTAATCAACACAATTAAGCTCCACATAATAGTAATCTCCCACTTGAAGACTAATTAAAACCAATCCCACCCTAACAAATCCGCAGCATCTTTATAGCAATAAAGTGTAATGTAGCTTATGCTTGTCTCGACCTTTCTGAACTTCAACTGAAGCCAAGCATATACTACAAGAATAACTCAATTTAGTGGCTAAATTGTTCAATTGGATATCTAGCGGGATAAATTGCGGTTGAATAGTTTAGTGACTGAATTTACAGTGATAAATTCAGTCGCATTGGGTTACAAGCAAAAATAACAGTTGACTTTTCGGACGTACGATAATTTACTTAAAAGCCATTGCATAACAAATGAATATTCAACCAGTATTTTTTTTATTACTTTGTAGAAAATATTTGAAATCAGGCTGTGAAAATTTGAAAATTAATTTAAATTGAGACTCCTAAGCTTGAAAAATATTTTGAATTTAGGCTCCAAGATTTGAAAATATTTTAAATTTAGGGTCTTCGGCTTGATAAATAACTCAAGTATGGAGTTTTTAAATTTGCAAAAATGAATTAATATATTTGTGGTCAAGCTTAGCTTACAGTTGGAATATCATAAATTGGCTTAAGCTTAAGACATAAAGGCCATTTTTAAATGTTGAAATGAAGACTTAATACGCCAATACAATCGCTAACGAAAAGAAGGCGGTTCTTCTTAAAGCGCCAAATAAAATTGTGTAATTCAAGATCATAATAGTTTTTGCAAATATTTTAAATTATAAATGAACACAAGGTATACAAATTTCAAGATGATTTACAAATCAAATGCAGCACTTTGAGATCTGTAAGAGTATTTTAAGACTTATATCAGTGAAAGTTTGGATATTCTCAACTTGAGTATGTTTTAGAACATGTACATACATGGGTAAGTTATGCATGATTTCAGATATTTGTATATGCTTTTAGAAACAAACTTCATCTCAAATTCATATTTAAAAAAATCAACCATGTTGTTTAAAGCCTACAAAATTCTTGAAATTATTTGAATACATAAAATCATAGACCGGCATGCATTCCACTAAATTGGCTAAATACCTAAACTTAAATGATATGAAAATTTTGCATGGGTTAAGATTAAATGTTTACTCAAATAGTTTTTGTTTTAAGAATATTGTCCAACTCTTTTGAAAAATTAAAGAATCCTTACATTTAAAAAATCAAATCTAAGATGGTCAAGCGAAGCATGCTCTCAATCAGATCGTCTTATCTATAGGGCAGAGTTGCAAGTCTCGCTCAACTAGTTAGGTTATCCTCCTCTTATGAAATGGAATTAACGAGTCTAATAAGTTTCAATAATGTTCATATTACATATATGAGAATTTGCAAGTCCAAATCACCTAATTTAATCCTTCTCAAAATGACTGAAATTGACAAGACTAACATTTTATAGATATTCATGTGTTAATTTTAAAATGAATCTCAAACATAAATGTTTCAAATGTCCAAATTCCCTGGTAATGGTCGGGTTGATTGAAGATTTCAAATAGAGATGTCAACTTTTAAATTATATTCTAAATCAAGTTTTCAAAATAATAAACTAAAATATTTAAGTTGAAATTAATCACTTAAAAGACTTAAAACAAATCACATCCACCCTCCACAACAGTTTATCCGCGGTGAAATTTTTTATTGATCTCGGCTCGTAAAGAACTAATGTCACATTAAGTGTATCAATATATTCACACTCAAAGAAATCTCATGCTAGTAAAATGTCACCGGAGTCCTCTATCAATATGGTTTAACCCAAAGGCTCCACAAAAATAGCAGTCAATACCAGAGTCTTCTGATCATGTGGTTGTCACCAAATGACACTATATATTACAGTCACGACCGAAGCCAATATATTCCCCAACGATTTTCTACCCTTTGAGTTGTAAATCATAAGGATCATTTCAAAGTCTTCTATCAGGTAAGGTCCCCTTAGATAAATATTCATCCAATAACTATAAGAGTCTTTTGGACGACGCAACCTATGATTGCTATCATTTTGTCATATTGCGTCAACTACCTCCTATGCCAGTAGATCAAGGACCCTGATGACTCGTGATGATGGTACCATGAGATCTTGATCGGATTTGTCATCATTTCTCAACCAATTGTTTTAAGCTCAAGATGATAAAATTTATACTATAAAACCCAAGTTTGTTGCTACTATATGTGAATATTCAATGCTTAATGGCTAGCCTTCGAAAGTGCTTTCTTGTTATCAAAAGAAATAAATAAGCATAGGTCCTTGTGCCTATGGGAAACCTCAAACTCTATATCAAAAAGTTCTCGCAAAATGAGAGTGAAAATTCTAGGTGGTGTCTTATCTACAATTCAATCTCCCTTCTAAAAATTTGACCCGGAATACCAAACACAAAGCCCTCTAAATACCAAGAGTGGGGGCTCGAACTTTTGGAGCCCACAAAAAGATTGCGTCAAAAACAATGAAATAGGAACTATATCATGACTGTAATAGATCGATATTCTAAGATGGCATACTTCTTACCTTGCCATGAGTTAATGGATGCCTCTCCTATTGCAGCTTTATATTTCGAAGAGATTGCATGGTATCATGGTGGGCATCAAAACCATTACTTCATATCAAAACGTGACTTTATGGAGTAACCTAGGTGTAGAGTTATAGTTACATTTTGCACCTCTAGACAGTTGGATAGACGAAAATGATAAATCAAATTTTGCTATCTCTCCTCAGATGCTTTGTAAGCAAGGGTATCTGACAGTGAGACTTGATTCTTTCTCGGGCTAAATTTCATTACAACCGATCCACTAGCCAACCGACGGGTCATCGCCCATTTGAAGTTGATCTATCATCATACTTCAAGGATACAAATGCTTTTGGGATGCAAAGGCAAAGCCCCTCCTATCTCAGGAGAATCACGCAAGAGTAGGGGATCCAAAATCCCGCAGTTGCGGGAGTCAAACTGAGATAGACTTTTGTCCTGAGAGGGATCGTGTAGCGGGAATTTCTTGCAATCCTGACTATTATGGGTCCTGTAGGCTCTTATTCACGATATTTGACTTCTAATTAGAGTTTAATTTAGATATTAATAAAAATATATTATGTGAAATCTCGTAAAGGGCACTTTTTGGCTTGGTTTATGTTATCCAAAGATCTCTTTCTCCCAAGTATTTGTATCCTTCGATTACCCTCAGATGGTGTGCTTGTAACATGATTGGATCAAGTTGGTGATCTCTCCCGGATATCAGAAGGCCTCCTTCCTCATCAAACTCTTGTTCGCCTGCCGGTTTTTTTTTTTTTTTCCTACTTGCTGCCCACCCACCAAGGCTCTGATTCCTCACTGATATCAGCTTCCCACCCCTTTTATCATCCTACAACATACATAGTTATTCTTTGTGTTATCCAGCGTCTTCTAAGAACATTGGGTCGGTGTCACCATATAAAATGTCGGAAAAGCGGATCAGAAGAAGCATGTACCAAATAAGGTAAGTTGAATATGATAGCAGCTACACCGGCCGAGACTAGATAAACAATCCAAACATAGCCCAATACAAAAGTGTGTTGTACATAGAATGACAATTAAGAAGAAGGCAAACAAAAGATCAGCTATCAAAATATTTTATTTTGGTCAATGATCTGAAAACAGCCAAATTCATATCAAGTTTCACAGATTGTTTTTGCAAACCTTGATGTTTAAGATAAAAATTCCGCTCCTTCTCTAGTTCATATTTACGCTTCCAAACAGCCGCCTCTGCTTGTGCTGAAGCTTTTCCTTCTGCAACCCGCCGCAATGCCTTTGCAACAGCTAAAAATTACAATTTGGTTTCAATTGGCAGGCGTCAAGTAAAACAGATGAAAATATCAAAATAACTTTCATAATTAAATTCCGAGATGCATTTTCTATTCAAGAACTTCAGTCAATGAAAGTTTCTAAACCTGGCTACTTGCTATAAAAATAGTACCAAGGCTATTCATCATTCAAGAAAACATTATAAATTTAAAGGCAGTAAAACTTATTAACTAATGTTTCATTTAGCTTAGCAGAGCAGGCACAATGCTGCTCCCATAAAGGCAGGT
Organism: Papilionanthe hookeriana x Papilionanthe teres; assembly: GCA_022702705.1. Classification (NCBI taxonomy): domain Eukaryota; kingdom Viridiplantae; phylum Streptophyta; class Magnoliopsida; order Asparagales; family Orchidaceae; genus Papilionanthe; species Papilionanthe hookeriana x Papilionanthe teres. The sequence continues at coordinate 67,379,530 of CM040437.1, forward strand.
GGTTTCCAGCACAGCATTGCCTACACATTAAGCCATTCTGTCAGGCAAATGCAGAATTTCTGCAATCAGAAAACTTGCTGAGATCACACTCTCAGAGGAGTAAGGTCTGCATCTCAGAGTCTTGTTTGGCCAACAATAGAAAACATAAATTTCGGATAAAAACCTGGAGATTTTCCTCTCAAAAATGAGATACAGTGATAAGGTTAAATAGTTGATGCTACGTAAAGATGAAAGTCAAATTTCTAGTAATATTCCTCAGCAAATCCTTCTTTTATTAAACGTGTAAAAAGAGTGGGAAGAACTTGATGTTATTAATGTCAACAAAATAAATCAAAAGTAGTTAAGGTTATGGACTATAAAGCTAAAGGAAAGACAAATGCGAGCTCCATGATCAGGAGTAATCAAAGCATATGTGAGGTTAAAGCTTGGGTGGTAATACTAGAATTCACTGAAGTGGATCGCCCAAATAACCTTGAAGAGCTCCCAAAGCTGGAGACTCTGCTGGCAAAAAATCCTCTTAGACACTCGCTTTCCTTTAAAATGTAAACTAATAAAGTTCCACTACAATGGTGTGCTTGCTCTTCGTGTAACTTGAATACACAGTTTCACAATCCACTACATATTAAACTCGAGAATCTATTGTTTGCACAAATTAGAGAATTGAATCAGTTTAAACTGAAAGATTTGCATTTATAGAATAAAAAAAATATCTTGGAGAATAATTACATGCAATATTGGAAATAAAATACGCCAATAAAGAGTACAAACAAGCAAACATCTTACTTCTCAGAGCCTCGGAGAATTCAACAAGATGCTCATCAAGTGCTCTAGTGGGTAGATCTTCAAGAAATTCATGAACTGCTCTCTCAGAATTTAAGGATGAAATCAAGTTGGAAAAACCATTTTCTTCTAAAGGTAATGAAGGAAGATCACGAGTCATTCTATCATCAGGTACCTACCAAAAGTATTCAAAGAAAAATTTCAGAAGGTAAATGAGCAATATAGGCAAGACCTCCTTCAAGTTCATAATTATGTGAGAAGTAATACAAAAGAGGTGGTTAAGATCCCAAACAAGCCTACTGTGAGTTTTTGTAGTAATAAAAGGAACATAAAATTAACGTATAAAAAAACCTCTTCAGAAGGTTCACCCACTACTTCCATATTATTTGAATTCCACCAGAAAGCTAAAGCGCATATAACATGTATCAATATAGAAAGCATGCCCAACATATATCTTTCAGACGATGGCTAATGCATGACCACAAGGACACATAAAACAACATCCAATATGTCAACATAGAAATTGGGCCAATCTAGACAGTAAGGTGGAGATCACTAGGGGTTTAAATCAGCCAGGTTTGAGCGAGCTCGGTGTTTATTCTTGCTTGGCTCGTTTGAATGTTTTCTTGTTCGAAATAGTTTTTGAATAGCATATTCGTGTTCACTTGACTCATATTTGATTAATCGTTTTAGCTAGTGTTTGGGTTAAAATTAGTTCGAATGATTTAAAAAGTAATTAAATTTATATTTTTAGAATTCATAGTAAAAAATTAATATAAAATATTATAATATTATTATTTATTTAATAAATCAAGCTAAAAAAAAATCATGTATGGCTCGCCTACTTAACAAAAGAATCTAATATGACTACTTAGAGAGTTGAATACAAGTTGCTCACAAATGAGGAGCATTTTGGACAGCCTTAGAGATGACAGCCAGGTCATTGGAGCTTGGCATTTCAAAAAAAGAAAAAGACTCATTTTAGTTTTTTATGTGAAGTTACACTAGCTCAAAGAGAAAGATTTAATGACTAGAAATTTGAGTATGGATTGAAGTGTCATGTTTAGTCATAATTTCCATACAATGGTTGAGAAAGGCTCAGCAGAGTGGCAAAGAAGTTTCACTTTAATATGAGAAAAATACACTACCTGGCAAAGAGAGAAATGATACAACATATGAAAGTCTACAACAACTCATAGCCAAAGATATGCATATATTTGCCAGTATCATTACAAGGATTTGCTTGTTATTAAAAGTAAATTATTTTGTCGTGCAGCATGACTCAAGATGGTTATTCATATTTCAATGGTTGCTACCAAATTAAGATTCATTCAAATATGGAAGCTACATAACTTGATTCGCATTTGATTTTTCAAGATGATAGCCAATCTAACTCGAGATTGATTCATGACGCAAATTTTGTTGATATGATGGCTTCCAAACTCAAGATTTTTTAAATTCGAACTTACTACCTATCAAGTTTATCACTATATAAAGACAGTTGCATTGTGTTGATGCATCTCATAACAAGAAACAATAAAGAGAGAGGAGAAAGAGAAAGGGGGATGAAAGTGATTCTCCAACAACAAGAAGTCTTTATCCCACTGAGTGAGGTCCGCTACATGAACACTTTTTCTCCATTGTGTTCTATTGAGTGTCATGTATTTATGTAATTCTACTAAATTAAGATCATTATTATACAACTTGTCCAAGTCTTTTTAGGTCTACTTCTACCTTTCTTAAAATAAATCAAATTTAAAACATCTGCGCTCCTTATTGGGTCATCAAATGGTCAAAGTTTAATGTCATCGAACCATTTAAGGTGATTCTCTCTAATTTTGCCATCGAAGCTACTTCAACCCTTTCACAAATATATTTATTTCACATTTTGTCCATAGGTCTAAACCCACTCATCTCCCTGAGAATTTTCATGTAACAACACTTAACTGAATTTTAGGCTTCTCTTTTACAGGCCAACATTCTACGCCATCAAGCATTGTAAGTCTCACCACCATCTTATAAAATTTTCATTTAAATTTAAGCAATACTTTTCAATCACACAATATGCCCGATGCATTCCTTCATTTCAACCATCCAACTTGAATTGTACTAACAATGTCCTCATCTATATCAACATCAGTTTGAACAATAGACTTGAGATATCTAAAATGTTCACTTCTTTTAATGACTTCATCACCAATTATTACAATATCGCCATTAGATTTGTTGTCATTAAAATTACATTCCATATCTTCAATTTTAGAACTACTCAAGTGAAAATCTTTAGACTCTAAAGTTGATCTCCATAATTCAAGTTTTTTTCTTAACTCTCCCTAGTTTTATCTAAAGAAGGATATAATAAGCAAAAATGTATTCACCAAGGTACTTCCTCTTGTAAATGTCCAATAAGAACATCCAGACTAAAGCAAAAAAAGATATGGGCTTAAAACCAATCACTGATGTAATCCAACTGAAATAGGAAAATACTTGGTCAATCCTCCTTGTGTTTGAACACAAGGTGTAGTTATATTATACATATATTTAATGACTTTAATATAAGCAATATCAACATCTTTCTCTTCTGAAACTCTCCAAAGTACTACATTTTAAACATTATCACAAGTTTTTTTCTAAATGAATTAAAATCATATGTAGATCATCTTTATTCTCATTGTACTTCTCTATAAAACCTCTCAGTAAATATATAGCTTCCATAATAGACTTCTCATCCATAAATTTAAACTCATTTTGAGAAATTTTTGTATCACGTCATAGCCTATGTTTAATTACTCTTACCCATAACTTTTATGTATAACACATTAATTTACTTCCTCTATAATTTACACACTTTTGTGCATCCACTTCATTCCTAAAATACAAACTAATAGACCCTTTTTCACGCATCAAGCATTTTCTTTTGTTTTTAGATTTATATGAGTGAAAAAATTTATAAATCTTCTGAACATTTCCACACTTCTATTGAAATATCATTAAGTCCAACTGTTTTTTCACATTTGATTTTCTTTAAAATCACATCAACTTCCTTTTTACTAATGCAACAATGGAAATAAAAATTTTCATTGTTATTTACGATATTAGATTACTAAATTCAATCGTATTACACAATCTTCTTTGAAAAATTTTATAAAAATATCTCACTTACCTTTGTTGAATATCCTCATGTAAGAAAATCACATTTTATTTTTCAACTTTAATCCCCTTTACTATAATTAAATATTTACTTCTCTTATCTCTTTGCTTAGCTAATTTATACATATATTTTTCACCCTATTTAATATCAAATTTATTATAAAGTCACTATTAGCATAATTTTTAGCATTGCAAATTATTTTCTTAGACTTCCTACGGATCACCCTACATTTGTTTCAATTCTCCAAACATTTACGTCTAAACTAATTTTTATAACATAATTTCTTATTTTTTTTATCTTTTACTATGCATAATTATTCAACACCAACTATTTTTTATTCAAAACTGTTTTTTCACTTGGTTCCCAAGCATATCTTTTGAAAGTTGTTTAATAGTACACATTACTTCTTCATAAAGAAAGAAGTGTTATTTTTTGTTCTAGCAAGATAAGAAGCACTAGTCCATAGAAAAGAATAGTTCTAATTTGGACTTCTACAACTGAGAGATGAAAAGAGTAACTAGAGCAACAATAGCAGATCCTTCCTCATGTCTAGCCCTCATTTTCATAGCAGGTGGCCGAATTTTCTGTCTACTCAATAAAGTGATATATTTGTCTGCTATCCTACTTTGTATAAATTGTAAGCTTTCATATATTCTTGTTAAAGTTGGATGGGTTATTAGATCTCTATGAGGCCGTAGACCTGAACTTACTTAAACCAAACCACATAAATAATAGTATTCTCTTTTGAAATTTTTTACCACTTTTACATTTACTTTGGATTCATCATACGTACCCTTGTGTTGTGGGCACTCACTTTCCTAACAAAATAAAAAACGTAGGAGCTCAAGTTAACCAAGGGGATGGCATCATGGTTCTATGACCCTACATAAAATGTGATGCTAAAATAGCCATAAAAATAGTGCAATTTTCCAATTTACTTAAATAGCAAGAATCTAGACAGATGACTTACTTAGAATTGAAGAAATTTATCAAAGAAGAATATGCTCCACAAGCTAAGCAAGATAAATTGTAATCCCTAAGAAAACGCTAATGCTAGATTAGCCAAAAACATATAAATAATTTCCAATTATTTTGACAGTAGAATCTCAACTAATAGTTTGAACTCAAAATAAAAGAAAAATATATGTGAAAATTTAAGAAAATTGATAGGTTGATGAAATATCCTTGCAGGATTTTAAGAGCCATATTCCATAATGAGATAGAATGCCAAGGGGTTCTACTTTAAATTGTGACCACACAAGAACACCATATTATCAACATATAGATATACACTTCCTTTTATTATTTCAAAAAGGATTTACAATCTGAAATTCATAGTTATCTATTCCATGCATCTAGAATGAAACGTGGAATATGTCATGGCTGATTGCTGCGAAGTTCTAAGCCTATAGCTTTTTAGTGTAACTAAAGCAACGAGATGATCGACAAGGAAATGCATAAGGAGTCATGAGTTATAAGAAAATGCTATTTGTTAAACAAACTTAGAGAAACTATCAAAACTAACACTTAACTATTTGAGCCTGGAACAGCAACATACATCTTCCAAATTAAAGATTATGTTATGTGGGATAAGTATTATGGTTACGTAGGTTAATCAAGAACTCTATAATTACAAAAACTGTTCCCATAGTCTTCAACGGCAAGTTCTCAAAATTACAGAGTACATTACTTGAGATGAAGCAACCACCAACTGGATGACTTCAAACATATTGTTCCAATTTACGTAGGTTAATCAAGAACTCTATAATTACAAAAACTGTTCCCATAGTCTTCAACGGCAAGTTCTCAAAATTACAGAGTACATTACTTGAGATGAAGCAACCACCAACTGGATGACTTCAAACATATTGTTCCAATTCTCAACAGAAAAAAAATAAATAAATAAATAAAATCAAATCAAATAATTTATAAAAAAAAAATAATAATAACACTGGACGCTCAAGGAGAGGTGATGTGGGTTTGGACGGTGTCAATTTTTTTTCTCAGTGGTGAAGGTAGGTTAAGTATAAACAAGAACACAAAAATTACAAGGCATGAAAGTTTTAGCCTCTATTACATCAAAAGAACATAATGAAATTCCATTTCAATTAAAGGCTTGTTTGACTTCAATTCTTATCAGGTAAAGAACCGAAAAAATCACTGTACAAATAAGGAGATATTCTCTGAATCCCTGTTACGGAAGAGACAAAAGAGAGTCGTTATCGCTCCGATTCAGTGTTGATCGTACATGATTACCCGTCCGCTTGCTCTCCACACCATCCCACGTATTAAATAACGCAAATCAAAAATTAACAGTAAGCGATCTTATTTAGGGTTTAAATACACGGATTAAAACACAAAAGAACGATTCGTAAAGCAATACTTAATTTGCAGAAAATCAAGAGTTCCCGAAGGAGAAATTTCTCCCCTCGTTAAAAAATTCACATTACAATAAATAATAAAGATTAATTGATAAGCACAAAAATAACACTAGCTTTCTCAACATCTGTAGAAAGATTGAACATCACCAGTTCCACCTCTTCAAAGAATTCAAAAGGAAAAATCATGCAGGCAGTAAATAGAATGAATCGTACAAGTTTCTCAACAAAATAAATCCTAATCATACTCAACAATCTGATCAAACCTCAAAGAAAACACCGACAACTCGTCTCGAATTCGGACACCTCACAAAACAAAAAGACAGATCGCTTACCTTGGTAGGGATAGACTCTTCGGGATACATTGAAGAGGAGGCGGATGGGCAGCGGCGGCTGCGGCGGCTGCGGCGTCGGAGGACGGTGGCGCGCTCTTGAAGAAAGAGAGAACAATGGCAGCTCAAATGCAGCTACGACCTACTCCGCCCTGAAATCAAGTATTTATTGACTACTGTATATCCGCTCCCTTCAACAACTTTCGGTTGATCAAATAATTTTTTTTCTATAAATTTTATTTATAAATAAATATGGTATGATTGATAAAAATAACTTTTATATATTGATTGATACTTCATCGAAAAATTATTTTAATGGATATAATTTTTAATTTAAAACCCTTTATAATTATGTTCGGGATTGTATAAAGGGATTAATATTACAAATATAAATATAAAAATTTAGGTATTGTAAATGCATATGAATTGTGTGGTATGTTTGTAAGTTAATATTTAATATATTAACCAAAATAAAATTGAATTAATGATAATAAATGAATTTTATGTAAATAAATATCATATAGTTTGGGTGCACTGACTCTTGAATCGTTATTCATTTTCCAATCATGACATGGACGCGGAGCCGGAGTTGGTGGGAAACTTAACGGCTGTGGGTCCCATGCGAACGGCAGCAGGGAGCGGCCGTTACGCATTCCACCTTCCGATGAATCACGCGTGTTAGCTACTGATTCGTTCTTCTAGGCCCTCGAGACGGGTCAGAATTTGGGTGAATTAGGTGACCCGATAAGTATTTAATACCAATAAAAGGTAAGTGTATCTACTGGGCGAGAAATTATTGCATCAGGAGTCTCGATGCACTTTTGTATAAGGATTTTAAACAGGATCATAATTTAATACATGGGTGAGTCTGCATGTACACGTGATAAATCCTAATTGGAGTCGTGATGGAATTTCACATTAAGACTTTTGATGCAATTATTTTTTTCTCATGGGCACTGTAGCGAGAGAAATATGAATATATATTTCTTATTTAAGTTGAATTTTGATTTTCGGTGAATCAAAATCCAAAGAATTAAGAGTGAGGGTGAATAAAACCATTTTGTGAGCCTGCTCAAGCTCGGCTCGATAAATGACTCGTGAACTAAGATCAATGAGCTAACAAGCCAAGCTCAAGTCAGCCCTAACTCGACTTGTTAGCTTGTGAACCAACTTCGTTTAAAAAATATTAATATAAAATATTCTCAAAATATATTAATTTTCAAAATTTTATCTTAACGGTATTAAAAATATTGAGAAGAAAATATTTTTTATTATATATTAGATGATTTCTCATTTTTTTATCTCTTAAACGTTCATTGTTTTCCAACTTATTGTAAATTTATTTTAAATTTATATCATTTCCTCTCTTTATCTTAAATAAGCCAGCGAGCGATCCGGCTCAAACTTGTAAACTTGTAGCTTGATGCGTGCTTAGAAAATTCGCGCGGTAGAAGTAATGTATTATCGTCTTAGCGTTAGTACGAGAATTCAAAGACGCACACGTATGAAAATGAAGAAAGCAATGACTCAGAAATTTTGACGTGGAAACCCGTAAAGTGAAAACCACGGCCTCAGCCTATGCGAAAATCCACTATCGATCGACTTTTACGAAATCCTCGTCCTACGTGACGGAAAGTGTAATCGTATGATGTAGATTACAACGTCGATCGACAGATGTCGATTGACGGTGGTCGACGGCGGTCGGCGGTGGTCGACGGCGGTCGGCGAGGATGCAGAGTCGATTCTTCTTCTCAAGAGTTCGGATTATCTCTTTGGCTCCCTCTCATGCGAGAGTTGAGTGCCTATTTATAGTGTTCTAGGCGCAATTAATGCGACGATTTTTATCGGACGGCTCGGAGGCCTCCTTGATCGGACAGACGTTTAAGGAGCATTTGATGGCCTTAATGATGTTGGAATCGAGTGATCTTGGGCTCGTTGGATTCGTCTTGTTGAGACGCTCGATTCGAGTATGGGCTCGCTACTCGTCGACATCCATTCGGCCTTCTAATGTGTCCGAAAAGCTTTCAAAAGTGGTTTAACGACTCGATTCGGGCTTAATTTGATTCGGATCGACTAATCTTGATATCATCGGGTCCGTTTCATCGAGTTTGGTCGGTTTGATTATAAGTTCGTTGAAATTGAAGCTATGAATGATTTTTTATCACGATTTGAATGTTTTTTGCTCAAAAGATTGCATCGAGATTCGTGTCCTGCTTCGAGATCCGTGCCTGATGATGAAATTTATTGGTGGCGTATCAGTTGCCCCCCTATTTTCGGGCAACCTCATATTTGTAGTCCGAAAATATCAAAGTCCGGAGCAAGCGTGTGTGAGTGTGTGTATTTATATATATATATATAATATTCTTCGAAATTTTATATTAATATTATAGAAAACTATTTTTTTGTCCAAAAAGTCACCCCAGCCTAGTGGCTGTGTCCCTTGCATTAAGCTGTGAGGGTGGAGTTCGATCCTTCCTCCAGGCATTTTAAAACCTCTTTTTTATTATTATTTTTTATTTTTTAACGTAATCCGAACAACAAAACTAATATAGTAGAAGTCGAAACGTGAGAGAAAAGCTAAAATTATTATCTCTTTAACTTCAAAAAGCTGTCATTTAAAAGGTAAGAGTATAACCCCCATAAAGTTATAGTATGTTTAAATTCTAGTCATTAAAAATTAAGAAGTTACAATATATAACATGTTATATTTATATAGCAAATTAATTTCTGTTATACATAAAACTGCTATATAATTTAATATATATCTAATGATATAAACTATATATATTGCAGAAACTTTTTTTTTTTTTTTTTAATGAGCTGCCGTTTTTTTTTTTTTTTTTTTTTTAATGGGCTGCCGTTGTTTTTGTTTTTGTTTTAATGGGCTACCGTTGTTTTTTTTTTTTTAAATGGCTGCCGTTTTTTGTTTTTATTTTAATGGGTCGTCGTTTTCTCGTTTTTAATGTTATAACATATCCTAAGCCTATAAATAGAGCTCATATGATGAGGAAAGAATCACAAGTGAGAGAAGGAGAAAGACATCCTGCGTTGCGGCATAGAGTTGCGGCGAAGACTTGCGGTGAAGACTTGCGGCGTAGAGTTGCGGCGAAGACTTGCGGTGAAGAGTTGCGGTGCAGAGTTGCGGTGCAAAGTTGCGGCGCAGAGTTGCAGCAAAGTGTTGCGGAGAGGCGTCCCGACGAAGTGTTGTGGCGAGGTGACCCGGCGAAGTGTTGCGGCAATCCGTTGTGACGAAGAGTTGCGGAGAAGTGTACCAACGAAGCGTTGCGGCGAAGTATTGCGGCAAACTTTTGCGGCGAAGTGCTGTCGCGACATACTGTTGCTGTGAAGCGTTGCGGCAAATCGTTGTCGTGAAGCGTCGCGACATATCATTGTTGTGAAGCGTCGCGACGAACCGTTGCCGTGAAACGTCGTGGCATATTGGTACCGCGAGACATCGCGGAAATGACGACGATCCGAGAACCCCGTTCTACTGAGAACCAGAGAAAAAGTCAGAACCCAAAGGATGCCGTATCAATTTTGACGGATAGCGGCTTAATCTTTTTTCGAAAGAAATATTACTTCCCGATCGATATGGTGGTAAAATTGCCAACTTCAAATGATCGAGCGTATTCTCCTCCTTCTGGATATATCGCTATTCACGAGGCAGCCTTGAGAGCTGGCCTTCGATTTCCACCCGCACCTGAGTTTATTGAAATAATGAAAGCGTTCGGTGTTTGCATTGCTCAGTTGTCTTGTCGGGTGGTTACAGTAATTATCGGATTGATTGTTTTCTTCGAGAGTCGTGGGTCGACGCTAACTCCGAAGAATTTTGGCACGACTCGTGCGGGTTTTTTAGCGATACACATGGTCGTATAATTTTTAAGCAAAAGACGTTGGATTTTCGCTTAAAGGAACCAATACGACAATGGTCTGTAAGATTTTTCTTTGTAAAGAATGATTGGGGGCTCCGTGAGAGGCAAGGAAAGTTTCAACCTTTGTCTGTCTCTTTTCAAACTACCGAAGATGGAATATTGCAGATGTTCGGGATTTCATGATTTTAAGGAGTTGTTGTTTCGAGACGCAATACATTTACGAATTTGTGAGTGAGGAATCATTATTCGAGGTCAAACTTTCTTTTCAACTGTAATGGTTCACGGCTATGATATTAAAGAAGTCTAAGAAACGACCTTCCGAGCCGCTTCTCGCAGAACCCTTAAAGCAGCCTTCCAACGAGCGATGAGTGTGAAATACTGCCTCAAAAACAAAAGAAAGTTAAAGCATCGCGAGATCCCTTGCCAAGTCCTTCGACTATTCGTATTCCTGAGAGTGTCTTATCTCATGAATGTACTGGGCTCTTGGAAGCCGAGAGTTTGGTAAGTTTCTTTTTTCTTCTGCTACTGTATTATCTTATATATCTGACCCAAATTTCTTTTTTTTTAGGTGGATAACATGATGGAAATTCATAAGGGGTTGGCACTGGCATTGAGAAACTGGAATTCTGAGTTTGTTAAGATTAAATATTTCCAGGGCGAGTACAAGCGTCGGTATGAATCTGAGGTTGAAAAAGTTACATCTCTGGAATCACAGTTGACAGAGTGCAGGACAGAACTTTCAACAATGGCAACCTCCCTCTCATTGCAGCTTCAGGATCTAGAGAAAACCCGAGAGGGGTTGGTGGAAGCACGAGCCAGCCTTCGCGAAAGTAATAAGAGTGTGAGAGCTCTTAAATCAACTGTGTTAGCTCAAGAAGAGGATATTCAACTTTTGAAGTCTACAAAAGAAGTTGATGCTTCAGAAGTTCAGCGTAAAGCGGTTGAGGACTTCAAGAACTCGTTAGAGTTTAAGACTATCATTCGAGATCGTGTTCAAGAGGCTCGTGATCGGATGCTTGATGTTGAGGTGAAGGAGCATCAAAAGTGGTTCACCGAGGAAGGATTCATCCGGGGTTTTATGAAGGGGAGTCGAGCGGTGCAACGTCGAACAGGGATTACAGTGGAAGGGCTTACTCCTAGCCAAGTTTCGAAGGATTCTTCCTCAGATTCTGACGGTGAAGACATAGAGAGCGAACTGAGGAAAGTGCATTTCTATGATGAAGAGGGGCGAGAGGAGAATATCGACGTTGATTAGTGCTTTATTCTTCCTTTCATGCTTGTAATGTGTTGCTTTTGTCGCATTGGTCGGACCTTACTAATTGTTGTAATAATGTTGTATGTGACGCATGTTGGTTATTTTGTTTGATTGTTCGATTCTGTTAGCTATTTGCCCCTCGAGTACATTTTCTTCCCTTCTACGATGTTGTTGAAATATGTTTTCCTTGTATTCCACAGTGGATAAAGATATCTTGGAAGTTCTCACATGTGGGAGAGTTATCGTGGGATAAATCGGCGAGGACTTTTGGCTTGGTTGAGGCTATGGATCAGAGTTTTACTTGATGATGTTAACCTGTATGACCAGAGCCAAAGGAGGTCCACTAAGGATTTATTAACTCATCCGAGGTTGTTTGCTGGAGCATTGCTCACTTATAAACTTGTGTGGAAGGGATCAACCGTAGTCCACCAAGGACCGTTAACCTATCCAGAGTTGTTTATCGAGTGCAAACTCGCGATGTTAACTCTTATGGAAGAGGTCAAACCAAATCCCCCAGGATCGGTCGTGCTCGACCAAGATACAACCGAGTTGTGCACTTCTCGGTCCAGAGCGTAAAGTAACTCATGGATGAGTCGTTATACTTTTTAAAGATATTCTCTTTTGTAAAATAAATCGAGTATTTAATAAGTTTGAGATACATTACTAACAAACATATTATAAAACTTGTGTGTTACTGATAGTATTTGCGAAGGTTTTCAGCATTCCAAGTTCGGGGCAGTATTCTCCCATCTGAATCTTTGAGTTTGAAGGTTCTAGGTTTGATCATGGCTACCACGACATATGGGCCTTCCCAGAGAGGAGATAATTTGTTGCGTTGGGGACCATGACCAGCGGCTTCAATACTACGCAAGACTAAATCACCGATGGAGATAGGTCGAGGCTTAACCCTTCGGTTGAAATGACGAGCAACTCTTTGGCGGTAGGAAGCAGCTCTAAGGTAGGCCACATCACGCATTTCTGGGAGAAGATCCAACTGTTGTCGGAGCTTTTCTTCATTGCTATCCGAGTCGAAAGTTTTAACTCGTGGGTTTGGAACTCCGATATCAACAGGGATGACAGCCTCAGTGCCAAAACACAAGTTATATGGAGTTTCCCCAGTTGGAGTTCGTGTGGTGGTGCGATAGGCCCAGAGGACGTTGTGCAACTCTTCTACCCACTGCCCTCCAGCCTTCTCAAGACGAGTCTTCAACCCTTTTAGCACTGTTCGATTTGTTACCTCTGTCTGCCCATTCGTTTGGGGATGCGCCACGGCAGTATGCACTAACTGAATGTGAAGATCCTTGCAGAATGCCGTGAAGATTCTTCCGAGTGAATTGAGTCCCATTGTCGGTGATAATCTTTGCAGAAGCCCGAAGCGACGGATGATATTTTTCCGTACAAACCGTTTAGCATTTGCTTCGTTGATCTTAGCAAGTGGCTCGCTTCTACCCATTTGGTGAAATAATCGACAGCTAAGATGATGAACTTACGTTGTCCAAGTAGGCTATCGAAAATGGTCCCATGATGTCTATCCCCCATCGAGCGAAAGGCCAAGGACTCAGAAAAGATGTGAGTGCTACTGGGGGTGCATGCGTTAGATTGGAGTGTAATTGACAACTCTTGCATTTTTGCACAAATTCTAATGCATCTTGCTTAATCGTGGGCCAATAGAAACCTTGTCTCATTATTTTGAAAGCAAGAGCCCTTCCTCCGAGATGTTCCCCACATATTCCGGAATGAACCTCTCGTAGAGCGTAATTAGCTTCAGATGGTGGAAGACACTTAAGGTATGGACCTACGAACGCCTTCTTATACAACTCATCCCCTATGAGGATGAAGTTGGCGGCCATGCGTCGGAGACGAATTGATGAAGTAGTATCATCTGGCAGTGTTCCGTCTCGGAGGAAGGATATGATGGGGTCCATCCATGATGTCTTCCCTGAGTCATCTATAGATAATATCACCCACGAACCCTGAATACTGGGAAAATGTATCTCCTCAATACACCTTCTTTTATAGAGATCTTCAGTTGTTGATGTTGCAAGCTTGGAGAGGGCATCAGCGCGGGTGTTATGCTCCCGAAGTATGTGAATGACCTGATATGTGTCAATTCGGGCGAGAAGTGTTTTTACTAGACTGAGATACTGCACCAGTTGTGAGTTATGAGCCTCGAATTCTCCTTCTACTTGGGATGCGATGAGTTGAGAATCAATGTTGATAATCATATTTTGTACTTCACAGTCGATGATAAGTTTTAATCCGACAACTAGTGCTTCATATTCGGCAACATTATTAGTGGCCGGAAATTTTAAGCGAAGTCCGTACTCCAAGATGTCTTGCTTCGGGGAGATGAGTAATATTCCCGCACCAGCCTCACGAGTTTCCGGAAGCTCCGTCCACGTATAGTGTCCACCGGGGTGATCGTGGAGGAGAGAAAGGTGGTTCAACGAGAGGTAGGCATTGTACATTCCACCACAAAATCAGCCCAACACTCGTGATTTGATGCTTGGTCGTGGTAGGTAATGAATGTCAAATTCTCCCAATTCCACCGACCATTTTACTAATCTTCCCGATGCTTCGGCTTTTGTAGTATAGCCTTCAAAGGGAGTTGTGTGTAGACGCCGATAGTGTGAGCTCGAAAATACGGACGAAGTCTCCTCGCCGAGAATACCGAGGCTAACGCAGCCTTATCCGCCATCGGATAACGACTTTCCGTATCGTAAAGAATCTTACCGACGTAGTATACTCGGTTTCTCGGTTGAATTTTCCTTTCGATAAGGACGCAGCTTATTGCGTGAGGTGAAATAGCCGAGCAGATATACGACATCTCCCCTCGGACGGGTTTTGAGAGAAGGGGCGGCGAGGCCGGATATGCCTTAAGTTGTTCGAAAGCGATCCGACATTCATCCGTCCATTAAAAACCAGTGTTTCGAGCGCCCCTAAGTATCTTGAAGAACGGAAGATACCTGTCCCCAGAACGAGCTAGGAATCGGGAAAGAGCAGCTATGCGGCCATTCAAACGTTGCACCTCTTTAATGTTCCTCGGAGGCACCATCTGTCTTAGCGCCTTGATTTTTTCTGGGTTTGCTTCAATTCCACGATGGGTAACCATGAATCCCAGAAACTTCCCCGATGTGACCCCGAAAGCACATTTAGTTGGGTTAAGTCGCAAATCGTATTGACGAAGGAGTTGAAAACACTCCTCCAGATGAGAAATGTGTTGAGATGCTTCCAGGCTTTTTACTAACATGTCATCAACGTAAACCTCCATTGTATGCCCGAGAAGATTTCTGAAGACCTTGTTCATGAGACGTTGATAAGTTGCACTAGCATTTTTTAATCCGAAAGGCATAACCTGATAACAGTATAAGCCTTTATCTGTTTGAAAAGAGGTGGTCTCCTCGTCTACTGGGTTCATCCTTATTTGATTGTACCCTGAGTATGCATCCATAAAGCTAAGCATTTGATGCCCAGATGTGGCATCAACGAGTTGATCTATGCGCGGGAGAGGAAAGCTATCCTTCGGACAAGCTTTATTGAGGTCCGTATAGTCGACACGCATTCTCCATGAACCACTAGCTTTTTTCACCATGACGACATTGGCTAGCCATGTAGGGTGGTGTACTTCTCGTATGAACTTTGCTTCAAGAAGCTTGTTGACTTCTTGTTCAATAGCTTGTAAGCGATCTGGGGCAAAATTGCGTTTCTTTTGGATCACCGGTTTAACAGTTGGATCTACCTTCAAAGAGTGCATGATTATCTCGGATCAACTCCGGGCATGTCGCCGGGGTCCATGCAAAAATGTCTTGGTTTCTCTGGAGGAGAGTTACATATTCTGACCTTTGCTCATCAGAGAGTAAAGAACCAAGCTGCACTGTTTTTGACGGGTGTTCATTAGAGAGCGGGATATGAACCAAATCTTCTACGGGAGAAGCTCTTTGAGATACCTCTTCATCTCGAAGATCAAATTTTTCGATGCTAAGTGTTACTGACGGGCGTGGTTGAGCTTGTCTGAGATAACATGATTGTGATATCTGTTGATCTCCTCGTACGACGCCTATCCCTGCTGGGGTTGGAAACTTGAGCTTCAAGTGTAGCACAGAAGTCACTATGCCAAAAATGGATTGCAGGGGTCTTCCGAAGATGGCATTGTATGCTGATTCTGATTTGACAACGATGAATTGTACAGAACGAGTTATCTGTCGAGGAAAATCACCCATGATAACAGGAAGATTTATTGTTCCCTCGACCCTTACTGGTCGATTATCAAAACCATATAATGGTCCTGATGCAGGTTGAAGTCTTTCTCTTGTTAATCCCAAACTGAGGAAAGTTGAATAGAATAAGACATCGACAGAGCTCCCATTGTCGATCAGGATCCTTTTACGTTATAGCAGGGTTCGCCAATTCTCGCGCTAATGACGAGAGGATCTTGATGAGGGACTCGAACTCCCTCCAAATCAGAATCATCAAAAGTGATAGGGTCGAGGCGTAATTTCTTCTGCACTGGTTCACCAGGTACAATGATAAGGACTTGATCAGTAAGCAATGGGCCTCCAACAATTGTTTGAATTTCGCCTACGAATGGGTGACCCCCATGTTGCTGTCTTTGTGTATGTTGCCCCCCAGTAGGAGCATTATCGGTACCAACTGGTTTACTTTGTACAAATTTGCCAAGATATCCCTGCTTAATTAACCTTTCAATCTCTTCCTTGAGCTGCTTACATGCTTCAGTGGTGTGGCCACGACTTCGATGGAAATGACAGTATTGTTCTTGATTCCCGAGTTAGGTTTTAGGGGGTGAGGCCACTTAATATTTTGCTCATCTTTAATGGCCATCAAGATGTTAACACGCGAAGCGTTGAGTGGTGTATACTCTTTCTTGGGCCGATATTCAGTTTGTTGTCTCGCTGGTTGGAGAAAGAGATCACGATTCATTGGTTGTTCGGATTTTCTTCTTTGTGAAGACTGATTATTATCTCTGGAGTTACCTTTGCGCTTTCCCCCAAATTTCTCAAATTGCTCCTTATGTGCGGTGATGGCCTCATCTGCAGTTATTTGGGCCTCAACACGGTGAACTAGGTCAGCGTAAGAGCGAACTGTCTCCCGCATGAGTGATGAGTAGAAGGGTCCTGGGCGGAGTCCCCCAAGAAAGACTCCCCTAAGCAACTCTGGATCAACTCCTGGAATTTGACCAGCTTCAGTAGAAAACCTGTGGAAGTAGTCTTTGAGTGATTGTCCTTCACTTTGACGAATTCCTGAGAGATGGGATGAATCCTTGATGATCCTTCGATTTGCTATGAACTGTTCCACAAATAGTCTGGCAAGCTCGTTAAAGGTGTTTACAGTGCCCCCCGACAGAGAGTAAAATCAGGTCCGAGCTTGTCCCTTAAGAGTAGCAGGGAACACCTGACATAGAAGCGCGTCGGAGGCATGTTGAATTTGCATGATAGTTCTATAATGATCAATATGTTCATAGGGATCAGCTTATCCCCTCATATGCGTCAATGTTCGGCGATTTGAATCCGGTTGGAATGGGGTCTTTGGAGGATCGCATTTGTTAAGGGAGAAGATTCATTGATATTATAAAGACTCGTAGAAGCGATTTTTTTCTCGATGGGGAACTCTTCTTGGACGAGGCGACGTAATTCGTTACGGATAACATCATTTGGAATGGTAGTGAGATGTGGCGGTGCTGGGTGAGTCGCATGAGATGGATGGGTGGAACTTGCGATGTCTAAGAGTTCAGCATTACGACCTGGTACGGGAAGTGTTCCTTCTTGGGGAGGGGGTCCGGTGAGACTTCCTCCGGGCATGTTTCTCCTAGGACGCTGATTCAATGGTACACGATTTTCATTCATCGGCTGTTGTTGGGTTCCACATAAAAGTTGTAAGATTTGCAGTTGGGACTCCTCCATTCTTCGCATGCGTTCTTCCATAGAAGGACCTGAAACCCCCTCGTTGGCAGGATAGCGTGTTCCAGGACGGGAAGATGAAGAAACATATCGCCCTTGACTACGTGACAATTCCCTGGAACGATGGGTGTTGGAGCGAGCTGCTCCGTTGTCCCGAGTATCGTTTCTGTTTGCCATGTAGGAAATTGAAGAAGTACTTCAGTGGTGGGATTGAGACCTTTCCCACAGACGGCGCCAAACTGATGCGTGCTAGAAAATTCGCGGCGGTACGATAGCAGTTATCGTCTTAGCGTTGTACGAGAATTCGACGACGCACACGGATGAAAATGAAGAAAGCGAGTGACTCAGTAAATTTTTACGTGGAAAACCCGTAAAGGGAAAACCACGGGCTCGCCCAGGTTGCGAAAATCCACTATTGATCGACTTTTACGAAATCCCTCGTCCTACGTGACGGGAAAGGGTAATTGTATGATGTAGATTACAACGTCGGATCGACGAGTGTACGATTGACGGTGGTCGACGGCGGTCGGCGGTGGTCGACGGCGGTCGGCGAGGATGCGGAGCCGATTCTTCTTCTCAAGAGTTCGGATTCTCTCTTTTGGCTCCCCTCTCATGTGAGAGTTGAGGTCATTTATAGGGTTCAGGTGCGATTAATGCAGCCATTTTTATCGGACGGCTCGGAGGGCTCCCTTGATCGGACGGCGTTTAAGGAGCATTTGATGGCCTTAATGATGTTGGAATTGAGTGATCTTGGGCTCGTTGGATTCGTCTTGTTGAGACGCTCGATTCGAGTATGGGCTTGCTACTGTCGACATCCATTTGGCCTTCTAATGTGTCTGAAAAGCTTTCAAAAGTGGTTTAATGACTTGATTCGGGCTTAATTTGATTCGGATCAGACTAATCTTGATATCATTGGGTCTGTTTCATCGAGCTGGTCGGTTTGATTATAAGTTTGCTGAAATTGAAGCTATGAATGATTTTTTATCACGATTTGAATGTTTCTTGCTCAAAAGGTTGCATCGAGATTCGTGTCCTGCTTCGAGATCCGTGCATGATGATGAAATTTATTGGTGGCGTATCATAGCTTAAGCTCAAGCTCTAGATTAGAGCAACTCGAGCTCGGCTCGACTTGTTTACACCTCTACAAAGAATAGAGCATAAAAAATGGAAGAGAGAGAGAGATGGAGAGAAATAGACTGAGAGAATAGCGAATGATAAATTGTATCATTCAGATTGGATTTCTCTTATTAGCTCAAATTGGGTGTATCTGCTCTCCTTTGTACATACAATAATCTCTCTATTTACAAAAAATGAAGTACAATACATTGATGTTGCATTTTTCTCTCATTTTTTAATGGAAACTGTACGGGATATTCTATGCGAAGTTTCTGGATATATTTAGTATGATTGGGGATGTCAATGAACTAGATCTTTCCTCGATTTAGCTTCTTCATGTTGATTAGCTTGGATGTCTCCGTCTCGTTTCCAACCAAACAACTAATATTCAGGTCTTTCAGTCATATCAACTCAGGTTTAGTTGCTTTGATTTTAACGGCTGCACTTAATCGGATAAGTGCATCTCATGATCTTTTGTCAGCGAGCCCTCATTCAATGTACTCTTTTCCTATGGATCATTAGATCTATTCAGGTTCAACGCTACCATTTTCTCTATATACAGTTTATATACGATAAATGTATAGTTATTTATTATTATTATTTTTTTCAAGTTAAAATAGAACTTTTAAAATTATGATTAAAGTTATTGATTAAAATGTGCTTCAAATTCAAATTTTACAGTCAGAGAAAATATTCTCTATCAACTACTCCACAAACTTTATAAAATCAAATGAGACTTAACGTTCAAGAAGTTTTAAATTTAAAATTTCAAGAAAAAAAAAATAATAATAATAATAATAATAGTGAAAGAGATAAAACTGACTTTAAGAATAAAATAATATGAGAAAAAAATTGGTTTTGGATGTTGAATAATAAAATAATAAAAATTTGAATTTGGATGTTGCTCCATTTGGTTCTTTAATTCGATAAGGACGAATAATTCCTTGTACGCAAACATACATGCATACATTCACACTTATACATATATATAAATACATACACATATATATACATAAATTTGCATATACATATATATACATAAATTTGTATATACATATATATGCATACACATATATATACAAATTTGTATTATATATGTATACTGTATTTTACATATACATATGCATATACATATACATGCATACATATGCACTAGCCATAAGTTTTTGTTGTAAAGATCTCGGTTTATAACGCTATTAGCTACTATCGAGCAACCCTAACGACTTTCCTAATCAGATTTTGTTTAATGACACCAAACTCCTCTGCCCTTCAATTAATAATATTTTGCTAGATTTCACTCATATAACATATTTAATGTGGTCAGTCTTCTCACAAATTATATTATTTATTGTATGATAAAAAATAAAGATATATATCAATGTAATTAAGTTTTCTTTTTTTTTCACATTTCATAATAGGTACAAGTGGGCAAATATTCGTGCTATAATTAAAGAACTACTTACTTATCTAACTCCGTCACAATTAAACTGATTTAAATTGGTTTAAATTTAAGTGTTGTTTGTCTCACTTACTCACTTGATGAGGCATTAATGAGGGCAGGCGTGTGAAGTTTTTGATGAGGGTGAGGTATTGTAGGATTGTTAGAGTTTGAACAAGCTCGCCGAGGAAGCTAACGACAAGATTAATTTTGTGTAGATAAGTGTTCATGTTTGAAGGGAGCTAGCTAGTGAAGGCACCGAGGGACTAACAATCTGCGGATGGGCTCGCTAAGGAAGGCAAGAGAAGTGGAGTTTGAAGATAAAGATCACCAGGGAATGTATGATTGATCAAACAATATGCAAAGAACCTCATTATAGGGAAGGGATGGCAGGACAAGTGAAATTGAAAGAAGAAGATTCAAATCACGTCGAACCTTTGCTTGAGCTAAGTTGGCCTTCAATAAGAAATTTATGAATATAAGAGGGGATGGTATTTTTTTGATAAATTTCTTCAAGAAAATAAACAATTTGGATAGTTGTCTAATTAAGTATATTACAAGGAATATAAAGTCAAAAGTTTCTATGATTTTCAATTTGGATTTTTGAAAATGATCCTAAAAGTTGAATATAATGATGAAAATAGTATGAGCCTACAATTCACCACTAAAAAGGTATAATTTTGGAGTTAATGATTTAAATTCATAAGCATACCTAAAGTGTTTCACCTAATAATATATTATAAATTCGTTTTTTAAATTTAAATTGAGTTTACTCAATTTTAATCTTATTTAAACCTTAATGTCACAGACATTTAGTCCACATGTCAGCTAGAGTGTAGAGTCGAAAAGCAGATATATAAGTCCCAGTCGCTAAGCCTCTCTTAATATCTCTTTGGGGAGCATGACAAGCTCTCTTACCATTTCAGTTCTTCAAATAGACTAAAAAGTGATCTTGTTTGTTGTTTTGTTCCACTGAATGAAACGGGCTTAAAATGGGCTTTCCAGGCCCATCACAAATTTGTGTTAAAGGTTCAAACTTTATAAAACATATTAGCGTAATGAATATGTTTTTTATGATTTTTAAATCATTAAATTTTTTTGAGATGGATTTTAAAATTTCTTGTACTACAAATTTTTTTCATATTCAAAGTATTTTAGAAATTTTAAGTCACTTTGTGATGGCTCTCAGTCAACATTGCATTTAATTAAGATCGTCACCACAATTTTATTTGGAGAACGACTATATTTTTTTATAGTGAGTATTTTTTTGCAACTATATATATGCATATGTGATTGTAATAACGACAATATATATATATATATATGTATATATATATATATAACTTTACAATCACCCCTAATAGATCATTATTCTTTTTTTTTCTTTAACTTACCAAAATTCTATATACTTCCTTGACAATAACGGAAAAGAAGATGAAGTAACAAAAAATTTAAATTATCTCTATGGAAAAATTAAAAATATCCATTTTATCGTTCAAGAAAAAAGAAATAAATATGCAATAACAATTAGGCCTCATATAAATTCAACAAATTTTATAATAAGAAACCCACACCTCTTATTTGGTGATTAGTTTAAGAATAATCGGGATTGAACCATGACTAATTTTAGTATATGATTTTATTAATCACATGAATTAATAAATTTAATAGCCCTAAATGCCACATTTAATATATATATATATATATATATATATATATATATATATATATATATATATATATATATATATATATATATATATATCTGTGTGTGTGTGTGGGGTTATTCGTGAAATAAATCTAATAAATTTAATTTAAAATATTTTTTGGCATATTATGTGTAAATTTAATAAGAAATTGACAGTATTCATATTGTAGATAATGTGTAAATTTCATAAGAAATTGAAAGAATCTCATATTGCAAAAATAATCTTTTTAAAAGATATAGTAAAACTACTGCTGAAAAAACAATTATTTTTACTAGTTGTGTATATTACAAATATACCTACAAAAAGCTCCAATAGCATGCTTTCATAGCAATCACCCTCGATTATTATTATTTTTTTTAAGCACTACAAAAGGGAGATTTGCATGTAAACCACATCATTCTTATGTGTTTACATACCAAATATATAAAGTTTCATAGCTTCTAATTTACACTTAAATCTCTAAATCATACAAGAAAAGATAACTAATATTAACTTTCAAAATGAAATAGACATTAGCAAAAATATATTTTTTGGTGTGGTTATTACAATAAAGTGTAATATATGCACCAAAATATCAAATTTTAAGTGCTAACCACATAAATACATTAATATTGTGTGGTATATTGGTAAATCCCTCCCAAAAAAATATCCACTCATAGCAAATATCTTAAAATAAATAATAAGAAAAATAATAAAAAAAAAACCAAATTTAAAAAAATAATAATAACATAACACTAATGAAAGAGTTGTTAAATACATATATAACAACACAAATCTTATGTATTTATATATCTAACCCCCAATTTTTAATATTTATCTACATAACACATAGATATGTAATATCACATCAAAAATACAATTATCATCTAGATTTAAAAAGTTAAATATATCTTTTCATGCATATATTTTTCATGCTAAAAAGTTATAAGTGTAAATATGAAGTTTAGAAAGTAGACATGTGAACATCAAAAAATTATATGGCACATTCCCAAAAGCAAAATATTCCCATTGAAGCAACCAAAGTTAATCAATATTCTCATAAAGTCATAACATAAATATCTGTAAAATAGAAGAAAAAAAAGGAGCCAAAGCTCTATTTCCATTAAGTTTAAGCTCTTATTAAAAGCTAAGCTGAAAAGATAAACCAAACATTAGTTATTATTAAGAACTAAAAAAAGGTCTAACTTTTCTTTTTGAATTGAACTATGTGAAAAAATGGGACTTAATCCGATATTTCGGGCTTTAGTAACTATCAATTAACCGTTTTGCTGATTATGAGTCTTGAACTTTAACCTTAAAAAGAGTTTCCTCACAAAAACTTTAAAATTTAACCTTAATAAAACTTTCCTAACATAACCTTCAAATAATGTCTCTTTACTCATTACCAAATAATATAAGGCTTTTCTAGCATATTTTATTGGTAAGCGCAGAAATAGTCCCACGTTATTTGAATGGGGCTGTTTTAATCTCGTAATTTATAGAAGTGTGAACATTTTCTATTAGCTCAATTTTAAATTAAACGGTGTCTGTCTGTTTAAGTACTTTAATAAACTCTCGGATCGAAATGACCCTTGTAAATAGTAGGAGATTATTTTGATACTTTATATTTTAATGTTCTACTCTATATTTTATAAACATGTTTACATGCATGTTCTTTATTCTTATCTATGTTTGTGTGTGTGTGCGTGCATGTCACTGTGACTCTTTGGTTAGCAAAGTTTGTAAAACCTCTGGGGTCACGGGTTCGATCTCACCTATGTGCGGGATGGAATTTTTAGATACATGAGGTCGGTCGGAAGGCTGGTATAATAGTCTATGCACAATCTTTTTTGTTTAACACATACATACATACACATATATATGCCGTAAGCAGTGGTGCGGGATTCTCAAATATATAGACACATGACGTCATGCCTCCATCATAGGGCTGTATTACATAAGGAATCGGTAATTAGGTTTCTGCCAAATACCGATTCTTTATATATATATATATATATATATATATATATATATATATATATATATATATATATATATATATATATATATATATATATATCTGTGTGTGTGTCTCGCTTATATTGGCTTGTTAGTGGCGGAGTTACTGTAAGTCCCCTCAGGTGAGGGGTTCAATCTCATCGTGGAGCGGATGCTCTCGAATTATAGATATCATCATAGGGTTAGAATGCGCATGGAAAATCGATATTTTGGGCCTCTGCCAAATATCAATTTTCTTTTAAAAAAATGAAAAAAAAAAGGATATGTCGGGTTCATTTTCCATCATGGTCCATTTAAAATAAATATCAAATTATGTGTTGATAAAGCCATCTCAAAATCCATAATTTATATGAAAAAATGAAGGCGATTTAATTATCTTGAAGATAAATTTAGGCTTAAATTACTTATCTTAGTAAATAAAACTAAATCATTGAATGAAGATATTGGAAATATTTATATAAAATATGTAAACGTAGATAAATATATAAAAGTTACACATATTTTTTATCATTTCTAATTCATTTACATACATATCACCCAATTATTATGTATTTGCATATCTACCATCACTGATAGCTTTAATTTTCATTAAGATTTTATATTATATGTAGTTATATGTCTTTGCCATTAAATTTGCTCAAATTTCATCCCTTCCAAAAAAAAAAAAATAATAATAATAAAAACGTTACTTTTTTTTATATTATATCACCCCAAATCTTTCATGTCAAGTCAAAAGTGCCATTATTTTAATTTCTTAAGAAACAAATTAGATCATTTATCACATATAGATAAGATGAAGTATATATAGAAAATTGAAGTTAAGAAGTTAAATATGTAAATATATAATAATTCAGCGGTATGCATGCAAGGGTCTGTTCAGGGCAGCTGAAGCTTATCAATAAGCTGTTGCGGATAAGCTAGCTGGTTGTTTGTTTTCTGCGGTTTGAAAACAACTGTCCGACAACTATTTCAAGACAAATGATAATTTTGCCCCGGTAAAGTAATGTTGTTTGTAACATAACCGTCATATCTCTTTCTGGACAAATTATCATTCTACCAGCTCTGCGTAACATCATACTCCTTAGTTACCTTACCGAGCTGAACCGGGAGCAACTTGGTGTCGTGCCGCGGGAAAAAGTTGCCCTCAAACAGTGCCTAAATCTTCATAGTTTTTTTTTAATGAGTTTTCAATTATTTAGTTATTATTTAATAATATTTTCCTTATATTAAAAAAAAAAAAACAAAAAATAAAAATAATACCCTTGAAAGATTTTTTATGTTATCCGTGAATCCCAAAGCACATGGATTTAATTCACATTTAGTTCTCAATCAAAAGCAAGCTTTTATGGTCACATGAATTTGTAACTTAATTTTCACCTTTATGAATCTGTCCAAAAGATTTATCAAAATATCAAAAGCTAATTTTATCAAACCAACCTAATTTTACATTTATCACTGACAACCGATGTAAGCCTTAACAGGAATTAAATTGACACTGATTTTCTGATTTATATGGAGAAAATTTGCCTCTAATTAAAATTAATTTCTAGATTAGTGATTGGAATAATACTAAATTCAGAGTAATTAAGCACGAATTATGTTGTTAATAAGATATTCTACATAGCTGAATTCAAAAGCAAGGTGATATATTAACAATATTAATTTTCGCCAATCAATAATGACATGTGATCGCAATATTGAAATTAGGGATGACAGGTTATCTTAGCGGAAATGTATCCAACCATACCAATTTCAATGATTTTATCCAATGTGATGTATATTTGGTTATGTTATTTAATTATCATGCATTAGGGTAATTTGATTGAGTTTATTATTAATATATTGAGCTCTTGACAGTGGAATACAATTAATATCATATTTTTTGCACATGTTATATGCAAGGGTGGAAGCAGGTTATGTACAGGGTGGGCAATTGCACTCCTTGAAATTTAAAATTTTTTCTATATAAATAGAGCTTAATATATTTTTTTCTTATATAATTATGCCAATTTATTAATTTTGCAGCCGCTCAATATATTTTTTTGATAAATACTTTAAAAAAGTTACACGTTTGATGATTCTGACACCCTAAAAAGGTTCATACTTCTATGACATTGGTCTAGTAATTCCTCGATATTTTTTCTTACGAGTTTCTTATGTTGTTATTGACAGCTATGAATAAATTATACTTAATCTATGTCTAGGTCATAAGAAGTATTGGAAATACGTATTACAATTGAGGAGACAACCGTATAAGATTTCTTTGTAATCATTTAATCTCTTATCTTTGTTGCGCTCTCTTATGAGTAATATTTCTATTATACTAGGCAAGTTTGTGTTGACAAACTTATTCTTATAGTCAGTGGTTAGAAGTTCTAAATCATAAATGATTTTTACTTTCTAATTAGCCAAATTATGAGCAAATAATGATTAGAAGCCTGAAACATCAACTTGTGAAATTTCAAATCATAGAAAAAGATATAGCAAAAACTCGTGGATCAAAATATCAATTCAACACGTTTCTTAAGTCATAGGAGTATGAAAGAAAAGTAGCTACCATGCACAGGGGAAAAAACATAAAGATTTCCATTGAAAAATTACTGGAAATAACATAAACAAGTAGAGACTCACAGTTGCGCCGATCACTCCTTACAATATTGTGCAATATCTCTCGTACAAGTACACACGATATTTTTCTCGCAACTCTCACAACACTTACAGAAAAACACCATAAAGTATTCTCCAAAAGAGAAGTAATGGGGAAAACCTTAAGGTGAGAACAAGACTCCTTTCGACTCTCCAAAGAAGCAACTTCTAAACAATAATAAGTTTCTTAATTAATTTATATAATATTAGCTAAAATAGTTTTTTGCTCGAACCACCTCGAAAATCTCACAAAAAATATAATGCACGATGGAGCCCCGACGTAGGCATGCCCAAATGTGGCGTAGGTATGTGGAGGGGTGGGGTATTGGTATGCCAGACTCTTATATTGTCCAACTTCGTATTTTGGCTTCTCATGCATACTCAGCATCTATAATCTGTATAACGTAGCAAAAACATCTTCCTCAAGGTTAAAATCATGATAATATGGAATTGGTTAAATGGTTTTTATAGCTCTCTTATAAAACTTCCTGATTCTTTAAGACGATTATATAAGTTGTAATAAAATATTTGGAAATATCAACTTAGGATGAAATTTTTATCAATCCCTAATAACATAGTGTTTCTTTAATTTACTCATTTCTATGTCTGAGTTGATCTCAAAACTCTTAATTTAATGTCATTGAAATATTTTTATTCTGTATATTTTTTTAAGTCAATTAATACTCAATCAAATAACCTAAAAACACAAAATTTTTTTATGAATATAACAATTAAGCATTTCATCAAAAGGATTTTAAGTTTTATCAATTAAGAAATTGATTTGTCATATTATAATATTAATTTATCAAAGTCAAAGATGCTATTATAAAGTCGAAAGCAATTACATTCTCATCTACGATAATAATATAGATTGTGGAAACATCAGTTGTTGTAATGGTGATGGTTAGACAACAACAATCTAGTACTTAGTATTCATAGACAATGATTAGGTACTGATGACCATGAACTTGTTATCAGTCGAGTAATGATGGTCCAAGTATGAAAAGCAGTAGATGACATGCAAGCAATTAAGGTAAGAAGCCAACAAATTGCATAACAATGGTTTGGATACGTTAAGACAATGGTGGTCATGAGATGATGCTGCGCCGACAATAGTTGGACAATGGCGATTATACTATGCTATCATTTATAGAGCTCTAAAGTTCTTCAAACATCCAAATTTGCTCTCATGTCAATTATATGTCTCTTCTATACAGTAAATGACGATTTATTTACAAGTTTTAAGAGTAATATTTTGATTATTTTGTCCCGAAGTCTTAAAACACTTCATCATACGCGTTGGGTTGTCTTATTTGATTATAAATCATCCTTTCAATATTTAAATATCTTAATAACTTTGAAAGTAAGAAAAAGAAATCTTAGACTCCTTAGATTTCTCTCATCAAGACACATAATTTTTCTGTAATCATATAAAATTTGAGGATCATTTTACCCTTTATTAATATTTTGAAGTTTCTAGTAACACTTCAATTGTTAATATTGTCAGATACATTTGGCCTCACATCAGACCACCTTTGACCATGTCTGATGAAGATTAATTTTTTTACTATTAAATTATTTAAATTATATTTTAGATCATCTTAAATTTAATTTTAAAAATTTTCAACCCAATTTCTCCATCAAAATCCATAATCAATCACTTAAATTTTTTGATGACATCTCATAACTAAATTCTAAAATTTGTCAATTAAATACAAATTATTACATCTTTAAATTTAACTTGTAATAGCAGTGAAGAGAATATTACTCATAAAGTTCGTATGCATAATATAACTGTACATTATTAGTGCATGATATTACTGTATATGAAATCTGCATGCATATAAATTCAACACGTGATAATTTCTCAGCATAGTAAAACACAGAATCATATTTTTGTTTTTCCTTCCAAAAAAAAAAAAAAAAAAAAATCTAAACCAAACTAAAAAAATTTACCAGACATGAATCTTCGGTTTCCATTAAGCCCATATCTCACTCTCTCTCCACTATACCGAAACAATAGTAATAATAATAACATTCCCAATTCAATTCCTATAAATTAACTCTTCCCCCCACATAGCTCAATCAACAGTCCAATCTCTCCCCCTCTCCCTCCCTCTCTTCTCCAATGGCCCCAAAGACCATCATCACCTTCCTTCTCCTCCTCGCTCTCACCCCAGCAAAATCCACCTCAACACCATCCTTCCACATCAACAACTTCGGTGCAAAACCTGACGGCCAGACCGATTCCGCCGCCCCGTTTCTCGCCGCCTGGTCCAAAGCCTGCTCCTCTCCAACCCCAGCCGCCATCTTTGTCTCGCCCGGCACCTACTTCCTCAGCCGAGCAGAATTCTCCGGCCCCTGCAAGAACGCTGGAATGCGAATATTAGCCGAAGGAGCCGTCTTTGTCGCGGCCTCCGGCTACAGCAGAGCAGGTGAGACGTGGATTACTTTCCAGGACGTTGAAGGGCTCTCCATTTATGGAGGGACGTTCGACGGCCGGGGAAAGGCTCTGTGGGATTGTAAGATGTCCGGCGGGAGTTGTCCCACTGGTGCAACGGTCAGTTTTTTTCTTCTTCTTTAAACGATACGTGGTGCATTTACATATAACGCACAAAATTATTTTGTATTTATTTATCGGACAGTTAAGCATTCATAAGGTCAATATCAAGCAAAAATTAACTGCGTTATTTATTTAAAACTGAATTATATCCCTTCTATTTGCATTAATTTATTACATATTAATATCAAGTGTTATAAATATAAATATCAAAATTTAGGTATTATATATGTAAATACATGAAAATTGTATAGGCACTTTCAAAAGAAAATATAATTTAAGATGTTATATATATATATATATATATATATATATATATATATATATATATATATATATATGAAATTGATTTGGTTTGATTGCCTCCCCTAACCGTCAGCGTCCAACATGCAGTCACTAAACATTATCAACTCCAACAAAGTCCTCCTCTCCGGCATCACCTCCCTCAACAGCCAACTCTTCCACATCAGCATCTACCGGAGCACAGCCGTCACCCTCCGCTCCACAACCATCTCCGCCGCCGGAGACAGCCCCAACACCGACGGTATCCACATCCAACTCTCCTCCTCCGTCATCGTTGACTGCGCCGTCATTCGTACCGGCGACGACTGCATCTCCGTGAAAGACGGCGTATCGGACGTGTACATCGCCGGCGTGGAGTGCGGGCCCGGCCACGGCATCAGCATCGGGAGCTTGGGACGGGACCCACTGCCGGGTGGCGGCGTGCGGAACGTGACGGTGAGGTCGGTTATGCTCACCGGGACGCAGAATGGGGTGAGGATAAAGACGTGGGCGAAGGAGAATAACGGTGGGGTGGTGGAAGGGGTGAGATTTGAGGACGCCGTGATGAACGGTGTCAGTAATCCGATTATTGTTGATCAGAATTATTGCCCGGATAATAAGGGTTGTCCTAAACAGGTAATTAGGAGTTTTCATATAATTAATTTTTTAAATATTTTTATCTCTTTTTTAATAATTAAAATTAATTAAAAATACATAATTTGTAGTAATATATTATATAATTACATGTAGGGGTGTAAACGAACCGAACAGAGCTTGTGTTCGTGTTCGGTTCGTTTGAAATTTAATTTATTTGAAATAAACTCGTGTTTGAAATTGTTCATGAAGTCACTGTTCGTTTTCGTTTATTAACGAACGCAGTCGAAACACGAAGCAATAATAGTTTAGACAACCCTAATATTAATATATATAAATAATATATTATATTAATTATATAACTTATATTATATAAATATATAATATGTATATTAGTATATTATTAATATATATATTTTTTTATGTATTATAATTTATAATTTTTTTTAAGTATAATAATTTTTTTTATATATAATTATTTTAAATTATTTTATATTTTGAACAATAATTATTCAAATACGAACGAACGTATCACTGTTCGTGTCTGATTCGTTTAAATAACCGAAGGAGAAAAAATTATTTGTGTTCGTCACGTTTACTTATCGAATGAATCGAACACGAACTCATTGACGAACCGAACACGAACTCATTGACGAACCGAACACGAACTATTCGAGAACAACGAGTTTTTTTGACGGCCCTAATTTTGTGATTAATTACTAAGTTAATTATCACATTAAAATGTGATTTATTTATTTATTTTTGTTAATATGCAGAGCTCTGGGATAAAGATAAGAGGGGTGTCCTTCAAGAACATAAGGGGGACATCAGCGACAAAGGTGGCAGTGAAGTTGGATTGCAGCGTCAGCAATCCGTGCAGTGGAATCGGATTGGATGACATAGATCTGACTTATGAGGATAAGAAACTGGCGGCGCAGTCATTTTGTAGGAATGCAAAGGGAAGCATCTCCGGCTATGTTATTCCTCCGAGCTGCTTATAGATGCTTGAAATATTAGAATTGTGGTCAATTATTTATATAGAGTCATTTTGATCTCAAAATAATCATCAATTAGTTTAAAATTGAGCTATAATTGTGATTCGTATGAATTATTATTTGAACGCTTTTATAAACTTTAAGATTAAAATGACTCGAATGCATAATCAGATAATCTTATAAATGAGAGAACGAATAATAATTGATTATTGTAATGGAGTTTGGTTATATGTTTTATATGTGGATGAAAGGGTCTTTGTGTAAAATGATAAATATTGGCTTTCTATGGAATTAATTTCTTGTGTGTCCATGTGTGAATTTCAAAGATTTATATACACGCCACTCATTTCTTATTTATTTACACATCTAACCCAAAATTTTATTTATGCATCACAAATTTTCTTTCTTATTTAAGTATCACAAATTTGGATAAAAACCTATTTTGTATCAATGTATGATGATTTTAAGGCCACTAATTTGATTTATAGGGATAAATTAATAAAATTTGATGTCGAGAAATCTAACGATAAGGATGCTCATAATGATCAAAAATTGATTAGGTTATAACTATCTTAAAAATTAATTATATTGAAAACAGTTTAATTTTTTTAATGATTGTGATTGTGATAATTATATATTTTTCTCACTAAAATGATTGGATGAAAGCTTTCTTAAATCAATGTTTTCTAAAACTTTAAATGATAAATACGTTGTCATGAATCTCGGGGGAATGTAACGGGCTAAGAGATGGAAAAGAACGTCCAGGAGAGTCCACAAATGAAAGAGAAAAAATGACTGCTATTAGAGGATCAAATGATTTAATTGACAAAGTGCAGATCCGTTAAATCGAGATCCAAAGCCGATTGGACGCAATTCATTCAAACTAAAGATTAAGATATGTCAAGTCGATAAAAGACATTTATTCATCTCTCACCCCCACATTGTCAGTCATCTCATAAGAGCCATTTAGACTCTTCATGACGAGGCTGACGATTTTGCCACTATATACTTCATGGACACCTTGAAAAACTTTTGTCAATGGGTTAACTCGTTATTTAACTACAATGATTCACCTTATACCCAACAACCCAGTCTCATCTTATGGACAAAAGCTCTTTATATAGGTATTAGTAGTCAACAATTGGACCGTAATGACCGATCGTTAGAATAAAGCTACAGATTCAAGTCCGATTGAACTGAATACCCTCAAAAGCCAATAGATAGCCCCGACTCAACGTAGTCCGACAAACTAGTCTTGCTGACCATCATTGGCAATTGATCTCAGCCGATCTACTATTGGCGTGGCACGATCATAATCTCATTTATGTAAATACTTAAAGTAAATTTTAACATCCCATTAAAAATAAGGATAAACATATAATTCGACACATTGTATCGTACTCTTTTATAAATAGCTGAATAATTTATTCATTAAAGGCTAATTGAAAGATGTTATGAATTTTAAGCTCGAACCTACGAGCTCCTCCACTCTCCAATACTTATTTTGAAGCGGCGGCGATGGAGTTCGGCGCCAATCACGCCGGCGAGATGTTGGTACTTGAGATCCCAGTGAAAGATCTATCATTCGATCTAACAAAAGTTGTTTGCAGCCATGGATTCTTCATGATGGCTCCCAACC
Organism: Papilionanthe hookeriana x Papilionanthe teres; assembly: GCA_022702705.1. Taxonomy (NCBI): domain Eukaryota; kingdom Viridiplantae; phylum Streptophyta; class Magnoliopsida; order Asparagales; family Orchidaceae; genus Papilionanthe; species Papilionanthe hookeriana x Papilionanthe teres. The sequence goes on from CM040437.1 coordinate 67,412,190, forward strand.
ATTGGGATTCGGCCTCCTCTACTCTTCAACGCCCCATCCGCCTCCCCTCGGGCACCGTTAGGGTTCGCATCTCCCACCCTCGCCCTCCCGGTCCCATTGCTGTATCCGTTGCAGGCACCTCTTCTCTTTCCTTCGAAGAAGAGCAAGCCCTTCTCGTAGGTTATTATTAGCCCTTTGTCTCACTTCTTCTTTCTCTTCTGCCCTCATCCTTTCTAATCTATCCGTGTTTTCGGTTTATTTTAGGATCAAGTGCGCAGGATGCTGAGAATATCCGATGATAGTGATAGGTTTATCCAGAAGTTTCACAGGATTCATGCGGGCTGCAGAGAAACAGGGTTGGGAAGGATTTTTCGGTCTCCAACTTTGTTTGAGGATATGGTCAAGTGCATTCTTCTATGTAATTGCCAGTGAGTTTCTTAGTGCCTTCGCCATTTTTTATCGTGATTCTACTCTTCCATCTTCTCAATCGTCAAAATTTGAACTTGTAGGCACCTCAAATCGTCGTTTTTGTCTTTTTATTCAATGTATTCTAGCGATCCTTGCACTGAGCTCATAACATAAGTATTTTGTAATCTAAATGGTTAAGGTTAACTGATAATGTATTGTTTCGGAATTTTCTGTTTTTAAATTTTTTTCTAGTCTAATGGAGCAATCCTCGTAAGCAAACCATTTAACCTTAAAGATGGTTGGGTGAGAGTGGAGGTCTGAGACGGTGGAGGAATGTAAGGAGGATAGAATCCCAGAGACAAGCCCACTACACTGATACTAACTAGAAGGAAGATTTACATACACACCACTAAATTCTTATGTATTTAAAAATCTGACTCCTAAACTTCACTTTTTCCATATATGGCACCCTTCCTATGCCTGAAAAGGTGTCTTTGACTTGTAAAACTTAAAATAATGATATTTTTTATGTGTCATAAAAGATCTGTACGGAAAAAATGTAAAAATCGAAGTTTGGGTGTAAGATATGTAAATATATAAGAATTGGGTGATATGCATGCATATGCCACATGCCCGCACAAACACACACGAACGCACAAAAAATTCCTATATCACTTTTAATTTAGCTATATTCTTTACTTCCATGTGCATTTTAGTACCATATCCATGGATGGTTTTCTCATGTCGAGCCACTGTAGTGCTTAGCCATGTTGATCCAAAGGGGTAACCTATCTCATCCTAATTGGGGTTAGACTTTATGTTTAGCTCAAATTAGTGTTAGCTTCTCATCCTTCATTGTGTTACACCCTTTAGTACAGGCCAACTAGGGTTTGAGTTTATTGTGGACAAAGAAAATCTTGTTTCTAGAGATTTCTAGAACTTTCTGGAAGAGTTACTTGGAACCTTCTATAAGTTTGGGAGCTTCCAAAAATGTCTCAATAGTTTTGTATGAGATAAAGAGAGGGTTCAACCATCAAGATTTTTCCTTGTTTGCTCAACCCTAGGTTTGTGGTTTATTTTGGACTTTTAGTATCATATGGAGAGCTAGTTCCTATTTGCGTGAATTGGATTTATGATAAATTAGATTTATTTAAGCTCTATGTTTATAAATAAAGCCCATTTCATTAATTTTGACTCTTGTTTGAAAAAAAAATTATCTTTGATCATTCATAATTTGGCAAAACCTTGCTCTTTTTCTTTACTCATGCATTATATTTTTTGGGATTTCCCCTTGTACCTTTTCATTCTCAACTTATTCCTCTTTAGTTGAGAGTTGAGCAAGTTGCCCATATCCAATGGCTCCATATTGTTAGCACACATCTCATGCCTTGTAACTCTATCTCTTTCTCCTCATCTCATCACAGATTTGCAAGATGTCTTGATTCTCTCTTTAACCCGAGAGAAGGATGAAGCAAAGATACAACAACAACAACAAATCTTAATCCCACTAAGTGGGGTGAGCTTAGTGTAAAGATGAACTAATTAAAACTTTTGGATTCACACGTGCATTGGATGATCTCATTATGTTCAATCTATTCTTTATGGTTTATTGCATGAATCGCTATCAAGCTTTATAGTGAAGTTGTAATTCTTGATTCCTTAAGAAAATTCTAATACTGCATGCACGTATGAACATCCTTGCTAGAACCCTAAATCCTCGCAAACCCTAACCTTTCATCAAGGCACTGAGTAATTATAATTATTGTTTTTGCGTACACCTTAATGGCTATTAAACTCCATATATAGCCTTAACTTACCATATTCCATCAGTCTTCCTCATCAAATTACCTCATTGCTATGGGAATCCACCGGTATTAGAGTTTCATTCCCAATTTCAAATCTTTCAACTCATTTTAGTTATTGCTGTCATGATTTGATTTTGATCGAGGACAATGGGAGAAACCTTAGAAGTTCCAATCTAGCTAGCTTCATCCCTGGGAAGCCCATGCATGCATCAATTTATGTCATCTTGAAGAGAGCATTTGAGATGTTTTTATATTCTATTATTATAATCTTCAATCACTTACCCCAAGATGTTCAATTTTTAAAGTAAGTATTTTAATCTAAGTGCCAAAATCTTGGTCACCCTAAAAACTTTGGCTATCTCCAACGTGGCACGTCCGACAGAGCAAACATCAACTTAGATTGATCATGCAGCATATGATAATTTCTCAAATGAGAATGGAGGGATTTAAGAAAGTCATCTTCTTGAACCACTTAATATGACAGATAAAACAATAGTTTGTTGTCTTATATGAGGAGGAGAACAACGATACCAATAACATTATTTCATGTAGGCGCATCATGTTTCTAGGAGAGTGCACTTTAACAAAGATGACTCATTGGAGAACAATGGATGATAGCTACATATGCCACTTAATAAGGGTGGCAACATGCCATACTAGACCAATCAAAACATTCGTCTAGATACAACACATTGCTAGAGAGATGTGAACTATCACCATCAATTTTAATGTCAACCCGAGTTGACCACATTTTGATGATCACCAATGCTCTAATTCCATCAATTGTTTGGCCATACAAAATTCCTCCGTTGCAGCGTTGATAGCAGAATAGAACATAACATGGACTGAAGTATAAGACAAACTTGTTATATCTCTTGGATGGATCAAAGCTTTGATTTTATTTCTTGTACCATGGCAAATGCCTTTCTGATTATGCTTATTCTTAGATTTAGAACGACAATCAAATTCCTAGCCATTATTACTTATTATTCTGTCCTATTTGCTTTTATTCTCTCATTATGTATTTCTTATTTATTTTATTATGTTTTTATGTCTTTCCTATTAGCTTTATTCTGTTTTATTTATTTCATTTGTTATGCATATTGTATTTGGGTTTAAATACCCCTCATTCTATCAATGAAATCATGTTGCATGCTGCTTTATTCCAAATCTCAACATGGTATCAGAGCCTAACCCTAGATCCAACAGCCGCTAGCCTCCTCTGCCGGATCCAACAGGCGCCACCTTGCCACCGGCCTCCTCCGCATGTTCCAGCAGCCGGTGGTTTCCTCTTCTGATTTTTCTACCACAATTTTTTTCTAGTCCTACATGAACAACTGCAGCTTTCTTGGTTATACAACCACATGTTTCTTTTTGTTTGTAGTAGTAGCCCGTTTATGTTTCCAACAACAATACCCACAAGTTTCCCTAACAACAATCAGTCGTTTTTACTTGTAGTTCCCTACAATTGTGTTCTGTTTCCAGCACTAGCCGTTTTCCAGGTTCTACATCCGCGGGTTCTACCCATGTGGTTTCCCTTGTAGATCCCTGCATGTATCCAAATTCTGAAGTCGTATCCATATGCTGCGACTCTACTAAAATTCATCGATGTCTCAACACCACAACAACATCTGATTTGGCTCTGTCGGAATTATGGGGGCTTTCTCTAACACTGAATCACCTTCAGAAGGTGTTCTTGATTCCACTGGAGGAACAACTCCCCGCTCCCTTGCAGATCAGAGGATCGAAAACCAACATTTTCTTGATCACAACCCATAAGTTGAACGACAATAACTTTCTCCAATGGTCCCAAGCGGTGTCTTTGTTCATCAAAGGACGAGAGAAGTTCGGTCACCTCACAGGTATGATTCATGAGCCTCCGAAGGCTGACCTAATGGAGCTTGAGAAGTATATGACTCCATGCTCATGTTGTGGCTGATCAACTCTATGGAGATGTCGATTGGTCGTTCATAAGTGTTCCTCCCTTCAACTAGTGCCCTTCGGATGACTGCATGTGATACCTACTCGGATGCAGAAAATTTCGGCCAACTCTATGTGATTTCTAAGAAGTTTCGGGAAGCAAAACAAGAGTTAGGGACTGTGACTCAGTACTATGATGACCTTGTTGCACTATGGATGGAATGAGGCCTGCACTACGACTGCACTTAGGAGTCTTCGACCGAACTATCCCTCTTCGGAAGATTGTAGAAAGGATCGTATGTTCCAATTCATGACTAGCCTTAACAAATACCTTGACGAAGTCCGAGTCTGTATTCTTAGTCGGGACCCTTTTCTTTTCGCTCACACTGCTTTAACTAAAAGATTCGTTGAGAAGAAATCAGGAAACTGGTCACGCTTGACACATCTACTCCTTCAGCCGAATCGTCTGCATTGATCTCAAATATTGCTCAGCCCTCTTCTATGCCACATCAGACCGATCACCGTACTTGTGATTATTGTCACAAACCTAACCACACTCGGTAGAAGTGTCAGAAACTTTACGGTAAGCCGACATACAAACCTTTGGCCATATCCTCCTACCACGACTCTACTTGACTCCTACTTAGAACATCTTGGAATCCTCCGAATTCCTGAAAAACCAGATGGAGTAATTGATCAGCTTCTTGGAGCCAATCAAGTCTCTACGGGTTTCGTCGACCTCTCACGTTCTACAACGTACTCTTCTTATGGCTCTCACTGTTTATTCATTTTTCTAGTATGTGGTTTATTGATTCAGGTGTCACGGATCACATGACTGGATACTTGCAAGCTTTCTAAACTTACTATCCGTGCTCTGGGAAAGATACAATCAAAATTACCGATGGTTCCTGTAGTTTGATTGTTGGTAAATGGTCGATTGTTCTAACAAACGATCTAACTCTGGAGTTTGTTTTACATGTTCCTGAGTTGCAATGTTATCTATTATCTATCAACAAGTTGACAAATGATGCTGATTGCGTTGCCAATTTCTCTTATGATGATTTTATTTTTCAGGATTCTCGTTCGGGGAGGATGATTGGAAACTATTAAGAGAGCAGTCAGACTCTTCTACTTCCAAAAGAAGAGTAAGGAGAGTAAGGACACACCTCTCAGGAGTTGTAGCTTATCTCGATTCAGTGAATGCACAGTTATGTTGTTGCATTGTTGTTTATGTCATCCTAATTTTTCAGTATTTAAAAAGTTGCATCCTTTGATATTTTCTAATAAAAACCATTTTAATTTCAACTGCGAGACATATAAGTTAACCAAACATCTTCAGGTCTATTACCCATCCCTTACACACATTTCTTTTCTTTCTCTCATTCAAAGTGACTTATGGGGACTCTCTCGCAATTCCAACTATACCAATAAACGGTGGTTTCGGATTTTGATTGATGACTACACTCGGATGACATAGATCTACGTTTTAAAAGACAAATCAGAGGTTGTTGTTTCCTTCCAAAATTTTTACACCTTCAGTTTAACTCAATTCAAAACTCCTATTCTGGTCATTCATTCCGATAATTGTTGTAAAATTTTTAACTATATTTTGTGAGAATTTTTGATGAGTAAGAGTATCCTCCGCCATAGCTCGTGTGCAGACACTCGTCAATAAAATAAGATAGTCGAGAGGAAATACCATCACCTCCTTGAAGTTGTTTGCTCCATTATGTTTCAATCCAATGTCTCAGACGTATTTGGAATGATGCCATCCTCTCTGTTACCTATCTCATAAATAGAGTCTCTTCTAAAGTTCACAAGTTCCAAACCCCCTTTGTCGTTTTGATGTCATGTTTCCTTGTAAATCAAGTTTTCTCCACATTTGATCTCAAGATTTTTGGGTGCACTGCCTTTGCTCGGAACACTCCCCCAATCAGAGTAAATTTGATCCCAGATCCATAAAATGTTTCTTCTTTAAATACTTCGCTACTCAAAAAGGAGTATCGGTACCTTGATCTTACTACTAACAAACTCTATGTGAGTGCTGATGCCTTATTCTTTGAAAGTGTTCCTAATATTTCTAGCTCGACCCTAATTGAGGGGAGCTTGAGTTCTTAGATTGATCCGGTGAGTGTGCCATTAGGTGAATCCCCTGATCCGGTGAGTGCACCATCTTCTTCTCCCACCATCCGTGTCTACACTCAATACACCCATTCCAGTGCTCCTACTCTAGAACCCGTTGCCTCCTTACAGGACCCTGAATCCACTTCGAGAGACATCCTCAACATGAGATCTCCAAGTAAGGTATGCAATTAGGCTTGCTCCCTCTATTCTATGGCAAAACACGTCTCTTTCCGCAGTTTAACGCCTACCTACAGAGCATTTGCTACTGTCCTGACAGATCATTAGATCCCAGCTACTATGAGGCCGCTCTTGCTGATCCAGCCCAAAAAACGATAATAATAGAAGAGATGAATTCTTTTCGACGGAATCATATGTGGGACGTCGTTGATTTTCCTCTGGGTAAAAAAGTTGTGGGGTGTTGATGGAATATCAAGTTTAACTCTGATGGATCCTTTGAACGCAACAAGACACAATTGGTTGCCAAAGGGTACTCACAGACCTCTGAGTTGACTACGAGAAGACATTTGTTCCAGTGGCTAAGTTAAGCACTATTCGGATCTTGCTGTCCCTTGCGGTGAGTCTGGATTGGCTTTTATTCCAGCTAGATGTCAAGAATGTGTTCTTGAATTGAGAGCTTACAAAAGAAGTATAAATGTCTCTTTCTCCTGCCTTTAATTTTACTGCCTCCAAAGAACAAATGTACAGGATGCGAAAGTCCCTCTATGTGCTAAAACAGTCCTCAAGAGTCTGGTTTGGCAAGTTCACAAAGGTTGTCGTGAGTCATTAATTTACTCAGGCTCAATCGGATTAGACTCTCTTCTTTCTTCATTCCTCCAATGTCCAGATAGCTATCTTGGATGTCTATGTTGGCGATATTGTTCTTACAGGAAATCATCTTTCAGTATTGGAGCTCTTGAAAGACATTATTACTAAATATTTTGAAATGAAGGACTTGTGATCTTTCCGATACTTCTTATGTATGGAAGTGACTCGATCATCTCAGGACATTTGCCTATCTCAACGCAAATACGTGGTTGATCTCTTGACAAAAAACAACTTTCTTCTGTGATAATAAGACCACCATCAACATTGCTCATAATCTAGTTCAGTATGATTGTTCCAAACAATGAAGATTGACAAACACTTCATTAAGGAAAATATTGAGTCCGGGAAAATTTGTATTTCTTTTGTGCCCTCGAGTAGTCAACTAGTAGATATCATCTCCAAGAATCTTCCTCTCGCTTTATTCAATGACTTCAAATTAAAGTTGAACATGATTGACATCTATGCTGCAGCTTGAGGGGGAGTACCAGATTTATAACAACAATCAAATTCCTAGCCATTATTACTTATTATTTCTTTCCTTTTGCTTTTATTCCTTTATTATGTATTTCCTATTTATTTTATTCTGTTTTTATGTCTTTCCTAGTAGTTTTATTCTATTTTATTTTATTTTCCTTTGTTGTGCCTAATGTAATTTGGTTTAAACACCCCTTTTTCTATCAGTGAAATTATGTTGCATGCAGCTATATTCCAAATATCAACATTTATTATTTTGTGAGCTTTTGATTGTTATGAAGAAGAGAAAGCAAAACAAATCAAGAAAACAAGTTCAAATTAGAGAGACAGGTCTTCCTTGTCAAATCTAATTTATAGGCACAAGTGATACATATGAGTTATGATCTAGGCGGCTCTATAACAATTGACTCAATCTACTTGAGTTGATTTATTCATATTTTTGTTTGCTCATGTTGACTCACTATAGTATTTAGCTATAGTTGATTTATTCATGTTGACTCACTATAGTAAATAGGGTTTTCTTTTCTAAAGCCAAAATCATATAACAAGAAAATGATATGAGTACAACATGAGCAATTAACAATAATTGTCAGAGAAAAAAGGAAAAGTACATAAAAAAGATACAAAGATAGTAAAAGCCCGAGAAATTGAATTCATTGATACATGAAAACCACAAAGTGGCACATTTGGATCTCTTAACTTGAAGTCTACTTAATATTGAAAGTGTCAATAATTTTTTTAAAGTTTATTTATTTCCTGATAAATAGAACTAAATGTTTGAAATATTCTATCCATTAGAGAGTCTACGTTTTGAGTACTTTAATCTGAATCATGACTGAAGAGTATCATGATAGTCATTATGATCACAAATTGAGGGATAGGAGTTATTTTAGAAAGCGGGATATGATTAATAGAAATGTGGGGATGTGAAGCCTCCACCATTGCTGCATAGCTGGCAGGAGCAAACATTATAGCCTTTTAATGCAAAGGAAAACTTTGTTCCAATATTTGATTGCAAACATGTTATGATTGTGAAGCTTCTATAGTAACCATGGGTTGGCTTTGAGCCTTATGCCAGCTGAAATTAGGGTTAGCTTGTATACCGTAATGAGATTAGACTTTTTATCCTGTGATTATTGGTAAACCTTGTCATAGATAAAGAAACAATAAAAAAATAAATAACTTTTTAAGATTTTCAAAAGGACCTTATTTAATCTTCCGTGAGTTTATAGAAATACGGAGGAACATTGTAGCAAATCTAAAAAACTCTCCTATTGATGAGAGACTCTACTATCAAGGCTGCATCAAAATTCATGCCGACAATGCTTGATCATTGTCACAACTCATCCTACTATTACCGAAAATTGCAACATTATAATAATAGAATCGTCCCAACAAGAAATTTTTGTTCATTCGCGGGCAATTATATTTCAGTTTATACAATACTCTTTAATCACTTATATTTACCAAAGTAATTTAGATCTTCTATGTTCAAACATATCTACTGAACTAATCCTCCTATCCATAAAACTAATTTAAATAGCTCATATACAATCCTTATGTATAAGTATTCATGTCAAAAGTAAGTTATATAATTCATTATACAAAAATAAGGTTTACTTAGCCACACTAAGCCCAAGCTGTTGAATACACTTAGCTCACTCATTCTTTTCTTAATCTCTTGGCTTTCAACGACACCATGAAATTTAACTTGAAAATACTAATAGTAGGTGATGAGTCCACTTTCCCACCAATTACTCCAAACCAACCACATAAAACATTCTATCTTTTATAATTGTGTTGATCATCGGGGAGACGAGTCATTAAAGTAGACTTGATTTGTCTTTGAATGGGCCCTATGTATTATTTGTGGGTGATAACTCATATGGTTATGATATGTAATAATTAAACCTATCATTTTGTCCAGGAGCATTGGATTTTGCTTGTCTGAGAAATTCCGATGATTAATAACATTGGTAACTTGTCTGATTAGGATTTCCATTAGAGATTGAGAGTGTGATTAGGATGTTACATCTTCAATTATAATTTGTAATAATCAAACCATCATCAGGGTGAAATGTTTTTACTTTACGACCTCAGATTGATGTAGAGATAAAGACAATTAATTCCCTGTTAATTTATAGTCGGTAGGCCATCGTGTTGGAATTGTTATCTTGGTCCACATGGTAGAATCGAAAGCATTGGATTTCTTCATGCATTTAGGGATTTGGCATGAAAATCGTTTTTTAATGGGTGTTGCATTAATTTATGATGGACACATGCTGAATATCATCATGATGTTGATTTTTGATGGTATCTTTAATATATGTCACATTATTAAAAATGACTATGGAACTCAATTGACATCGCTTGAGAAATTTGAATCAATAGCGTATCCGTGTGCTTTACGGAATAGATGATTTGATTGAGTACATGAGAGGTCTTCTTTCACTTTACCAGTCTTAAAGCTAATCAAGGCATGTGTCACATTAACTCGCTGTTGATGATACACATAAGATCAGGTTTTCCCAATTTTTATGCTCTATTGCTTATATTTTGTAGAAATGTTAGGTATTGCATGGTTTTAATCTGGATGAAAAATGAGGACTATGCATTTCGAAGTAGTTCTGGGAAGATCTTGTGCAGTAAGGATTGTTCCTAGATTTTTTCTTATTATTATTTGCATTTCTCTTAATCTTCCCATATTTTTTAAGAATTTTTTTTTTCAATTTTCTATATATTTTGAGGTTTATTTGGAATTTCTGTCGTATTTTTATAATCCATTGTTTTGTATTTAGTTAATTCTTTTTGCATTATGATTATTTTTGCGCTTTAAGAAATACCAAGTGCCCATCTCAAGTTTTTCAATTTGTCTCTGCACTAGATGCAAAGTCTATTGTTTAAGTGAAAAAAAGGGGGCAGTTGCATACATAGCACTCAAAATATTGCTATTTACAAAATTAGCACCCTCTTTGTTAATTTTCAAACTCACTCAAATATCAAAATTCATAATAAAATTCCGACACATATTTTTCATTTTAATCAAATTTCTAATGATTTAATCGTGGAAGACATAAATGCGTCGGTTCAATTGTTTAAAAAAACACATGTGCGCTAATTTTGTAAATATTAATGTTTCTAGTGTTATACATATAAATATAAGAAAAATAAAACTCTAAAATAGTCATGTCATGGTTTAAATATGACTGCAACTTTTTGGGGCGACTTGATTAGAGCTAAACCATTGTAAGTCTATTTCATTTAGAGACATTTTTATGCTGCCTTAGAGCAAATTCCATCTCAACTTTGCATTAAATTGGTATGTATAGTGAAATCGAAGTTGATCAATATGACACGGGGCTGATCGTAATAATGAAACATTGAAAATTGATAATCTTCAAGCAATTTTTAAATAAGGCCCTGGAGCTTTGTTTTGAAACAATGGCTCAAATCTTGTTGTTTGGTTATTTATTGTTGGGATGGGTTGGGAGTATGGCTCAAACGCGCCTACATCTCTACGCAATTTTGGTTATAGTTCCTTTTTGATGATGAATAGTTTATGTAATTTGACTATATTAAGTGTTTATTTTATTTTGGTCTGATCTCTTTACGTATTATTAGATTTATTTTAGTTAAACACACTCATTCATTTATTTATTGGAATTCTCCTGCAAAGGCTAACCCAACAACTTAAAAGCAAAATAAATACTAGGATAATTCCTTTTTTATTCTAAGAAAGACGTGAGCATAAATCTTCTTCTTATTCATACTAATAAAGGTGAGCATAAATCTTCAACCACTCTTAGAAAGTTACAATGTTCTTTACAAAATATGTGTAATGATGACATAATTACATTAATAACAATAGGTGTCTCCTCCACACACTTTGATATGTGTGCATTGTTGCTCATTGGCCTTGACTTCGCAATGAAGCAAAATGCGAGGCGAAGATTCAAAATAAAAGCACAACTTAACTAGAACTAGAACTATGATAGGAGGCAAACTTCACCCTTTTTTTGTAGCACATTGTACTTTGCACAATATTTCAATTTTCAGAAAATAGAAACTCACTTATTTAGGGAAATTTACATGCATACCACACAATTCTAATCTATTTACACATCTAACATCCGAAGTTTGATATTTATATTTACAAAACCTTAATGTTATAGAACTACGTATGAAATAGTGTATTTTCACTTTTGAAAAGGTAATGATTGCGGTAACTTTGATGTGATGTTAAAGATTTGAGCGGTATGCGTGTAAATATGAATGTTTAGGTGTTTGATATTTTAATAAAGAAGAATTGTGTGGTATGTATGTAAATAATGCCAAATATTATCCAACCTCTCCCCTCTTATAGCAAGAGAGATTTTATTTATGACAATGTGTTTTCGTTCTTTTTACTGAATTTTTGTAGTCGCCAGCTTGTGTTGTCGTCGTCGTATAATTCTCCTTTCAAATGCATCTATTTTTAGAGAGTATCTGCAAAGAAAAAAATACGATGAAAATAAACAAACAATTTAAAAAAAAAACGTGAAAAACTTTAATAAGGTAGCATTCGCCTGATAGACCAAGTGCGTATGTTCGAAACGAGATCGATTCAAAAATTCCTTCGAAACATATTCACGAAGAAAACCCTATGAAAGTAACCCTCAACCAAAGAATCAAATTCTCTTGCTTGTTCTGGGTCAATAGCAGCTTCCAAAGGAACACATCCATTTTGTTAATTATATCTTGTGGATGCCCAAGAATACTCTCGATAAGAAGAGTCTTGCTTACATTATTTTTAATGTAAACCAATGGATTTTGATCATCTCAAGCGGGAGAATCTCGATGCTTTGGGTGCTCACACCAGACCATAAAGCAGATGGTGAATCACCGTATCCACTATGGGGGACGGTGCTTAGGCATGCAGGGTCCTCGAGATGACATCAAAAATTGTTTCAAAAGGATGATGAGACTCAAAAGAGATGTCAATAGAAAATGGAGGAATCCCTAAACATATAGTGGTAGCTAGGTGGATACCATAGATCCGTCATCCCAAGCTACGAAAATCTTAAGTCTACTTGGCCATAAAGTTAGTCGATCCAACCTGACCAGCGACTGTTGTCAGCAATTCATGAATTGCGTCGTTCAAGAGAATTCTGTTAGGCCTAGGATGAGAGGTAATAAACCTCTAATTTTCAATCACTCTCTAAGTGGTGGAATAAGTAAAGACGAGACATATACTCGTTAATTCAATGACGAAGATGCCGCTAGAAAGGAGGAGATGAATCCACCTACATAGTTGGAACCGCCCCACAAAATACTTCTTCCCCCTCTGGGTCAGGGACACCTCCAACTGTCTAATCGTGCTAGACAACCTCTTATATAGAAATTTGTGCTTGGCTTATTCGATTGAAGGAGCACGGGGGTTCTTCCTCGGGACATGCAACATGATGCAGTTGTTTGCAATTGAATTTAAATGTTGAGGCCCTATGTTGAGGCCCTATTAGGGATGATTTGGAATATGTTTATACTAAGCAATCCGTTTAAAACCGATCCGAAGGCTATGCAATAGTAAAGCAGAAACTAAATTGCTCATTTTAAATTTAGAATATTTTAAGCCTAAATTTTGATTTATCTTAAATTTTATTATTATTAGAATTTTGAACAAGATATTTTGAGGTCTTTAATGAGCATAAGTTTCATTTTCATAAGAGCCTAGACAAACCAAAAACAATGAAAGAACAAATGACAAGCACACTGCGCAATGTAAAATATGCAAAATACAAATAATAAGAAGTCGGGTGTTGTTGAGTAGAGAACATATCACAAAACGAAGAAAAAATGGCCGGACCCGTATATACATGTTCGATCTTAAATCTATACATGAATATAATTTAGAATTAAGGTACATGACACGCGCTTTTGCTCCGGTTCCCACCACGTGATTCAGTGCATCATGCACCTCAAAATCTGAGTTTGTATCTTATTGCGTGCTATATTTATGCAACATATTGAGTCACGCTTGACTGGAGGAGAGCATTAGCAACATCTGCAGAAAGTTTTAGCATTTAAATCATTACTTGCTAATTCATTTTATTCATTTTGCAGACATGACTCCCTACAAGAAGACCACCCATAATATACTAGTGCGTAAGTCTCAAACTCCAATAAGCACACGAAAAGCAACACACAAAAAGATGTCTGACTAGGGCAAACGAACCAGTAGAAAACAATAACGAGGACATTAAACAGGCTACCTAAGCATCATAGTCTTGGCCTAACATTTCATCTAAGGAAAGGTGTCCTAATCACAACATCTAAGCGCATGTGCAGTGCAACAGTAAAAGCTACAGTATGATTTTGACGGGGTCGCTAACACCGACCCGGTTCTAATGATCCAAGAGATTTAATATTTGTCACTCAAAAGCATTTTTAAAATAGTTAGCGTCACAAATGGTCTAACCTTGCTATTTGCGTAATTTTAAAATATAATCGACTATTAATTGCGCGTCCGTACATGTAATGTGACATTTATTAGAACCCTTAGAACTTTAGCATAATCATACTCATTTTGATTTTGATGCAATAACTTGCATTGCTCAACGAGATTTACCCGGCAAATAATGTCCGTTAAAATATCACAATGAACACGTAGTCACTCACTTGTCGAGTCTAATTTACTATCAAGACACAAAAAGTGATGCTCATGCAATCATGCTACTTAACACGATCGAGTGGCACACATTTTGTGTTTAATGGGCTCAATGGCTTTAAAATGTGACCCGACGTGAACGCACAATGTGAAATGTTTACGGTATTCAAACATGATGCCATAAGAGATAAGATGGCGTGCTCTCCGTTTAGGAGACTTGTACACTGGTAGGCTGACATTGCTAGCCACCACTCATCAAAGATTTGCAAGTATTGAGCCACACTCATATGATGACATACATGTGTAGTAACACCATTAAGTGTTGTTTGCGGAAACACCAGATGCAAGCATATGCCTGTGGAAACTTTGATTTTTATTTCTTGCAATGGTATTTAGTATATTACATATCATTTGAAAATATATTTTTTGTGGTAAGACCTGAAATGCTCTATGGCACTGAATGTTGGCCTTTAAAAGAGAAGCATAAAACCAAGTTAAGTGTTGCCAAGATGAGAATGAATAGGTGGATGAGTGGCTTTGCACTTAGAGACAAAATGCGAAATGAATATATCCGTGACAAGGTTGATGTAGCTCCAGTGACGGACAAAATTAGAGAGTCATCTTAGATGGTTTGGTCACATTAAATGTCGACCATCTGATGATCCGATTAGAAGAGTAGATGTTTTAGATTCTACTTATGTCAGAGGTATACCTAGGAAAACTTGGACATATTGTATACAAAATGATCTTAATTTATTAGAATTAAATGAAAATATGACACTAAATAGGACACAATGTAGAAAAAAGATTCATGTAGCCGATCCCACGTAGTGGGATAAAGGTTATGTTTTTGTTGTTGTGCACACACATGAATTGAAGAAATTGACATGACATGGAAGAGATGTGAAGGCAATGCAAGAAATGCGGCATGCAAGTGAATGATTGATCAGACATAGGTGGCCAAAGTGATTGATTGATCAGATCATAGTGGGCTATCGAACCAAATTGATTGATTTTGTAGATCGGGTCTTGGTGACCAATTAAACCAAAGTGATTGGTTTGTAATCTGTCCTTGGTTGCCGATCGAACCAAAGTAGTTGGTTTCGTGATTGGGCCTTGGTGGCCAATCAAACCAGAGTGATTGGTTTTGTGATACGGTCTTGTTGGTCGATCGAATCAGAATGATTGGTTTTGTGATCAGACCTTGGTAGTCAATCGAACCAAATTGATCGATCAATTGGGTCGGGGCGGCCGATTGAACCAAAGTGATTGGTTGATCGGGCCTTGGTGGTCGATCAAACCAAATAAATCGGTCGATCGGGCCCGGGTGGCCAATCATACCGAAGTGGCTGGTTGATCGAATCTTTGTAGCCGATCGAATCAAAGTGTTTGGCTGATCGAACCTTCGTGGTCGATCGAATCTTCGTGACCGATTGAATCAAATTGATTTGTCGATCAGGCATGGGTTGTCGATCGAATTGAAGTGGTTTGTTGATTGGACCTTTGTGGACAATCAAACCAAATTGATCGGTCGGGCCGGGGCAATCGATCGAACCGAAATGATTGATTGATTAGACCTTTATGGCCGATCGACCAAATGATCGGTCGATCGGGCCGGGGCGGCTGATCTAACTGAAGCGGTTGGTTGATCGGACCATCATGGTCGATTGAACCGAATTGAGTAGTCGATCAGGCTGGGGTGGCCGATCAAACCGAAGGGGTTGGTTGATCAAACCGAATTGATTGGTAGATCTAACCCAAACCTAATCTCACTTAGGGGTGCTCTAGGATTTACTTTTGGGTTTTTTCTTTGCGCTTTTGAAGACATGAAGTTTTTGGTTTGTTTCACAATTTATTGACTTACAATCACTCTCGAGAGAATCATTGTTCACCCCTTTTGGATCTATGAGTAGATCTAACCCGAACCTAATCTCACTTTGATATTGCATTCTAGTACTGAACTTGACATCAGCAATCATCATCCATCCTCCTTGAGCATTACCTAAGTTGATGATGTAAATTAGGTTAACTTGTATTGGGGCATTTACTTACATACCATCCAATTCATATGTATTTACATATCTAATGCCTAAACTTTATTTTATACCACCCAAAATTTTTATACCATCTAAAAATATCATTATTTTGACTTTTAAGAAGTGAAATACACATTTTCATGCATTGGTTCTGCGGTCAATATGTAAAACTGGAAGTTCAGGTGTTAGATCTATATTTTCACAGGAATTGAGTGGTATGTATGTGAATCTTCCATTTGTTTTTAACTATTGCTTATGCTGGCGTGTAAGTTACCGATAATTATTTGCTGCCATGTAATTTGTTGCTTTCTTCATTCCTTCACTGCTATTTGTTGCCTAGTTTAGCGAACTGTTAGATGAATGTTCACACTGATATGTGAGAATTGAACTTTGTTATACTTTTCACTTTAATAAATTTGCATATAATATATGTCAAATATCTATATAACAACAACAACAACGAGCCTTTGCCCCCACTAAGTGGAGTCGTCTACCTGAAACCTTCTTCTCCATTGTATAAACTTATTCAAAAAAACTTACGCAATTCCTTGTGTTTGAAAAAAGGTACGGAGAATATATATTATAACATTTGAAAATATACTCACGTATTATTGTAAAAAGAAAATTCATTTATATCTTTTATTTTGCTATGTCAAGGATGAATTTTAATTATTATAGATTTATAAAAACAAGGAATAAAAGATGGAGCAGGGTGCTTTACAAAATTGTGACTCATCATTTATTTGCCAGAATGTTAAGATTAGTTAGTGATACTTTTGGCCATACTTTTATTTGTCCCTTAAATTTCTTTTGGGGCATTTACAAATCCTAGGTATTTACATATCTAACATCTAAATTTTGCTTTTTACATATATACTACCCAAGATTTCATATGGTTGATACTCTTTTCTTTTCTGTCACTCTTTATAATATATTAGAATTCTCAAGCGCAATGGTTGATACTTTATTCTGAATTTCAGATGGCCAAGAACTCTGTCAATGGCAAGAGCACTTTGTGAGCTTCATCTACAATTGAAACAAAGCTGTAATTCTGAAACTTTTCATCCAAAGACACCACAACAAAGGGAACAGAAAAGAAAAAACACAAAACGAAAGAAAGTAGCGGTTAAGTTAGAAACCAAATTTATTGATGGAGCAGAGTTTCTGAAAACTCCTAACTTGATGACCAATCATATTACTCAGCCTACAGATTCCTGCAATAGTTCTAGCCCTTCTCAATCCTTCAATGATGAACTCAAGTTTTCTGAAGCAATTGGTGATTTTCCTACTCCCGAAGAACTGGCACCTCTGGATGCTGCTTACCTCGCTGACTGCTGTAAACTTGGATATCGAGCTCAACATATCATCTCTCTTGCCCAAAGTATCGTGAACGGCACTTTGCAACTAAGGAAGCTCGAGGAACTGTGTGAGGGATACTCACTGCAGAGCTATGACTCAATCGACCAGAAGCTATCGGCTCTCAGCGGATTCGGACCTTTTACACGTGCGAATGTACTCATGTGCATGGGTTTCTATCATAGAGTTCCGGCTGACACGGAGACCGTTAGGCATATAAGACAGGTTTGTTTGTTCTATTTCTTGTCTATCACTGGATATAATTTTATTACGAATCTCATAGAAGATGTGCAGTTTTATGGTAGAAATTGCGACATTAAATCAGTTCAAGAGGATATAGAGGTCATATACGGGAAGTATGCTCCATTCCAGTTCTTGGCATACTGGTATTCTATTTTGGCCACAATCTGTCTTATTTTACCCATTGGTTTATCTAGGTTTGTTAAAAATTGACCCGACATGTCAACTCGATCCAAACTCAACAACAAATATTCGAGTTCAGGTTCACCCGAATAAATTTTGGGTTTTGTTCGGATTGATCTATCAATCTGAAACTGAATTGCTAACTAGAAATTGATCCACCAATCCAAATCTGACTCACGTTGACTCAATATCGATCCGAATTTGACCCAAATAGTTGTTATGTTTTATATTAAATGGGTTATACTATCGAGTTCGAATCAGCGGGTTAAAAATGGTTTGAGGTTAGGTTCAGGTTTGACTTTCTGACCCATTTATCATTTGGGTTGGCTTGGTTTTAAGCAGTTTTGTGTCGGGATAATCTCAGGCCCTGAACCCTAACCTGTAAACCCAATTTGATACCGCTAGATTATCTGTCTTATGATCCAAATTCCATTAGGATTGAACTATGGGGCTATTATGAAGAGAGGTTTGGAACTTGGAGCAAGCTGCCAGCCTCCTATTATCCGCTAGTCACTGCAAGTAATATGAAGGACAAGATTTATAAAGGATTGAAAGTGAAGAAGGCTGAGCCGGAAGAGCAGTAAGAGCACGTCCATATTTATCTGGTGAGTAATTACAATGTTCATGAGTCTTTTGGGTGATATATTTTTTTTATGTCAGGAAAATACTACTGCTATCCAGATTTTGTAATAGGTGCACTATTTTTGTGCTGGTTCTTTTTAAGTTTTGTAAGAGAAAAGTGTCAAATGATCCCCAACTATTTATAGGAGATTATTTTAGTCTCAAAGTTTACAAAAAAAAAAAAAAAAGATCAATTTAGCCCCCATATTTTTAAAATCTAGGCTGAAATAGTCTCTGGGAAGTACTATTTTAGCCCCAATTAAAAGAGTTTGGGGATTAATTTGACACTTTTATAGACTCTAGGATTAAAATGACTCCATGTAAATGGTCTGGGGACTATTTGACGCTTTATTTGTTCTGTTAAGTTATCTCAAATGAACTCAAAAGGCAAAATACATTTTGTATTTTACTAGACAGGCTTGCTCTTGATTGGATAGGACTTTACCCAGTTGTTTCTTGATGTAGAGAAAATAAAAAAAAAAGATGTTTTTGTAAGATTCATTTACATTTTATAGTGAAAGTATGGGAGCTTTCTTGCATAAAAATACTAAATGTTGTCTTCATTTGGGAAAATGGATGCCAATATACTTGCCATGCAAATCACTTTAATGATCTTATTAGAAGCAGTTGATATTTGTTCAGCTGCTGATTATAGTGCAACATCTAGAACATGTGAATGAGTGAAGTGCTAAAATAGTCTCTCACTGTTTACATTTGGTTATTTTAGTTTCAGAGTTTATAAAAGTGCAAAATTAGTTCCCAAATTTGTTAAATTGATGCTGAAAAAGTCCTCTGTGGAGTATTTCAACCCATATTAAACCAGTTTGGAGATTAGATTGGTACTGTTATAGCTATGGGACTAAAATAAGCTCCTACAAAGAGTTAGGGGACTATTTTGACACTTTTCTCACCTGTAGATTCTACAGACACAACGAGTTCTAAATAATCCCATATTACTATATTTCTTAAAAGAAAAGTGTGGAAACCATAGTAACAAAAGAGTTTTTTTTTTTATTTATCTTCATTTTATCAAAGGTCTCCATCACACTATTCACACTAGGGCAATCAACTGACAAAAGTCTACATTTCAGTTCTACGATACAAGTTTTCAGTCTTAAATTGAACACAACAAAGTATATATATTTAGATTCAACTTCTGCAACTCTATTTCTTGTAAGCTTAAAATGATCATTTCAACTCTCCAGGGCTTGAAATGAAATTTGATAGTGTGGCTGTTGCTAATGTAAGCGAGCCAAATCTTATAGAGGAAGATTTACATAAATACCACTCATTTCCTATGTATTTACATATCTAACATCTACACTTTAAATTTTACATACATACCACCTTAACTATCCATGCAAAGTCGTAAGTTAAAACAGTGGTATTTTTGTTGTGATATGAAAGATTTGGGTGGTATAAATGTAAATAAAAGAAGGTAAAGTTTAGGTGTTAGATAAGTAAATATATAGGAATTGGGTGTTATGCATGCCAATGCCCCAATTGTTCATCCTCCTAAATGCAAAGGATTTCACCCAGACCATTAAGCCTGTAATTCAAACATTTCAGTAGAACTCTGAAGAATTGTTCTTTTGTTAGTTATAATGGCTGACAATAGTTTTAAACTTGTTCAAAGTTTACCCGTCATAATCTCACATGAACTTCAAATGGATTCACTACTAAGGCAGATCAGGTCTGCTCGGGTACGACACGAAAGGCCATTAAGTTCAACATTAACCAACCTCATCATGTTTCGAAAATTTATCTATTCAGTCCAAAATGCTAAGAATAGACTGTTTTAATTACCAGGAATATTATTCTGTATTGATTTAATGATGACTAGTTGGGCTTAAACCTCTACAGGAAATGCCTTAATGCCTTAATCAGATGTAAAAGTTTTTACATTGTGCAGCCATTCAAATCAATTACTGAAAAATAATATAATTCATTTAGCTGCTCTAAATATTCTCTTGTGCTCTGTTCTTCCTTAAACTTGCTCTAGCTTGGGAAACTGATGAATATAGTACAGAAATGATGTTTTTACTTGATTCTGGAATAATATTATGCGGTGAAGAATCATTCTAAAAGCACTTGACTTAGCCTTTCATTTTGTTGTTATTATTATGATATAAGGAAATTTACATACATTCCTCAAAATTCTTGTTTATTTGCATATCTAACACTCAAAGTTTGATATTTACACTTATAATATTTTGTTGTCATAAACTTATGCATCCAATGATGTATATTTTCACTTTTAAAAAGTAGTGATGATATTTTTGTTGTGATGTCAAAGACTCGAGTAGTATGCTTGTAAATATGATTGTTAAGATGTTAGATATGCAAAAGTGTAAGAATTGTTTGGTATGCATGTAAATGCCCCTATAATATATTACAATTGTGCCCATTAGATTATAAAGGGGGATTATAAAAACCTGTAACCAATCTCGTCTTGTCATAACCTGTTAGTAAACTGAAGAATTTTCACTCGTTAAGTGTTTATTTCACACGTCTCAGTATCCCTTTATTGACTGCATGTGGGTTTCTATTAGATTGTGTATAAATTGAAAAGCTTGATAAACATATATAGAGCTTCTGCTATGCTCCTTCATGGCTTTTACCTCCAAAATATTTCAGTTTCTGATTATGGGTAGATTGGTTAAGTTTAAACTTGCTGCAACTCGAGAAGTAATTAAAACTTAAGAAAAGTAAAAGCGCAAAAGTTCTCACATGAAAAAAATTCGATAAGCGAAAAAATCATGGGGTTGATTCAGCTTAAGAAGTCGCTACATTTATAGATGTTATAGAAGTCAATTATTTCTCAGTTGGAGAAAATGGATTAAGAAGTTTAGATCACGAGTTTATTTTATTTTGAATGTGATAGAGAATGTTGGAGATGCAGTGAATAACGATGACAATTGTCTGATGTCAGTGGAATGTTAGTGGTAAATAATGATGCATGTAGAGTGATAATAGACGAAAGACAGCGAATGGGTGACAATTTTCGAGCGAATATTGTCGGATAATGGTTGAGAGTTGTTGGTGATAGTCGACAGCGTTGAAGGTCAAGTAGTATCTACGAGTTTCTTAGCACTCAAAAAATCACTTTTTTATTTGTTCAAGTCTTCTCATATAAATATTGAAGGTTTATTTATAATATTTGAGTGTAGCATTTCAATTATTTTAGCCAAAATCTCAAATTACTCTATCGGACATATCATTTAGATTCATTTGATTATGTTGTATTTATTTAATATTTAAGTTTTTTAATGACATCAAAATTGATTGATCTTATTTTATTGCTCTTATGAATTCACTTTCTTATGCACAAATAAATCAAAGACTGTTTAGCCCTAATAGAAAAGGCTCATAATCATTAGTTTTCATATCAATTTTCTTTTCAGAAGTATTAAAATGTACTTTGCTAAAATTTTCACTTATCCTTCAATATTCATTTACAAACATCTTCCTTAGTTAAATATGATATTGTTATTAGGAGCATATAAAAGTGATAATTAAAAATTGATTTTTTGAGTATCTGATTTCCTTTAGCCCTGTGAGATATGACTTGTCTCATCTGTAACCAAGTTTGTGATCCCATCTCCAATAGTTATTTATCCACTTCCATTTTGAGAAAGCAATTCTGATAAATTTGAATCTGCAGCCATATGAATCACTCAGTCTGGTTTAGACTTTATAGTTGGCTGAGAAATAGTTAAATATTGTATATAAATTAGATTGACTTTGTCAATCCTTGTATTTTGGTACACTATGAAGCAAAGGTTTGTGAACCTCATAGGGCAAAAGTATATATAATTATTTTTTATCTTGAAACATCATTGTGTAATGCAATAGGCTACAAGACGAAGAAATAAAATATATTTTTTTGTTAATTTAGTGGAATAGTAATATAGTAATATAACGCCTGCAAGCATAATTATCTCTATCTTGACATCACATAAATAGACAACAAAAATAGCTATCCAATACATTATCACAGACCTAAGAAACATGCAAAAGTAAAAATACATAACCAATTATTGTTTAAGTTGAGTTGCTTAAATGTTTTGTTATATCAAAATTACTTAGAAATTACATACTGGTAAATTATAGGTACCAAGTTAAGATTCAATGGAGCTAAGCTGTCTGCTTATGTATTTCATGATAGAGTTAAAGTAGGACAGGTAGATTCCCTAAGGTTATCTAATGGGTAGACGACTAAACATTATAAGAGTAATGATAAGGAAGGTTAAGTATATTGAATTAGTTATGGCTTAATATGATAAAGGCAACAAAAGCTAAAACAAATTAAATAAAGTTGATCATGCAATCATCTCTTAAGAAGAATGCATGCCTCTAAAAGCGTGAATAGGTTGAAGAAGTTCAGAGGATTGTAACTCATCGCTTAAGGTCGCCTTGAATAAAAAAAGGTCGGAATGGTTTAGACCAAACTCAACATATGTAACCATGGTTAAGTATCTTAGGATGAGTGGTGTTAGCTCACTTTAGACCAACAAAATCAGGTTAACAAGATCGTCTAAGATCCCACAAAGTCATAACTAGGTTAATGAAGTCAAAATAAATTTTGATCATCACTTAAAGTAAATTAGGATGGGCCAAGTTCATCTAAGCTCTAACCAAATTTAAGGACACTTGAGATCAATTAGAGGGATCTATGAGATTTAAAATAACTTCATGATTTTTATTTTTTTGTCTATTATATATTTTGAAAAATTTCTATCTAAATGATTGAATATATAATTTGAAGAATAGTTTATTGTCTCGAGGGGGTAGAAAAATTATCTTCAAATTGATTTTATTATTCAAATGAAAAGAATCGTTAAGATTTATGAGTCCACGTTCGCCAAAGATTTTTCGCCTAGCTTATGGGTGTAAGATGTGATTTTTTTTATTCGGGGGTATCAATTTCATTACAATACCAAATCCTCATAGTTAATTACATCCAAAGATTTGTGAGCTCTGAGAAAATTCTCAATTAATGTATTGGCCTATTTTGTTTATGATTTCAAAATTTGGATGTCAAAGTCCTTGTTTCAAGAGTTTTGAACGGGATATGTTCAAGTATGGAGGGATTATTTTTTGAGGCACAAGGGTAGGGAGTGCTCGGATATAGAGAATCTCGGCGAGCCTTCCAATTTATTCTATATTTGGGCTTTATCTCTTGAAACGGGTCATTCAATTTCAGTTGCTGTTGAAAATTTTATTAGAATGTTTGGAACTTACAATCCAACATTGTTGAGTCGTAGAAGGGCCTGGAACGGCCTTAACGTACCCTATGCTTGAGGTGTGCTCGTGGAGGTTAAAAAGACTAGAGTTTGTTATAATTGTGAAGAGATTGGAAGTGGTTTGAATAAAATTGATTAGATTGATTTTTTGATTGAGGTTGAAGTTTAGGTTGGATTAATCTAAATGGTTGGGTGCGACGTCTTCGATCAGGATATCCATGACTTTTCATCTTCCAAAGTTTATAGGCAGACGTGGGCACCAGCCAGATGGTCAAAAGGTTGCACTGTTTTGATGGAGATGACTAGAGGGGTCCTACTTAACCATTACAAGGCTCGAGGTACCTTCGTTAGTAATTATGGGTTATTTGATTTTAAGACACCTCATAGTTCTAGGGAGTTACATGCTTTGGGGTTTGTATAGTCCTAGTCCTTAGAAACTAGCTAAGGGTACCTAGTTTTAAAATTCTAGGCTAGAATAATCTTGGAATGTATGGAGCTAGTTTTTATTTATATGTTGACTATCCTAGGTTTTACAGCAATGTGAGAGAGATTTGGGGCTGTTTAAGCACTATGATGGGCCTGAAAGATCACGATAGATTTGGGTCAAATTTTTATATTAAATTTAATTCATTCTAGTTTTCAAGTTTTTAATTTAGGTTTATTGAATTAAGTTTATGTTTCACTTAAGTTAATTTTAGTTTTAATTTAAACCAAACCTACATCAATCTAAGCCAACAAACCACTTTAGACAACTGAAAACCCAATCCAGTCAGGCTTCGCCAACCACTTAGGGTTTCTATGAAAGAAGCTTATGTCCAGAGAGGGCTACGATAGAAGAAAGAGATTGACTAAAAATGAGGCCAACAAATCCCAAGTAAATCTAGGTAATATGGGATTAACTTAGCCTACCCCTTAGAGCACAATAGCATTTTCATAGTCCCAATGACTATAAAGTTAGCTTGAAGGGGCAACACTAACCTATAGATCGTAGACACAAAATTATAAATTTTTTCAATTGGATTTGTTTTAAATAAAATTATTAAAAAAAAAAATTATTTGTGAGAAATTAATTTAGTTGTTTTATAACATTTTAAAATAATTTCTTATTAATTTTAATGTAGTTAGTTTGTATTTTTAGGAGTTTCCAACGTCAAGATGTGCATTTTCTAAGTTATGTTTAATTATTCAATTCTTGAATAAATAAATTTGTTGATTGAGATTATGCATTTTATACATTGCCATGTTATTGGCTTCATGACTAAATTGGTATGGCTCTTTGAAATTTGTAAATATCAACTAAATAGAGATCAAATGATTTAAGTTTAATTTGATTGACCTAAGAATTGAAGTTTAAACTGGTGAATGAAAGTGATCAATCTTACTCAGATACAACAGCGAGTTATACATCTTTTTTCTTCAACAAACAACATATGTTAGTCATGGAGAATCTTGTTGATAGTTAGTGTTTGTGTGTTCGTGAGCATTCATTTCATATTTTATTAAACTTAGTCGTTGGATTTATGGTGCTCACTTAATGGCCTGATCAATTTAAGTAGCCTCATTTGGAGAATATAATAATATTTATTATGGGCTAGAGCTCATTAGAGATGAAGGATTATATGGGCTAGAGCTCATTATTATCCCACCAATTGCAAGGGAAAGAAGGGGAATTCATTCGCGATTGAAGTAGGGATATACCTATTAGTTTTTGCATAGTTCATTAGGTTGTTTTTAGAGCTAATGATTAATTGAAAATTGATATTTAATGAGTCCATAGATTGAGCTCATGAAAAGAGCTTCGCTTGCCTGAGTTGGATGGAATCATTTAATCATGACAAAAAGAAATTGTGATCGATCCAAGATTATTGTAGACGTTTATTGGTTATCTCACTTTGAGCTTAGAGTACTAATAAAACTCAATTAGATTGTGTTACATCTAAATTTGTTATTCTAGCTCATATTATGCAATAGGAGTGGATTTTGGAACCATTTGGAGCCCTTACTGTATTTTCGAGTTTTATTGATCTCATATTCTTAGTTTGATTAGGCATGTATATAGTTTTAATTGCACCATTGACCTTGATAGACCCATATAATTCTAATGAGATTCTATTGGATTGATTTATGTGCACTACAGTTTAGCTTGCGCGTAATAAAAATTTTAAATATTAATCTTAACATAATTTAAAAACTTATGCCAAGTTTGATTTATTTATTTATTTATTGTTTTATCAATAATCTTTTTGAATTTCATTATTTTTAATCACATTAAAAAACACATTTAAAAGATTTATATATTTTTTTTATAGTAAACACAAATATGCAGTATTTTCTAACATTAATAGAAAATATTTTAGGCAGTGAGAAGATCACAATTAATATAAATAATTAATAATTAATCCCATAACTAAATATAAATTACTATTTAATCATCAATTAAATTAAATTACCATCATACTCATTCATTTTTAACAAAGTTGGTTAATAATCTCTTCAAACTAAAGTTGGCTAGTTTTTCAAAATAAACTTTAATTTAAATTTTAGTTATATTAGCCATAAATAATAATTTTAATTAAATTTCTAATTATTTTCTATTTTCTTTATTAAAATGAGTGGGTTTTTTTTTTAAAAAAAAATTAAAATTAGGCCTATTATAAAAATTTACAAAAAAAAAAAAAAAAATCATGAATAATACACCATTTAATATTGTTAAAAAAATTAGAGAAAAACAATGCTAAATCTCCTGCTTCTCGCGAAGCAAATCAGCCTCCCTCACATTTTCCGACTCCGCCCTCTACATTGGTCCCCCTCAGGGTAACGAACTGTAGTAGTAAATTGATACCCTAGATCCTCCCCATCCCGGCGAGATCCCCGATCTGCTCCATGGCGTGCATCAAGAGCGCCCCTCGATCAGCCCTCGCCGCTTTCTCCCCGGATGCGCCGTACCTCGCTGCCGGAACGATGGCCGGCGCCGTCGATCTATCCTTTAGCTCATCGGCGAACCTTGAGATCTTCAAGCTCGATTTCCAGTCGGACAGTCAGGAGCTCCCTGTCGTGGGTGCTTGCCCTAGCAGCGACCGTTTTAATCGACTCTCATGGGGGAAGGCAAAATCTGGTTCTGGGGAATATTCTCTCGGCCTCATTGCAGGAGGCCTTGGAGATGGCACGATTAACGTATGGAATCCAGCGAAGCTAATTGGGTAACGGCTTTTTCTAAACATACGACTTACTAGCTCTTTTTTTTGTGTGTGAAATTTAATTATTGTTCCTTGACTTGCAACTGTGGGTCATAGATCTTTAAAATATTTTCCCCCTTTTGGATTTCATAGATTGAATTGGAAAATTTTGATTTTTGATGCAGTTCCGAAGGGAATGATGACGCCTTTGTTGCACGGCTTGAGAAACACACAGGACCGGTACTCATTTTTTGCTTCAGCGTGATGAGTAACGTAGAGTTTATTTTATATGCTTCATGTAGTTACCCTTTCTGGCAATTTTTGATCGTGATTGCAGGTTCGTGGTTTGGAATTCAATCCTCACGAGCCAAAACTGCTTGCTTCTGGGGCAGATGATGGTGAACTCTGTCTTTGGGATCTTGAGAATCCTTCGGAGCCAATGCTTTTTCCATCTTTGAAGGTATGGTACGATGTATTAGGTTCCATTTAGCAAACACTTTATTTATTACTGTTGAGGGTACTCTTGGCATGCAACATGGAGAATGCTTGAGTCTTCTTCATTTTTCCAGAAACTATGTGGTTAGAAACGTAGGGTGTAAAGGAAAAGTTTGCTCCCTACACACAATGTTGTTTTGGTAATTATGCTTTTTTTTGTTTTGTGAATAAGTGCTACTTTACACCTTATCGTACTAAGTGATTCTTCTGTGCAGACCTTTTGATGCTTGAAGTTGGAGACTTTATTGTAGAACTTTGTTGATTATATTTTCTTCTTACATTGATCCTTTATTGAATGCTTTCTGTTGGGAGCAGAGGTTGGTTTTCCTTTTTGGTATTTGGCTGTCTATGGTTCAAATAATGGAGAGTCTCGCTAAAAAGTAGGGGTGGTATAGACACTACCTTGATTTTAGGTGATGCGTTGGGTTAGTTTTTGTTTTAGCTAACACAAAACAGGTCATTATTTTTGATCTATTACCCATACCTATCCATAATCATTACAAGTATTATTCGGTTGCGTGGGGTGGATGTTAATTTGAACTTAAATTCTGAAATGTTTTATTTGTCATTGATATTGAAGTTATTTAAAATCTTCTAGATTTTATTGGTTTTTAGGGTTTGTTCTGGTCAATGTCATCAAATTTGTTATCAATTTGGTAGATTGGTTAGCAATATATTAGAATTTTGCTAGTTGGATCGCACTTTGTCATTTCTTTCTCCTATGAATACAAGAACTTTGGGTTATTTATGGAAGATAAAATTCTTATCGTTGATTTCTAGATTCTTCTTTACTTATGTTTGGACCAAATGTGAGACTTGAATATGTAGGAATGAGGTGAAACAAAAAAAAAATAAAAAATAAATAAATAAAATCTTACTCTTCGCACCCTCCTAGCAACATTTCCTCGCATCTTTAGCTCTGCATGGAATAGTGGAATTATTGTTCGTCAACTAGTGAAAACCATTGTACACCATGAAAAGTAAAGCAAAAAAAAACCTGATTGCTTCTCCCCTTATCGACTCTCTCACCATTAAAGTTAGTCTCCAGATAATTAGCTCCACTCAATTCCAAATTTGAATTCAAAGTACTAATTACGTTTCATTTTTTCTTGAGCCTCTTTTTCAATTTTTTCCAACTAGCTAGCAATCAATCTTATAAATTTATAACCATCTTAATCTTATGATGGCCAATTTTATCCATGCTCCCCTCACCTGCACCTGCACCTGCACCTCCACTACCACCACTAAAGGCCAAGAAAAAAAAAGAAATATAAAATAGTGAAGAAATTTCTACTAGATTCTTGAAACAACTATGAATGTTTGATAAGGTAGTTATCTTTTTTTACATGACATCCATTTACTTATGCTTATGATTCAAATTCAAAAGGAATAAATAAAGTCGATATTCAGAAATTTAGTACTATTAAGTTCAAGATCTCAATTGAAAGTTTGGATTGAATTTTTTTGTTAGTTGACAAATCTTGTTGCTTGTATATGTTTAAGCTTTAGGAAGCACTGCTAATGTAATTTGAATTTTATTTCATGTCTTCAACATGCATTTATAACAAACTAGGGGTCTGTTTGGGACAGCTGCAGCTTATTGAATAATCTATTGATCATCAGCTGATCCTGATAAGCTACTGATCAGTAGTTTATCCAGATATACTAGCTAGCTGTTTGATTGTGCTGTTTGGAAACAATTGATTTGCAGATATTTTTGGATAAATGACCATTATGTTTCTGCGCAGTAATGCTGTTTGCAACATGCTGTCATAACAATATATTTGATACTTGATAAATAAATAACCTCTTCAGAACAATAGAAAAAATAAGATACATACCTCATTAACAGTGAGTATCAAGTGTACTAAGAAAAAGAAAAAAAAAATTAAAATTACAATTAAAAATATCATAATATTAATTTTAAAACCTAGACGGCGTATGTCACGAGCTACGTCGTCTTCTAGGGATATCATCAAACCCCGAACACTATCGACAGTGAAATCTGCACTGTCTGCCCACCGGAAGAAGTCACACTTTTCCATAATGCTCCGCGGACACCTGTAGAACTGTATCCCGTAGCTATGTGTCCAACGTTACATCAGTAGGGAAGTCTACAGTCCGCAGTGGCAGAGCACACGTCAGGAGGTCCTTGAAATTCTGGAGCTTTTGTTCCTTGAAAGATACAAGAGAGAACCCACTAGTCGTGACAGAAGATGAAATTAAGGGTCTGTTTGGGGCAGCTGCAGATTATTTATAATCTGACGATGATGACATTATCTCGATAATCGATAATCGTAGATTATCGGGATAAACCGACTTATTGTTTGGGGAGCTTATTCGAATGACTTATTTGTAATGCATTCTTGGATTAATGACCAACTCGCCTCGAAAGTTCGTGTCATCTGCTGTAGGTGAACTTATTCGAATGCAACTTATTTGAAACAGAACTGAATGAGGAGAAAGATAAAAACTGAAGCAACAGATCAAACAGAACAATAGAATCACTTTGTATGATTGATAATTAATCAAAATATAAAAAAATAAGCAAATTCCTACCCACAATGTATGATTGGCTAGTACTGAGTCAGTAAGAGAATATATATATATACTTTGGCTAGTACTGAGTATGCCGAATGCTGAAATTGGTCAGTACTTCCTTATAAATTCTTATGCATTTACATGCATTGCCCACAATTCTTATGCATTTACACCTTTTCATGATCAAAGAGCTATCTATGTACATATGAAAGTTTAGGTGTGAGAAATGTAAATACATAAGAATTGTGTGCCATGTATATATCTCGCTCCAAAGAAAAAATAGTGGAGAATTGTGCTAAGAAGTGCTATGAATCAGCCAACAAGCATTTAACGAAATGAAGGCATCCAAATTTTAAAATTCATTATGCAATCACTCGAATTGTCATTGATTCAGAATGTTCTTTTCTCACCTTAAGAATGTCTTGCTTGAAATAGTTAGCTAAAATTTGAAATCAAACCAAGTGGCTAAAGGAAATCTTGAGCATTATACAAATTTCGTTTGAAGTTGAATCAAAAAATAGGTTTCAAACGAGTTTAAACGGATCGCTTAAGGAATTTAATGGAATACCGTTCCTGTTACAAAACACCATATCCAAATGAGTCCAGGAGACGATTGCTTACAGTGGATGGAGAATCGGGAGACGAGGGCTTGGGGAGGACGGGAACGAGCCTTCTTGGAGCGGAGCTGGAGGAAACCGGGAGACGATGAGGAAATCGGGAGACGATGCTGGACGGGATCGGACACGAGCCTTGTTGGAGCGAGACTGGGACGGTTGAGGAGGAGAAATCGGGAGAGAGAGGAGTGGAGAGAGCTTACAGTTCGCGGCGCCAGAAGGACTGGAGGAGAGCTTGGTTCTCGGCTTGGAGCGCGGTGGGATGCCTGCGGAGCGAACTCTCGGTAGAAGACGAGATAGGGAGAAAAGACGAGACTGGGATCGGGGACAGGGGGCGGAGGGTAATAAGCCAGAGCGAAACGCGGAAAGCGGGCACTTTGCCGCGGCCGAATTTAGCGAAAATTTTTGAAGGTTTAGCGGCGAGCGATTTCTTACCGCATTTCCTTAGCGCCAACCAAACAGTATGCCCGCGTTCTCAAAACTCCTACCGCGCATATAAGGCCCCCCCCCCCCCAAACGGAGCCTAAAAAAAAAGCAAGGAAATTGAAATAAACGAAAAGTGTATTGAATAAATAGGCATAAATTGATAAAAAAATAAGTAATTGTGTTTTCGTGCAAGCGCGAGTTCTCAGAAAATTAACTACACTAACTAACAAATTTGCCACTACAATCTTAAAAAAATGAGTTCTTAGTTGCTTTTAACCCACGTAAAACCTACCTCTTGTCTGTCACATGTGCATATCACTAGAAAATGCCATTCAGAGGTCCTCATAAACTAGCGTACCGAAAAGAAGAGAGAAACTTTGTTGCTTTCATTAGGATTTCACATGCAACACGAATTGACAACTAACAAAACATTCAGAAGAACCCACAACGTTAAATCCATCATGGACCCCATAAACACACAAAAAAAAAAACACATAAGAAATAGTGTCAAACAGGTGAAAATTATAAATAAAAAATATCAATAACATAAGTAACAAAATACAAATATAGTCTACAAAATAAATATAAAACACCCAATTTTGCCTTTCATGTCAATCACCAATTTTATGTATTGAGCCCACTCGAGGTAGTTGTGTTCAGTAAATTTTATAATGGTTAATTAAAGTGGTAAATTGCGTGGGAAGTATTCGGTCAATATTGCCATAAGAGAAGCTGTAGGGTGAGATGATGTGGTTTCAGAATTACTAAAGCCGGTCGACGTGGTAGAATTTCTTTGTACACCTATTATCATTTTGCTTATTTGTACAATATTCTCGAAATCTGAAAAGAAAAGCGCATGTGCAGTGGCTACCTAGAAGGAAAAAAGAAACTTGCCTTGGTTCAGATATGGGCTTGGCTTGCGCAGTTTCAACATTATATTGATGCCGGAGAAGGATAAGTAACGACGATCAGATTGGACTCTTGAATTAGGCGATGCCGGTCTCTGAACGCTGCAATCCAATCGTTTTCTTTGTTTGGCTCTAACCGAGACCGTATCGCAAGTCTTTGAATATTGTGATTCAGTTGTGGCGTTCTGAGCTAACTCTAATTGCTATTGTACCGATAGTCTCTGAACGACACGATCCAGTCATTGCCTCGCAGCTAGCTCTAGTTGCGATCGTATTGCGAGGTGTTGGTCACGAAGACGATGATATTGGGCGAAACCAGTATTGGCAAGAGTGAAGCGAAGGCTCCTCGCAATTGCAGAACTTGCGGACTAACAAATTGACGGGATTTGATCTCAATTTTGAAGGCAATAGCTGACTATAATTAGATGAAGATGAGGCCAACTATTCATTATTAGAAAAAAAACAATAGAATATGTAATCAATAGGTATTTCTTGTGGTACTGACAATTGAGTTAGGCTATAAATCAATCTAAAAATTGGGATGATCAATTTTAGGCCTTGGTATATCTAAAAAGTTTTCTTAGTATAAAAATCAATAGTGTCTATCTCTTGCTCGATGATAATATTAGGCTCCGACATTTAATTAGATTAGGCCGGGCTTACGCTCAGGCACTTTATTGAGCTCAAATTCTAATAATTTTTATTTGCCCAGAAGATCTAGTTCATTGCCATTTGTGTGCCATCTTAGATTTCTTATCTATATAGTCATTATCTAGATTGCTGAGTCTTTTTAAATATATCGAATCATTACACCTTGGGATTTGTTGAATATGCATTTTCTCAAAATAAACTGGCATTTACCCAAATTCAAAATTTAGATAGGAAATTATAGAATTTCCTATCCCATTGTGGACCACAGTTTCACGATAATGATTAACACTTGCAAATCTGCTTGTCTATGTTTGAGAGGCTAGCAACAAATTTCTTCCTTGACAAAACTTTATTTATCGTACTTTGTAGCTTTAACTTCTATCATGCGTTAATCTATTTGATGAGTAGACATCAGTTAATTTGTTAGCAGTCATTGCTGCATGTATTTGATGTGTGCTACTTGTATCTGCTTTATAATTTTGTTTTGCATCTCTACATGATCACAAACTCATTACTGGTGGACAACTATTTTCTATTGTTGTTCATACTTTTATTGAGTAATTCTTTATTTATTTAGGAGCGATGTGCCAAAATTGTCTCCTGATTATTTATATGGGTCATTTTGGTCCCAGAGTTATAAAAGTTCTAGAATAGTCTTCGGACTATTTTAATGAAGACTTAAAGTAGTTCTTATTGGAGATTATTTCAACCCATATAATGGAGTATGGGTACTAGATTAACACTTTTTAAAACTTTGAGACTAAAATGCCCCTCTGCAAAGACTATGTGGACCATTTGACACTTTGCTCATTTATTAAATCAAAACTGATGGTTTATTTTTAAGGGACTTTGATATCCATGCAAACTAGCCTTTTTAATTCAATCATGTGTTGTGCCTAGAGTAAGGGAGCCCAGACAGAAATATCCTTCGTTTCTTGGAATTTGAAATTTCAACATATATTAGCTTCGACTTCCTACAATGGGATAACTGGTGAGTTCTTGAACCGTGCTCTTTCCTTGTCTAAGGTAATTGTTTAGCATGCATCTCGTAATATACTTATTATTATTGTTATTTTTTTTTGGGTAAATTACAGTTGTTTGGGATTTAAAGCAGCAAAAGCAAGTAACAAGGCAAGTATCTGAAATATTTAATGTTAGTAGTAATTAATTGTTTTGTATTCTCTACGAAAGTCATGATTGGTAGTTTTATCAGCTGATTATTTTGTCTTTTAACAGTATTTCAGATTCCACTCGAAGAAGGTGCTCTGTTTTGCAGTGGAATCCCGAAGTTTCTACACAAATTATTATTGCTTCTGATGATGATAGCTCTCCATCTCTCAGAGTAATTCCTGCAATAATTGTGCTATAGTAATAGTCTATTATCATTCCTGATACGTGCAGTGTATTTTCTCTGTATGATTATATCTGCAGGTTTGGGATGTTAGGAAGACGATATCCCCGGTCAGAGAATTTGTGGGGCATACAAAAGGTAATTTATTTGTGCATTTACATATATATCACCCAATTCTGAAGTATTTACACATCTAATGCCTAAAATTTACCTTTTTGCATTTATACCACCCAAAACTATTCATATCACCTCAAAAATACCACCATTTTAATTTTTAAAAAGTGAAATACACCTTTTCACGCATATCTAAGGCGGCAAGATTAGGTGTTGGATATATAAACACATAAGAATTGAGTGGTATGTATGTAAATCTTCCTAATTTATTTACAATTAATTGCTTTTTTTTGTTTATTTTCCACCAACTTGTATTAATTGTTTGTTATATCATTTCATCTCATAACTTCATAGAAGATCCGTTTTACATGATTAATATTTACTCAAGAAGTTGGTTTGCTTATTATTCATGCTCTCTGATTTTTTTGGTATTTTGTGCCAGGTTATCTTGCATTCTTTTTTTATCTGTAGCTCATCTTTTTGAATGCTGAGACCGGCCATCTTTGTATATATTATTTATTTCTTTTTAATATTTCGAAATCTTCAGCTCCTTTTAGTTGATAATGAGTCTTCCAGATATGAGTGAGAACATTACTCTTGGCAGATTTTATAAGTTTTGTCCGGATATTAATATGCATTGTTGCTTGTTTGCGTTGTCTGTTTCTATTAGTAATTTTTTGTATACTGCAAATATTATATAATATGAGTTAAATTTACAAGAAAGATACACAAACAGCATGTTGATTTCAAAGATAGATGCACGTGAATCATCATTTTTTAGA
Source organism: Papilionanthe hookeriana x Papilionanthe teres (assembly GCA_022702705.1). Taxonomy (NCBI): domain Eukaryota; kingdom Viridiplantae; phylum Streptophyta; class Magnoliopsida; order Asparagales; family Orchidaceae; genus Papilionanthe; species Papilionanthe hookeriana x Papilionanthe teres. The sequence continues at coordinate 67,447,108 of CM040437.1, forward strand.
ACATTTTAGAGTAGGGGCATTTATGTATATACCAACCAATTCCTATGTATTCGTATGTCTCAGACCTAAACTTTGTATTTTACATTTTTACCATCCAAATCTTTCATATCACATAAAAATACTAGCAATTAAACATTTACAATGTGAAATACATCTTTTTATGCATAAGGTGATTTGGATGTAAAAATTGAAGTCTAGGTGGTCGAAATGTAAATGCATATGAATTGAATGGTTTGCATGTAAATCTTCCTGCAGAATAATGATGAGTTGCAGAAATATGGAGAATAAATTTTTGTCATGTAAACAGAGCATCTGTCCTGAACTTTAATAATCACTCAGTTTTGCTATTGAAGATCTGATACGTTTAGTAACAATTTTGTGCTATGAAAGGACTACCTGAATGTTGCATCTATTTTGAGTTCACTTGTTTCCTTCCATTTTTCTTTTTGTGAGTTTTTTACTTTCTTATATTTTTCTTTCTTTCTTTCTTTTTTTTTTGGTGAGTTCTACTTTCTTTCTTTGCTTTCCTTTTTAACTTTTACATTCTTTAGAGCTCGATGGTGAGATCTCTTGCATTTTATTTTTATTTCTTTTTTATCATAATTTTAGTTTTTATTACCTTTTTATCATAGCACTTTGTTCGACGTTTAGGGTTTGTTTGGGATCACTTTTATTTTTTGTTTTTTGCTTTTATTTTTACTTTGATTTTAAAAACATGTTTGTATTTGTATTTTTAGCAAGCTGTTATTTTCAAAAACAAAATAATTTGTTTTTATAAACACTTAAGAGTTGTTTCTATTGTCTTTAAAAGCAACTAATAATGTTATAACATATGAAAGTATTTTATTTTAAGTGAAAATATAAACAAATAAAAAGAAATTAAAGAACAAAAAATAAAATTGATTCCAAACAGTCCGTCAGTTAATTTCTTTGATTGCTTTTTTTTGGGTTTTCTTTTAATATTCTTAATTACGCAGGGGTCATTGCTATGTCGTGGTGTCCATATGAGAGCTCATTATTATTGACATGTGCCAAAGACAATCGTACTATTTGCTGGGATACAATTACTGGGGGGGTATATAACAATCTTGAAAATTTCACCCGATATGCAATTTGAGAAATTTTTATTTCATTTTTTTCATTCCGATATTTATGTATTTATCTGTGTTTTATCTGCATCATTTAACTGTACAGATTCAGTATGAGTTGCCAGCCAGCACCAATTGGAATTTTGACATTCATTGGTACCCAAAGGTTCCAGGTGTCATATCAGCTTCATCTTTTGATGTGAAACTTGGGATATATAATATTGAGGTATAGTCACCATGCACTTTTTCTTTTTCTTTAATTTAAAGTGAATCATTTATTCTGATGAACAGGTTGTGCTTCTTTCCACAAAATTATGTAGATAACTGAGTTTAAATATTTTTACCCTGATTATCCTGTTACATTTGTTGTAAGAGAAATTATTTTCTTTAAGTTACTGATCCTCTTTTATTGTTAATTATGTCCTTTTTCCATCTTCTTTATAGCTGGTCATGCAAATCCTCAGAATTTTGAAAAAAAGTGATTGTAATTGGATGTTAGGGGCTGAGCTGCTATAGTTTGTAAATTCTTTGCCAGGAAGTTATTGCCAATGAGCTTTTGTCTTCTGACGGATAAAATATACATGGTCAATATATGAGTTGTTCATGATAAACGTCGTTTGAGGATTGCTTTTCCATCGTCATTGAGCGAACCTACTTTGCAGCCATGCCAATGTAGAAATCTTTAATAATGTGCTCAAGATCAATATAAAATAATTCATGTAACGGTTTTCCTTGCTAAACTTGGTTTAAGTTTTCGCATTTTGTCATCTTGGGGCCAATTTGCAAACATGTCCACATGGAAACCATTGTTTATAAGAACAATGTAAAAGATTCTATGTTTGACGGTATTTTTTTATTCATCTTGTCACCTGGAACTTGTAGTTCTCCCTTTGTTGGGGTCTTTATAGGGTTTTTGCACGCATTTTCTGACTTTCCAAATATACAACAAGACATTTTAACAGTAACTGATTAAATATTTGCAGTTTTTCTTGTTTGCAGATAGTTGTGAATTTTGACAATTTGGGTCTAACGAGGCAAGCAAAAAAGTTGTCTCAGATTGTCGCAGTCAGAATAAAAAATGGCCACAAGCAGAAAGGAAATTGGATAATCTTTTGACAGTTCCACTTGTGTTCTATACTTTGAAAATTAAATTGGCATTTATATCAGTCTTTCAGTCACTTTTGTTGATGTTTAGTACAAATAAGAGGAGGGGTAGATGAGCGCAAGAAGCAAAGTAGAGGGCAAGCCTCTTGGAATTGGAACACATGGAAAAGACTAAATACTCTTTAAGCACGCTTCATGTTGATATTTGGGATCCTAATAAACATTTTACACACTCTGGAAAAAAATAATTTGTTACTTTTATTGATGACACACAAGGTTAGGTTGGGTATATTCAATGAAAAAATTTTGAAGTGAAAATAATTTTCAACATTTTTACACTATGGTACAAATACAATTTCAAATAATTATTCAAATATTACATAATTGTAATAGCCGAGAGTATTTCAAAGATATTTTGGGTCAAGTTTTTTTTCATAAAATTTATCCAATAAATTGGCTTTCGTTTTCTTTATCTTTAAAGTTATTTGGGGGTACTGCATTTGTGCACATTCATATTCATAATCAAGAAAAATTTAAATCAGAGCCATAAAATGTGTGTTTGTTGGTTATGCTCCTTCCTAAAAGCGATATAAATATCTTGATCCTATTTCTACAAAAAATGTTTGTTTCCGTGGATGGTAAATTTTTTAATTACAACTTTTATTTTTGCCTCATCTCAAAGGGGGGAGGGACAAAAAAGATTTGATTATTGTTTTTCAGAATTTTTTTCAAATCAAGGTCTCACAAAATAATCTCCCTAACCTTGGCTGTTTAACCTAAAAATCCAAACTATATCATACTAAGAGAAAATGGGTCGAGTTTTTTAGATATTCAAGACGATTATGATCTTCCCACAGTGCCATCTCATGATGTTCATGATTCTATAACGACTAACAAAGATGAAATATGAAAAAGAACTATGAAATTGATACCATTTGACATTGTATACTCATGACAAAGGACAACTAAAAAAAAGAGTATACATATCCTTTGCATTGTCTATAATCCATGAATCCTCCTCATACTGTATTCACAGAACCCTTACCCCCTGATTGTTTCACATAATCTTCGAGTTATGAGTCTTCTAGTTCTGAACCTAAGTCTAGCACCCTAATCCTAAATGTAATGGTCCCAGTAATTTTATTGTTGCTTGTAAGGTGAGGTGTTTTTACACCCAACATCCATTGTCTGATTATGTGTCATATGAAAATCTCTCATTTATTTTTGAGGCTTTTATATAAATTTGTTTTGTATGAAAATTCCTAAAACTATGTTGAATACTCTGAAAGTTCCTAAATGGAAGGAGACTATCTTCGTGGAGATGAAAGTTCTAGAAAAAAAATGGCGCATGAGAATTGATTGATTAACTTAGAGGGAATAAAATTGTCAGTTGCAAATGAGTGTTTATAGTCAGGTATAATTCTGATGGATCTCTAGAATGGTACAATGCTCGAATGATTGACAAGGGATTAAATTAAACATATGGTATCAATTATTTAGAGAAATTCGCCCTAGTCAACTCTATGAGCTCTTTTGTAGCTTACAACTAATCTTGATTGACCGCTACAACAGCTGGATATAAAAAATACGTTTCTTAATGGAGATTTGGAGGAAGTGTATATGAATGTGCCTTGAGGTTTAGTGAGAAGTTCGACACAAATGTGTGTAAATTAAAAAAAATCATTGTACGTGTTGAAGCAGACACTGAGAGTATGGCTTGAGAAATTTACATTGTTAAATTTCAAGGGTATACTCAAGAACAATGAGATCATCCAATATTCTTCAGGCATTCAAAGGATGTGAAAATAGTCATGCTGATCATGTATGTGGACGATATAATTATCAACAGTGATAATGTAGGGGAAAAGAACTGATTGAAGATTTCTGTCTCTTTAATTTTTGAGAACGACGACTTAGGATATCTTTGAGATATTTCCTTGGCACGGAGGTTGATATATTGAAGAAAGGGATTTTTGTTTCCCAACGGAAGTATGTTATCGATCTGCTAATGGATACTGGGATGAGTGATTGTAGGCTTGCAAATACTCCAATTGATTCCATTCAAAAGTTGGGAAATGAGAAGGAAGGTGAAACAATGAATACAACTCTATCAAAAGTTGGTGGGAAAGTTTAGATATACTTATCACATATAACGCCATATATCGCCTTTGCTATAAGTTTGGTAATTCAATTTATGTATTAATTCTTTGAGAAATACATTGAAGTAATTAAGAGAATTCTCAGATATCTAAAAAATATGTCAGATAAGGGTTTACTCTTTCAGACTACACAATAAAGTATCGATGCATACACTGATGTAGATTGGGCGGGCTCAATTGTTGATAGAAGATCAGCTTCCAGATACTATACTTATGTTTGGGGAAATCTGGTTATATGGCGAAGCAAGAAACAAAATGTGATGACAAGGAGTAGTGTCGAGGCAGAATATCGAGCTATCACTAATAGAGTATTTGAGATGTTATGGCTGAAGAATATTGAGCTATCACTAATGGAGTATGTAAGAAGTTATGGCTGAAGAGAATCCTTGAAGAGCTATAGATTTCGATAGACATGCCAATGGAGTTGCGCTGTGACACTAAAGTTACAATTAGCATTGTAGAAAGTTTAGTGCAACCTAATAAGACAAAACATGTGGAGATTGATAGACACTACATAATAGAGAAAATTGATTGTGGAGTTATTTGCATAGCTTTCACTTCGACAACACAAGTACAAGCCTAGTTTTGAGTTTCTTATAAGCAGGTTGGCATGATAGATATCTATGCTCCAACGTTAGGGCGAGAGGGTGTCTAAATTTTAGGTTTTTAAGGATTTAGGTGGACAGGATGGACCTGAGAAAGTGAATGAGATAGGGTGTAATCTATTCTTTTTATCTTCTCCTCTTTTACACCAAATTTTTTCATATTACTGATGTCCATCCTTTTCTTCTGTAGTTTTCCCTGTTGTCTGGCTGCTAGGGTATGGCCTTGTATCTGCATGTGGCATGTTTTGTTGCACTAAATTTAAGTATCATATGAATGCATGGAGTGTTGGTATTCCTTGTCCTTAGGTGAGAGTATATTATGTTTGATGGTAATTATTCAATAGAAGTTGTTTAGAGGAGATAAATGAAGATTGCCCTTTTGGTAGTAAGACTACTCAATACCATTTTAGTTTTTTTATCTGTAATTTAGACTCATCAAGGTCAACGCCTTCATAATTTATTTTGGAGTGTTTAAAGTTTAATAATGTAGCTTTGTTCTTGTCTTTATTTTATTATTATTATTTTTGTACAATTATTATAATTGTATGTTATCTCCAATATATTCCAGGCTTGCAACAAGTTGGCTCTTAATGCTGGCGACTTTGTTGCCCCAGGTAGACTCGTTTTTTTCTTTTAATTTATCCCGTATTTCTCTTCACCTTGGATCTTTTTATGAATTCAAACTTTGTTGCTGAACAGTTGAACTGCATTAATGGAAATATTAAACATTTCAAACGAGTTTTGATTTGTATTAAATGAAAAATCTATTGAACTGATGGTCTTGATTTACATATGAAATTGATAGGCAATTGAATCAACTAGCTTAGTATGTTTTGTTGCGATACCATTTTTCATTTGTGCTGTGTATATGAAGCCTGCATACCGGAAATAGTAGGAAGAACAGTGGAATACAAAAGCTAACTTTTATCAATGTAGAAATAAGATTACAACACAACTCAAATAGAAAGGAAATACACTAATAGACAAATCCCAAGGTTAGGATGTAGGAAGATGTCCGAAGGCAGTGGTGGCATCGGCGGGTTGGTAGGGTAAGATGGGAGATGTCGGGGGGTTGTTTGGGTAATTGTGATGGTGTTTTGGTTGGTTGTAGGTAGGTAGGGAAGCAATGTTGTATGGGAAGTATGTGTGGTGGTAGAGTGGTGGAGGCGTGTAGTGTGTTAGGCAACTAGGGGAGAGGTAGGAAAAGGGGTCGGTGAGAAGAAGCGAAAGAGATTGGACGTTTACAACACATCTCGGAGCATGATACAACCGAAGCACCACCTGTCATTGAACATAGCTCTAACAAGTGGGATTAGACTCCACACTTGAGATTAGAATACAACTCCACTAGGACTGCCTCCTACACACGGAGAACAATTATTTATAGCTTTCTACCTCTACATAAAAGGGAAGGGGTGGAAAAGACAAGAACTCGGGAAAAAAACACTTAGAAGAAGACAGATGCGGTAGACTCACGAGATAGCCCAAACACCTGATCGCGAATGTTCGCAGTCTTCTCGGCTTCCGTGCTTGATTGCGGGCCCTCGCGATGTATCACGATTCTGGATTCAAGATCGCAGCTCGCTATCCTTAGCGAGGGTTCGCTGGCTCCCACGAAGTGCCACAGGGTTCCGGTCCTACGGGATCGTCCCCACTTCTGGGCGCATCCAACTCCTGCGTTAGTCTCTTCGGGTTGGGGAAGCTTCGATTTCGCTTATCGAAGCTCTATGCTCTTCAAAGTATGGTGTTAAATCAACGACTTTGAAAGTGGTTAAAGTCTTGTAATCCCCAAGCATGTCAATTTTATAATTGTTGTCGTTAAGTTTCCGAAGTACTCTGAAGGGTCCATCTATCTCGGCTTAAGCTTCATAAATGATCCTGCAGGAAATCTCCTTTTTTCGCCTTCCTGAAACAATACTTTCTTTCTGGATTTATTTTCTTGTGCATGTTATTTTTGATTCTGCTTATAATTTCCTTGCAAATTTCTTTCGTGGACTTTTTGAATCTCGTGAACTCGTTTTGTGGCATCATTGCTGATTATGAAGATGGTAGGAGGGGCACCAATTCAAGTGGCGTGAGCGGATTGTGCCCATACACAAACTCGAAGGGAGTTGGTCCTGTAGTTTGGTTGATGGATCAGCTATAGGTGAACTCAGCTTGGGCTAAGATGAGATCCCACTTTTTATGGTTTTTCCCATGAAACACTTTAGTAGATTACCGAGGATCTGATTTAGTACTAATATCTATTCGTCTGTTTGTGGATGCACTGCCGAGCTGAATTGGAGTTTGGTGTCGAGCTTTCCCATACTGTCCTCCATAAGTGGCTCAGGAATTTGACATCTCTATCAGAGGTGATGGTCTTGGGAATCCCATGCAGCCTTACAATCTCTTTAAAGTATAGATGGACGATGTGAGAGGCGTCTAATGTCCGGTGACAGTACAATGTGAACCATCTTGAGAATCTATCTATTACTACCATTATGAAATCCTTGTTATTTTGAGTCCTTGGAAGTCCTAGTATGAAATCCTTGCTGATGTCCACCCACGGTGCCTTTGGTACTGGAAGTGGTGTGTATAATCTGACGTTCTAGGCTTTGTCTTTGCCAAATGACAAATTCTGCATTGCTTGAAATTCCGTTCTACATCTCTTGTTAGCTTTGGCAAAAAAAAAAAAGCCTTCTTACAAGGGCGAGGGTTTTGTCCCTGCCGAAATGATCTGCTAGTGCTCCGCTGTGGCCTTCCTAGACAATGGCCTCTCTTAGTCAACAATGGGAACACGCGACTGACTCTGGTGGAACAGGTATCTATTTTTGTGATAATATTTCCTTGTTGGCTTCTGCTGACATTGCTCTCATATGTTTTTGAAATTTTCTTCTATTTCATAAAGATCCTTTATGACCTCGAAGCATATAACTCGAGCCTGAATGGATGTGACCAATAGGTGTTGACGACTCAGTGCATCTGCTACGTGGTTCTGGCTTCTCGCCTTGTGCTTTAGCACAAACTGGAATAAGGTTAGAAATTCCACCTAGGTGGCGCGTCGTCCCTTTAGTTTGCTCTGGCTGTTGAGGACTTTTAGTGCCTCATGATATGTAAATAGTGTAAACTCGTTTATCAATAGGCAGAACTTTAGTGTTCCAAAGATCTTACAATGGTGTGAAATTCCTTGTCGTAGGTTGAGTATTTCCTCTGGACCCGTTCAACTTCTCACTAAAGAAAGCGATGAGGTATCCTTCTTGGCATAGTACTGCTCCGATCCCTACGCCAGAGGCATCATATTCTACCTCAAAAAGTTATTGAAGTCCAGTAGTGTTAGCACGGGTGCCTGAGTCATTTTTTTTTTTCAGTGTGTCAAACTTTTCCCGGATTGTTGTCCTCCAACTCCTTCCCTTTCAGAAGTTCAGTCAAAAGGGATGTGATAGTGCTGAAGTTTTTGATGAATCTTCGATAGAAGGATGCCAGACCAAAAAATTGTCTCAGACCCAAAAATTGTCTCAGCTTAGTGAATGATTGTGGTATGATCTAGCTGATAGTGACCTCTATTTTAACAACATCCATTTTAATGTCTGCACTAGACACGATGTAACCCAGAAATCATACCTGACTTGTCATGAAGTGATATTTTATCGAGTGAGCAAATAGTTGTTCGACTCGCAGTACCTCGAATACGACCTTCAGGTGATGCATGTGATCCTCCTCCGACTGGTAGTATACTAGAATGTCGTCAAAGCAGACAACGACAAAGTTTGCATTGTGAGGTCAGAATACATAGTTCATTAATCTCATGAATGTGTTTGGAGCTTTTGACAGACCTGAAAGGCATAACGATCCACCCCTATAGCTCATCCCACATCTTGAAGGTGGTCTTCCATTCGCCTCCCGATCTCATCCATATTTGATGGTACCCACTGTGCAAGTCTATCTTGAAGAAGACAGTGGCTTCATGTAGCTGGTCTAAAAGATCATCCAAGTAGGTTATGGGAAATAGATAATTGTTGGTAATCTTGTTGATGGCTTGGTTGTCGATGCGTGTTTGTCATGATCCATCCTTTTTGGGCTCTATCAGGGCCGGCCCAGGCTGTTGCTTTCTTGGACTAGCCTTCTAGCGAGGTCCTGAACTTGCCACTATAATTCTTCAAACTCTTTGGGTCTTAATCTACAGGCAAGTCGGTTTGGAAATACAAGTCGGTTTGGAAATACAGATCTTGTATAAGGTCGATGGCGTGTTAAATGTCCCTTAGTGGTGGTAATCCACTGGCAAGCTATCGGTCATTATATCCCGAAAGTCTTGTAGCAATGGTTGCAACAGTGCTAGTACTTCTCTTTCTTCCTTGCTGAGGAATAATGCTAGTGTTATTGGGGCATCTCTAATGGACTATAGGAAAGTGGTACGAGGAACTAATGTTGCCTCTGTATTGCTCTCGACTTTTGCATTCTTAACAGGTAGTAAAACGATACTTTTTCTCATTTTTTTTGAAAGAATAAGTATTTTTGATCCCGTCATGCTGAGTCTTGCTAACAAATTGCCAAGGCCTACCTAGCAGAATGTGATAGAAGTCTATAGGAACCACTCACACCATGCGTGTTTGTGTAGTTGTTATTTGATGGAGAAATTAACTAGGAACCACTGATTTGTACGTATCTCGTTTCCCTTTTTCAACCAGGTGAGGGCACATGACTGTGGATGCTTCTGTGTCAAATCCTAACTTTTTTATCATGAGCGTGGACGCCACGTTCTTGCACTTGCCACTGTCGATGATCCTTCTTCTTGACAGTGCACTTGGTGCGAAAAATGTTATACTTTAACCGGGATTGGTCTTGTTCGTGCTTAGAATGCAGTATTCTTTGGACGACTAACGCTTCTTCGTCTCAATGTAGCTGAAGCTCTTCTTTTGTACTCTCCTCTGATTCCTCGTCGACTTCCTCGACGACGCCCTGATCAGTGAGTATGACGACTTGGCTTGTCGGTTAGTTGGAGGCTATGTGGTCGTAGTCACGACACCTTAAATACTTCCTAGCTGGTATTGTATTGGAGGAACCACTTTTCTCTGCTTCTTCACCCTCTGATCTGCCTTATGAGTTCTTGTCCAATTATGTTATTTTCTCCTGAGGCGCCCTTACTAGCTGTAGAAGTTGCGGGTGACTGCTTGGCTGAAGGTGGTGATCTGAAGAGCATCTGTTTTTCTTTTGTTGTCTTTCCACCTTTAGGGCTAGTGTCTGGACATCCCCAACATCCAATATGGTTGTAGCTGTATCACATTACTAATGGCGGGCTTTAGACCCTTGAGATACCTGGCGATCGTATACCTCTGGCTTTGTCAACTTGTACTTTAGCTGTAGGTGGTTGAACTGGGTAGTGACCATCAACTGATAGATCTCGTTGCTGCAAATTATGGAGTTTGAGGAACATAGTCTAGCGATACTATGGTGGTAAGTATTTTTTCTGCATCGCCTTCTTCATTTTCTCCCACAGTTATCCTTCTCACATCTCTTCTACTTTTGTAGATTTTCCCACCTTAAGGAGATATTCTTATTTGGTTTAATTGCATCTAGCTTGACTCGTTTATCGTGTGGTACATCTTTATACTCGAAGATTCATTCGACTGATTGCAGTCAGTTGATGAACTCACCGGTGTCCATGTCTCCCTCAAACTCTAGGAGGTCCATCTTGATGTCAAAATCCCACTGACCTCCATAAGAAGTCTCTTCTCGCCGACTCCTTTGCTATTGGATACTATAACTTATGGCTTATATTCTTTGTTGTTGTGATCTTCTCTGTGGAATTGATTAAGATCCTCATCTCTGTCCCTCACCACTTCTCGATCACGGTCGAAGGTAATATCTTCCTGGTTCCCATCATTTAACTCAGCTAGTCTTCATTGCAGACGATGAATTTTACGTTGGATCTCTTCCCGAGTAGAGCCTCATGTATCTCTCCATGGTGGCATGGCTAGAGTTGGGAATTGGAAGGGAAAAAAAAGGGTGATGGAGGTGAATTGGGCAAGGGTGGATGCTGGGAAAACCTAGGATATGATTGGGGTTGAGCTAGCCCGGATACTGAATTATGCCGAAACTAGTAGGAAGGACATTGGAACACAAAAGCAAACTTTTATTAATGTAGAAATAGGTTTACAACACGACTCAAATAGAAATGAAACAAAATAATAGACGAATACCCCGGTTAGGATGTAGGAAGTTGTCCGAAGGTGTTGGTGGCATCAGGGAGGTGGTAGGGCAAGATGGGAGATGTCGGGGAGTTGTTTGGTTTGTTGTGATGGTGTTTGGTTGGTTTTAGGTACGTAGGGAAGCAAGTTGTAGGTGCAGTATGAGTGACAGTAGAATGGTGGAGGCGTATGGGGGTGGTAGGCAACTAGGGGAGTGCGAGGAAAAGGGATTGGTGAGAAGAAACAAAAGAGATTGACGTTTATAACACTACCTTGAAGCATGATACAACTAAGGCACCACCTGTCATCGGATACAACCTTAACAAGGGGGAAGAGACACCACGCATTAGATTAGAAGATAACTCCACTAGAAATTGCCTCCTACACACAGGGGACAACTAATTTATAGCCTTCTACCTCTACATAAAAGGAAAGGGGTGGAAAAGGCAAGAAGAATAACAAAAAAAACACCTAGAAGAAGACAGGTGCGGTCGACTCACGAGGCAGCCCTAATACTGAATCGCGAAAGTTCGTTGTCTCCCCCGCCTTCGCTCTTGATTGCAAGCTCCTGCGAACTATCGTGGTTCTAGATTGCGGCATCGCGGCTTGCAATCCTTCGCGAGGGTTCGTAGGCTCCCGCGGGATTGCCTCTGCTTCGGGGCTCATCTAGCCCTAGCGTCACTACATGGATGCGTTTTTTTGAGAAAAATGTCAAAATTATTCTCTGGCTCTTTGTAGGGGGGCATTTCAGAGTATAAAAAGTTGTTAATTTAGTCCCCCTTGGGGCCTCTTTTGTCACTTTAAATTTTGAAAAAGGGTGCAAAATGAAAGTTTTTAAGATATGTGTTATGGTTCTTGAATTTTGGTTAGGGTTTTAGGCTTTAAGCAGTTGCCAAAACCCATAAATTTCTGACTTGCATTTTTTAAGAATCTAGATTTTATGCAATGTTTTCCATGTTTGTCAGGTTAAATTTTATTTCCGCAATTTATCTGACAATGTATTACCTTGGTTTCTGAAACTGTGTATTCAGTAACTTAAGCTTGTGTTTTCTCATTTAAACTTCAATTTGAACAAAAATTATTTTTTAGTACATCCTTTTCCAAGTTTGTACAATATTCTATAGGTTAGTCCATGTTTGACATTATTTTTTGGAAGATTTACATACATATTCTTATGTATTTACATATCTAACACGTAAACATCAAATTTTACCTATATGCTACCTAACCTTTGCATGAAAATGTGTATTTCACTTTCCTAAATTTAAAATAGTGGTATTTTTTATGTGATATGATGAATTTGGATGGTGTAAATGTAATAATCAAAGTTTGGGCATGATATATGAAAATACATAAGAATTGTGTGTCACGTATGTATATTTCAGCTTTTTTAGCTGACGATTTTATTGTCGTGTTGATATTGCACAAATGCTTATTGTCAAAACAATTGTATTTGTTTTCCAGTACGCCTTAGAGCTCCAAAATGGTTGAAACGTCCGGCTGGAGTGTCTTTTGGTTTCGGTGGCAAACTTGTAACATTTTATCCTGGTCCAGCAGCTCCTGGTGTTTCATCATCTGTTTCTGAGGTTAGACAATGTAGTAACTCTTCTCTTTCATTGTCTCTGGGATTGACTTTCTTTAGTTTACAGGTTCACGTGCATAATTTGGTTACCGAAGACAGTTTGGTTCATCGCTCTTCTGAATTTGAAGCTGCAATTCAAAGTGGTGAAAGGGATTCTCTGCGGGCATTATGCCAAAAAAAAATTCAGGATTCTTTGTATGTCAGCTTTCTGAAGCAATATGCTTCTTGGAATTGTCTTCTTTATTTTTAATTATTCAAATTTTGCAATTTTGTGTTTGTAATTTTAATTTTTGTGGATAGGTCTGAGGATGAAAAGGAAGTATGGGCTTTTTTGAAGGTTATGTTTGAGGAAGATGGGACAGCTAGGACAAAGTTGCTCACTCATCTTGGTTTCAGTGTACCTAATGTTGAATCGGAGGTTACATCTGATGAGCTCGGGAAGGAGTTTACAAACGCTCTTAATGTGGACGAGAATTCGAAGAAAGGGGCACTCTTTGAAGGAGATGTTTCTTCATTCCCCATCGACAATGGAGATGATTTCTTTAATAATTTACAACTTTCTGATGATAAAGAGTTGAGTGAAGAAAATGAGGTTCAGGAGGAGCAAGCACCAAGAGAGACAGAAGCAACTTCAGATGATTCTGATCCATCCATTGATGAGGCTATTCAACGTGCTCTCATAGTTGGAGATTATAAGGAAGCAGTTCGGTTTTGCCTTTCAGCAAACAGATTGGCTGATGCACTGGTCATCGCTCATGTCGGCGGTCCTTCGTTGTGGGAGAGGACAAGGGACAAGTATCTTCAAAATAGTCTCTCGCCCTATTTAAAGGTCCAATTATTTACTTTTTAAGTATTTGTTTCAGTTATGAACATTATTGTTTGTTATCTTCTTTGGATTACAAATTTGTCATTTGTTTGAACTTCATTTGATTTTCTCATTCAGATTGTTGCTGCAATGGCTACTAATGATCTGATGGCACTTGTTAGTACCAGGCCACTTAACTCGTGGAAAGAAACCCTTGCCCTTCTTTGCACGGTGAGCTTTACACTTGTACATAATATTTATTTATTGAGTAAAGTGCCAAATTAGTCAGTCCCCTGACTATTTATGTGGTGTCGTTATAATTTTATAAATGTATCAAATTTGTCTCTAGATTCTTTTAATATCGGCTAAAATAGTCAATATAGATGATTATTTCAGCCCCCTAAAAAGGTTCTGGGGACGAAATTGGTAATTTTCTAGACTTCGGGACTAATCAAGAGGCCATTTTGACACTTTTCTTTTATCTATTTCTAGATGATTGCACGCTGTAGTGTTCCAGTATCGGGAGGTAGTCACAAAATTGTTCATAGCTGTTATCATCATATCATCATCATTTCATTAGATTTATCTAAACTATTTGAGGCCTATGTTATTAATCCTCATTTTCAAGTCACTTGTTGGGCGTGATTTGATATATTAAACTCAATTCCTTGCAAATTATTTTGAACAATTACCATTTTCATAGCATATAAATTAGAGAAACTGTTAAATGAAACATAACACATATAACTTTTTTGAGTTATGCATTGGTAAATGTGATAATATTTGGTAACTTTATATCATCTTTTTTTTTTCATTGCCACCATATGCTTCATTGACTTGGGAAATGGGCCCAAAATATTTGTGAAGGAGAAAAGTGTCAAAATAGTCCCCTGATTCTTTGCAGGTGGTCATTTTAGTCTCAAAATCTATAAAAGTGTCAATTTAGTCCACAAACTGTTTTAATATGGGTTGAAATATCATCTCAGAAGACTATTTCAGCCCAATTTAAAAAGTTTGGGCACTAATTGGGCAATTTTATAGACTATGAGATTAAAATCACCCGATATAGACAGTTAGGGGCTGTTTTGAGACTCTAGTCATTTGTAAAGTGTTCTTTCCTTGTTGGATCTCATTTCTGTTTAATTTTCACCAGCACCCTCTGCTTTTGTCCGTTCGTTCATTGATGCAATGGAATGATTTCCTCAGCTGAAAAATTGTAAACCTTGAAAGAAGTGCCGCCTGGCAAATATAATGCTTAATTTATCCTATAACTAAGAGTTGAATTTTTTGTCTGATACGCAAACATTAGCCATTTTTTTTATCTTTGACTTGGTTTGTTTTTTATGTCATGAGCCCTTTGTAGTGTTTTTGTTATTTTTAAACTTTGTATACTTTTTGGTATTTTTGTTATTTTTTGCTTTTATATGGTAGTGTTTTGCTTTGTTAAAGGCTATGCATGGTTTTGAAGTCTTAAATTTTCCGGCTTAACAGTTTGCACAGAAGGAGGAATGGACTATCCTGTGTGATACTCTCGGTTCTCGATTGTTAACAGTGGGACAAACGCTCGCCGCTACCCTCTGTTATATCTGTGCTGGAAATATTGATAAAATAGTGGAAATTTGGTCACGCAGTCTAATATATGAGCGAGATGGGAGGAGTTATGTTGATCTTCTTCAGGTAACGAATACCACTATAAATTTCATGTTTTCCCTGTAATCACATAACAAAATAATCATTGACTGAAATCTTACTTTGATAGGATTTAATGGAAAAAACCATTGTTCTTGCCCTTGCATCTGGACAAAAGCGTCTAAGTAAATCTTTATCAAAATTGGTGGAGAACTATGCAGAACTTCTAGCTAGTCAAGGCCTTCTCTCAACAGCTATGGATTATTTAAAACTCCTTGGCTCAGAAGATTCTTCACATGAGCTCGCTATCCTTCAAAATCGTATTACACTTTGCATGGAAGGTAAATTACAATGGCAAATCAGATTCTGATAGCATGCGTTTTGTTTAAAACTTTTGTGGATTGAACTTTTTGGTGAGTAAAGTGCAAAAACAGTCCTTTGACGGTTTAACATGGAGCCATTTTTGTCTCGAGTCTATAAAAGTGTGAAATTAGACGCCAAACTTTTCAAATTGGGGTTAAAATAGTTGTACGTGAGGACTATTTCATACCAAATTTTGGAAGTTTGGAGATTAAATTAACACGTTGGGACTAAAATAACCCCCTACAAAGAACAAAGTGTCTATTTTGGCACTTCTCTTTCTGGATAATTGATTTTGTTTATTAAGGAAAGCAGGACAACAACAACACGCCTATATCCCATTAAATGGGTTGGCTGCATGAACCTCTTTTCTCCATTGTCCTATTGAATATCATATTTTCATTTAATTCTAACAAATTAAGATAATTTTTTATACAACAAGCCCGAATCTTTTTAGGTCTTCCTCTACATTTCTTAACATAAATCGAATCTAAAACATCTACTTTCTTAATTGGATCAAGAGATGATCGACGTTTAATGTGACCAAACCATTTCAGATGCCTCTCTCTAATCTTGTCTGCCACTGGAGCTACACCAACTCTTTCACGGATATAGTTGTTTCGCATTTTGTCTCTAAGTGTAAATCCATTCATGCACCTAAGCATTCTCATCTCAGCAACACTTAACTTAGTTTTATGCTTCTCTTTCATTATCTAAACTTTTGTGCTTCAAAACATTGTAGGTCTCACCACCATCTCATAAAATTATTCTTTATATTTAAGTTGTACTTTTTTATCACACCCAATAGACCCGATGTATTCCTCCACTTCAACCATCCAACTTGAATTCTATTAATAACATCCCCATATATAACACCTTTACTTTGAATAATAGACCAAATGTATCTAAAACATTCACTCTTTTTAATGACTTGATCACCTATTACTACAACCCTATCACTAGATCTACTACTGGTAAAATTACATTCCATGTATTCAGTTTTAGATCTAAAGCCTTTAGACTCTAGTATGAATATTTTTAATGATCTGAATACAAGTTCTAGAACTCTCGAAAAAATTTTCTCGAAACTTTGTCATAAGTTATTTTCTAAATCAACAAAAATCTTATGTAGAAACTTCTTACTCTCTCTGTATTTCTTCATCAAACCTCTCAAAAAATGTATAGCTTCCATGGTAGAGTTGCCCGAGATAAAACCAAACTGATTTTGACAAACTTTTGTCATATCTTAACCTATGTTCAATTACTCTCCAATAATTTTAATTTGTGACACATTAACTTAATTCTTCTATAATTTATACACTCTTGTATTTCTCCATTATTCTTTTAAGTATAGACCAAAATACTCTTCCTCCACTCATTTGGTATTTTTTTACTTTTTAAATAATATTAAAAAGTTCAGTAAGCCAAGAAATTCTCAAATTTCCACGCTTCTATTGAGATATCATTAGGTTCTATTGATTTTTTACTTTAAATTTTTTTTAAAGCCTCATCAATTTATGTTTTATTAATACGACGGTAAAAGTAAAAAATTGTTATTATTATTAATTACATCAAGACGACTAAAGTCGATCGTAGTTTCAAGATCTTCATTGAAAAGTATATCAAAGTACCCATCTATTTTGAATATCCTCATCTAAGAAAAACATTTTTAATTTTCATTCTTAATATACTTGGAATAACTCTTTACTTATCTCCTTGTTTGGCCAAATTATACATATAACTTTCACTCTTTTTAATATCTAATCTATTTTAAAGATCATTAAAAGCAATATTCTTAGCATCATAAAATTTTCTTCTTAGACTTTTTGTGAGCCACCTTATATTTTTCCCAATTCTCTAATATTTTACATTTAAACTAAGTTTTATTACATAATTTCTTATATTTTATTTTTTCTTGCACATTATTATTCCACCGTAAACTATTTCTATTTGTAAAAGTTTTTTCTTTTGATTCTCCAAGCACATCTTTTACTACTTGTTGAATATTGCTCTTAAAAATGGTGAACAAAATTATAATTTGGCTTTGCTTGATTTAGAATGTCCAAATTACATGAATTTATCTTAGTGTTTGGATATCATAGTCAATTTTACTAGTCTTATCTTGGTTGATTCACTTGAGTTTCATTTCTTTTTTAAAACACCATTATGTTCATTTTTTATTTTCTATGCAGAAATGGGAGTGTCTAAGAGCTTGGGTTTTGATGAAAGCCTGCTTCAAAATGATCCTCTCTATAATATTGGTGGATCTGCTTCAGGCACTATTAATGGTTCACAAAATTACCATCAGGTCTGTTTCTGAAATAGAAAATTGACGGTTAATTAGAGCGTTAATCTTGATGTATTCATGCCATTCCATGTGTCCCATGGTAGGATAACATACAAATACAACAGCAGCAGCCTGCGTCTAGCGCTCAATATGGTGATGGGTATCAGCAGAATTTGGCTCCATACGGCGGGTACCAACCTGCACAAGTTGCTCAACCAGGGCAGCAATACATAGGATATGCAAATCCTGTTCAATTCCAGCCGACTCAGCCGCCTCAGATGTTCATCCCTTCGCAGACTCACCAGGTTCCACAGGTAAGGAATCTACTGTGCAGTGCTCGTATTTAGTTATATCGTAATGTTCTTTGATCTCCGTATGTGAAACCTTACAAGTTCATAGTTTAGTCATAGTGAGTGTAACAATAACTTGTCTATATGGTTAGGTAAGTTGGTATGGAAGCAATTATACCTCATTCAATTGGTATCATTGAGTGTAATATTTTGGGCCGCTAAAGTTTGATCAGTTCTTGAAGTACCCTCTGAGGCATAGCTAAGTTATTTGGTTATGAGTAGCGTTGGCTATTTTTTATCAAGATTTAAAATTGCTTCATTGGGAATTGAGGCTTTGTTGTTTTCATTGGGGAAGGGGTAAGTTTCAAGACTTTTTGATTCTTAAACTTAAAAATTAAGCATGGTTTACTCAAAATTTGATTATGGTTCACTCCAAATTTGGGAGTAATCAAAAGTATTGAAGTAACATCATGAAAAGTTATATAAGTAAGAAAAATCAAGAAAATTAAGTGTAAACAAGTATAAGATAAAGAGTAACGTATTCTCAAATAAATTAGTAAAATTATTTCCAATTCTGTTATTCGGACTTCATTGGAATCATCTTTGTAGTTAATTGCTTGCTAACCTCCTTTATCCTCACTTTTGTCAATATCGTCTGTCTTTATCATGAACTTCAATCTCAGTTATCTTTCCCTTCTCTAATTAACAAGATTTAATAAAATATTATTTAAAATGATGACTGTGTTGATGATTCTAATTTCTATATATAGTCATGTACTAACCTTTTATTTTATTTTCTTATCAATTTGTATTGTTTTTGTTCCTTCCGTTAAAAAAGTCTACTTAAAGTCAACTTTTTTTTTTTTCTTTTGCTGTTAAAAAGGTTGGAGGAATATGAACTCCGAAGAAAACTGAAAAAGTTGATATTGGAGGTCGTCACTCCAGTTATCTACTTCTGGTAGAAGAAATACTTGAGAGAGCCACGTGATAAAAACGTAAAACAAATTCATCGTCATTGAAATGCATCAAGTTAATATTTTCATTCTGGGGGTAGCATCTAATCGACCACAGGATATTGCACGATGATCATCTGATCATAATATTTGAGACTTAGATCTGGTTTCATCAACTTCTGATGATATATTCTTTGATTTCAATTATATGGTCTGAGAATCACCATTATTGAAAATTTTCTTGGGAAAATCAAATCATCAATAAGTGAATTTGATCTTTTCTATTTTATGTCCAAATTGTGATTGATCATGTGCTAGATTTGAGCCTTCGATCACAAAAACTGAAAAACAAGGTTAAAGAGAGTCAAGCCATATTGTTTTTCTTTTTGATAACTGCTACGCTTATATGTGAACCAGTCCAATAGGGACCGGTCGAGCACTATCCAACTGACCAGGTGGGGCGGTTGTTTCTGCGAGGAGCCGAGCGCGAGCAGCCGGATGCTGCTACTGGAAAAGGCAGGGAGCAAAGAGGGTCCCCGAGGGCCTTGATAACCTATTCAAGGAGAAGAAACTAAAGGAGTTTAGAGGGAAGGTTTGGAAGTAAAGTTCTTGAAATGCTGTGAGAGGATTCTAATAAAGAGATTAACTTAGGGTTTGTTTCTTTATGCATGTATTTGGTGGCTGCTGTGTTTTTTCCTTTTGGCGGTGTTCCTAGAGACGTCTAGGCTTGTGGGAAAGCTGATCTACCTCTCGAAAAGTATATCACTATTGTACCTTTCTTATTTTCATATGTTTTTGATAAGAACAGCTCTCATTTGAGTTTTCCCATCTCTCTTTTGTCGTTTCATTGTGGTTTGCTCGCTGATTTTGGTCTGTGGCGTATCAAATTGGTATCAGAGCATTGATTTTGGTGGGATGACTGTAAGAAAGTAGATGTGCTAGGAGAGGTAGGGCAAATCATATTGGGAATGCAAGAGAGGTTTGCTACCATGGTTGACAGTTTTTTTCATTGAAAGTCAAATGGATGATGGATTTGAGAGCATAAGAAAATACGGGAGATGATGAAAAAGCTCATGGAGATGCAAGCCAAGGCCGTGCCGACCACTTCAGTTGCAAATCCTAACCAAGGATTAATCAAGGATTCCTAGGCTAGGTCAAAAGAGAAAGGGATCGAGCGAGAAGACAATAAAGAAGACCTCATTTACCTACAAGAGCGTCTCCCTAGGTCTCTGAGAGGAGGGGGAGTAGAGACTTCTGATGGAGGGGGATGTGCTGAAAATTGGAGGGATGATATAAGGTGCATAGAAGAGCATGATGGATGGAGGAGGGATTCGGGGGTAGGATATGCCTATGATCGAAGGAGGGAGTTCTACCCTAGATACATGAGGGGAAATGCTGGAGCAAGAGGAGGTTGGGGTGGAGATGCAATGGTCAAGAAACTGAAGATGCCAACCTTCGAAGGGAAGGATGCACATGGATTGGTATATCTTGCAATCAACGGGTTGACTGAGGAAGAGAAGCTCGTGACAACGAGATTATGCTTGAAGGGGAAAGCTTTATTGTGGTTCAGTGGATAGGTCAAGCTATCCGATGTACTCATGGGAGGAGTTTAAGAATTGCTTGTTGGAGCATTTCTTAGCCATTAGGTAAAGAAGCCTACACAAGCAATTCTATGCTCTGACTCAGAAGATGACGATTATGGAATATCGAGAGAAGTTTAAGCTCTTATCAGGGAGGTTGAGGGGGATTTCTGTCGCACGACTATAGGTGAATTTCTTAAAAAGCCTAAAGCCCGACAAAAGAGCAGCCATCCGCCCCTTGAGACCGCGTGGATTGAGGGAAATAATGAAAGCTTGCTTAGATGATGGAGGATAAGAAATAGGTGAAGAACATTGGCAAAAACGACAACACCGGAGGATTATACAATAGCACTGTGACAGCCATGACACTGAGGACTCAGACGGTGTCATTTCAAAAAGAGATGCCGAAAGAGAAGAATAAAGGACCTCGACTCGGGATAATTTCAAGCGCCTCATTGATGTAAAAGTGCAGGACAAAAGAGTCAAATGATTGTGTTACCGTTGTGACCAGAAATAACCCCTAGGATACCGTTGCAAGGAGTGCGCCTTTTTGGTTCTTTTAGTTCAAGAGGAGGATACAGAGAGTGAAGAATCAAAAGAGGAAGCAGCGGAGGAGAACCCATCTTCATTTGGATGTGGCGGAAGTGTCCCTCAATTCGGTGGTGAGATTTACCTCGAATCACACCATGAAAGTGAGGGGATGGATCGAGGAACAACCGATTGTGGTGTTGGTGGATAGTTGGGCCACACATAACTTTATCTCAATTTAGGTTATGGAGAAGCTAGGGTTGACGCTGATGACAATAGAGAGCTTCAGCGTCATGATGGGGACAGAGAAGGTTGAGAAAAGTTAGGAAATTTGCAAGGGGTTGGTTTTGACACTACATGACCTACAGGTAAAGATTTCCTTTAGATTTGGGCAACACATATGTGATTTCGGGATGAAGTGGCTTCGAACATTGGGGAGATGAAAGTGGATTGGAAGTCCTTGACGATTGAGTTTCAAGTGGAGGTTAGGAAGATGATGTTGAGAGGAGATGTTATATGCGAAACCATGATGTCACTCAAAATCATGGTCAAATCAATTCGGAGAGCAGGACTGGGCTACTTGGTGGAGTTGCAGAGCATTGAGGAGATTCGAGATGCAGAGTTGGCAGAGTTTCTGGAAGGGCTCTAATAGCTCCCATAGCAGTGTACAAATTTGTCTTCCAACAACCAAACAAGTTACCTCTTCCGAGAGAGCATCAACGCACTATTACATTGAAGAGGGTGTTTCTCCCATCAGGATCAGACTATATAGGTACCCCCAGATCCAGAATGATGAGATAGAGAAGCTGATCTGAGAGATGCTCGAGGCTGAGATTATCAAGTCGCGTGAGTCATTTTTCCAGTCCAGTCCTGTTGGTGAAAAAAGATTGTAGTTAGAGATTCTGCGTGGACCTCCAGATTTGAACAAGAAAATAGTGTTGGATAAGTTTCCTATTCCTGTGATTGATGAGTTACTGGATGAAATTTATGGGCAATCATTTCTAAAAAAAATGATTTTAAGTCAGGGTACTTCCAAATCAGAATGAGGATGAATCAGTGGATGTACACATGACAACATTCATAACACGTGAAGAATATTATGAGTTCTTGGTGATGCCATTTGGCCTCACCAACGTCCCAACAACATTTCAATCCCTTATGAATAGGGTTTTTCAATCTTATCTTCAGAAGTTTGTCATGGTTTTCTTTGATGACATTCTAGTTTACAATCGCACAAAGAGAGCATGTGGGCACCTGAGGACAGTCCTGAGATGTTGAGAAATCACCAGTTATATGTCAACTTGAAGAAATGTTCATTTGCACAGTTGCATATGGAATACCTAGGACATGTGGTAATCAGAATGGGGGTAGCAGTGGATCAGTCGAAGATCGAGGCTATGATTGATTGGCATGTACTAAGGAGTTTGAAGGAGTTGAGAAGATTCTCGGGTTTCAACGACTACTAATGAAAGATCTGGAGGATATGACACGATAGAATGGTCACTGACGGAGTAGTTGAAGAAATATAATTTCAAATGGGAGAAAACAGTGACACAAACATTTAAACAGCAGAAGAAGGCCATGACTAGCGTCCCGATATTACTACTTTTTGATTCAGTAAAGCATTTGTGGTGGAAACAATTGCATCAGGGTACAGATTGAGAGCATTACACATGCTGGATCAACAACCGATTGGCTACTTCTACTAGGTTCTCACAACCAGAGCAAGGCTAAAGTCAATATATGAACAAGAATTGATGATGATTGTCTTAGCCATTTAAAAGTAGTGGCCCTACATGTTGGGACGACATTTTCTGGTCAGGAAGATGGGTGGAGTTTAAAGTATTTTTTGGAGCAGTGGATGTTGACTGAGAAGCATCAGAGATGACTATCCAAGCTATTGGGCTATGATTTCGAGATTCAGTATTGGTCAGGATTGAAAAACAAGACAGCTGACACACAGTCGAGAAAGGTGGAGGAACCTCAATTGACATCTTTATCGATATCTTTGATCCTAAATTGGGAAGCCTTGAGGCAGGAGAGCGACATGGATGAGGAGTTGAGGAAGATAAAAATCGAGTTATTACATGATCCAAACAGTCATTCAGGATATGCATTGAGGGGACTACTACTGCTTTACCAAGGGCGATTTTTACCCCCAAGTCGTCGGAGTATATTCCCAGATTATTGCAAGAGTTTCATGGCAGTGCTATTGAGGGACACTCAGGGGTGCAGAAGACCTACGTTCATTTAGCAGCTGACTTTATTGGGTGGGATGCGCAGAGATATGGAGGACATTGTGACAAATTGTGATGTGTGCCAATGAGAAGTACTTGACCATGGCTCCAAAGTGTTGCTACATCCATTAGCATTACTGGGCAAGGTTTGGGAAGAAGGGTTGATAGATTTTATTGAGGGGTTGTCACAGTCAGAAGGGTTCACAGTGATTATGGTGTCGTGGATTGCCTAAGCAAGTATTCTCATTTCATTCACTCACGACATATCTACACTGCAGTCTCAGTCGTGGCGGTGTTTATATGAAAAGTGTTTCAGATGCACTGGGTGCTGGAATCGATTGTATTCGATATAGACGGGGTTTTCCTCAATCACTTCTAGAATGAGCTATTCACGTTGCAAGAGACATTCCTTAAAAGATGCACTACATATCATCCGCAGACCGATGGGCAGATGGAAGTGGTCAAAAGGAGTGTGGAGACATACGTGCGTTATTTTGTATCTGATACACTGAAGTTATGGGTTAAGTGGATTGCTTTAGCAGAATATTTGTATAATACATTATACCACACCTCGACACCGACAAACCTTTTCAAGCTATTGTATGGGTGGGATCCATCTCACTTTACATTATGAACATAGTACCACATCGGTATCCAACGTCGAACAATACCTGGAGGTGAGGGACAAAATACTAGCAGAGCTCAAGGGGCATTTACTGAGAGCTCAACAAATCATGTCGAGGAAGGCAGACAGACACAGGAGAGAGGTGCAATTTGAACCAGAAGACATGGTCAACTTGAAACTGAGGCCCTTTCGATCGAAGACATTGGCTAGGAGGAGTGAGAAACCGTCACCGCGATGCTTTGGACCTTATGAGGTGATGACACGCACCGGGACAGTAGCCTGCCATTTGAAGTTGCCACCATCATCCGCACTACACCCGGTCTTCCATGTATCACAGCTTATACATGCGATAGGAGATCATACACCCTCGTCTACACTAGCGCTGATGCTGACATAGGACTTGAAGATGATTTTGGAGCCATTAGAGATCGAAGGAGCATGTCGAGGAGTGAGGGGAGCAAAGGTGGCTTTTTTCAAGCAGAAAGAACTGCCAGACTATGAAGCAATGTGGAGCCCTACGAGGTGATCCACAAGCAGTTTACATCCTTCCACCTTGAGGACAAGGTACTTCTTTGGGAGGCGAGTATTATCATATGCATGTGCGTGAATCGGTCGAGAAGGGACCGGTCAAGCACTATCCAACCGGCCAGGTGTGCCGGTAGTTTCCTCGAGATGGAGCCGGGTTGCTTCCGTGAGAAGGAGCCTATTCAAGGAGGAGAAATTAAAAGGAGTTTGGAGGGAAGTTTTGGAAGAAAAGTATTAGAAATGTTGTGAGAGGATCCAATTAAATGGAGAAATCTAGGTTTTGTTTCTTTATGCATGTATTTGGTGACTCCTGTGTTTTTTTTTTTTTCCTTTTGGTAGTGTTCTAGCAACGTGTAGGGTTGTGGGAGAGCCGATCTACCTCTCAAAATGTTGATAACTGTTGTACATTGCTTATTTGCATTTGCTTTTGATAAGAGCAGCCCTAGGTTGAGTTTTACCGCTTCATTGTGGTTTGCTCGCTGATTTTGGTCCAGGCGTATCAGTAACTAATGAAATATTTTTTTTGTATACTCCATCTGCAAGCTGTAAGCAACGTTTATTTACTCCCGATCAATTTATTTATTTATCATTTTGAGTAAACAGTTTGTTAGGGTCAACATTTCTGTGGAGCATGAAAATGAGCATCATTGTTTAAATATGTTATAAATGTGTAGTATAACTGTACTAATTCATATTTCATTATTTGAGTTGCCTTGGTTTCACTGTTTTGCATTGTTTCTGTCCTTGTTTCCTCAATCTTTCCAAGTTATAGTTACTATGATAATCCAAACTTCCAATTGTAATTTTTTTGTTTCTTATTAGCTTTTTTAGCTAATATGATAATCTAAACGTCCCAATTTTTTTAAAATTTCTTAAACAGCAAACTTTTGGACAACCTTCTGTACCAGCTCAGCCAGCTTTGAAGCCATTTGTTCCTGCTAACCCCCCCACTCTTCGAAATGCTGAACAATATCAGCAGCCACATACACTTGGCGCTCAATTGTATCAGGTTCATATTCTAGGCAGCTGAGACGGAGTTTGTAATTTATAAAAATTGACTTGATTTTCTTTTCATGATATTTTGTAGGGAGTTCCTAATCAGAATTATCAACCTGGACCATCTGTACCAGCCCCTGCTATCAGTGCGTTGCAGCCGGGATCTGTTGTCGGCCATAGATTTACTCAGCCTGGAACATCTCCAGCACCTAGGGGATTCATGCCTGTGACAAGTTCAAATTTTGGCCACAATGCTGGTCTTAGTCCCATTCAACCTTCTAGTCCGACGCAGCAGGCGCAACAATCAGTTGTGGCCCCTCCAGCCCCTCCTCCCACTGTGCAAACTGTTGATACTTCAAATGTCCCTGGTAATCACCGAAGCATTCACATGTATTTTCACATTCTACCTTTCATTAAGTTAAATATGTTGATCTAAAAAATGCAAAGCTCTGCACTTTTTTTTCACTTGGTTTGATATTTGTTCTAGCAAGCCCAAAATAAATATCCCGCAAGTAAATTAATGAGTAAGTGTCAGAATTATCCCTAGACTATTTCCAGGTGAGTTTTTTAGTCTCAAAGTCTATAAAAATGTTAAATTAGTCCCTAGATTTTTTTGATGGCGGCTGAAATAGCCTTTTTTGTGGGGATTATTTTAGCCCATATTAAAAGAGTCTATGAACTTAAATTAACCTAGACTTGGAACTAAAATCGACCCCATGCAAAGACTTAGGGGACCTATTTCACACATCTCTTGTAAATTAATTTAATGTCATAATTTAAAATGTTACTATTCGGAGGGGCAATGGTATCTGCAGGACAGGAGCCATGGTGTGGGGCACATTATTTGGTATCTGCAGAGGTTTCTCCCATGATCCTGGTCAACACCCAAAAAGCAAAAAAATAAAAATAAGAGATAAAAAAATAAAAACAGAGCACGTCCCTGATCTTGAACACTCAAACTAACAGCTTCATGCTTTATGCATTTCAGAGTTCCTCCATCATCCGTGAATAGAAAGTAATAGCGTGGAACTGTTGTGATTCAAGGTTTGTCAGAAATAAAATGTACTGTACGAAGGTTATAGTATATTCTTTATACGATGAAGTTGAAGGTTTTAGAAGTTAAGTACCATCGGTGGTGGAATGGAAAACTTGTTGCTCATCTTTAAATTATGTTTAACAAATGAGGCCGTTAGTGTAAGAAAAATAAAAAAACTGCCATCATATTGCTTATTTTATTAAGTTTCAAGCGAAGTTGTCTAATTGCATTTTTTTTAGTTGTCTTCCAATAGGGTTAGATGGTTTTTCTTCTTTTTTTTTTTTTTTTTGTTTCATTGTATATGTATTTGATTTTTTGTATTTTTTTAATTATCCTTGCTGTAAATATATCATCATTTTACCATCAAATTACACTTTAAAAAAAATCTTGAGAGATCATTTTCTTCTGCCAATCATTCTGCTAATATGATAATCTAAACTTGCTCACATTCCTGGAATGTTATTGAATTATATATATATATATATATATATATATATATATATATATATATATATATATATATATATATATATATATATGAAAAGATTGGAGTGCCCATTATTTAACGAATTAACTGCATGAGGTTGTTTTCTTTATCCAAAATTTTAATTTCCTATCCTTCCATTTACAGTGACATCACGTTAGATCTATCCATTTTCACTTGTATTCCATGACTAAGTTCACTTTCTTATTGTTTTGTGCTTGAACAGCCGAACTAAAACCAGTCATTGTGACATTGACTAGACTTTATCATGAGACGTCAGAAGCACTAGGTGGTCAACGTGCAAATCCAGCTAAGAAAAGGGAAATTGAGGACAATTCAAGGAAAATTGGGGTTCTTTTTGCAAAACTTAACACCAGGGATATATCTCCAAATGCCTCATCCAAGCTCCGTCAACTTTGTCAGGCCTTGGACACTGGGGATTTCACTAGCGCTTTGCACATCCAGGTACGTTAAACATATCCATGATAGAACATTATTTAGTATTAGAAACAATTATGAAATATTTCAAGTGTTTTCAGTTACATTAAAATTTTATCAATTATTTAGTCCATATTTGCTTGTATTGGTCATGAAAATAATTAAATGGATGTTCAATGTAGAGTGTCTTACTGTATGCTTTGATCATATTATGTCTCTAATTTATGATAAATTCGGCTTAAATAATTGAAAAATTAGAATAATGGTGAAATAGATGACTAGGACTTATTAGAAAAAAGATCCAGAGTCTATATATTTCTTTTGTCATGTCATGTGGTGTTAATTTGTCAAAAATTCGTTGAAATAAGTGAGAAATTAAATAATTTAGAAAATATTTAGAAGATCGACTACTTAGATTTAGTAGAAGAACATTGAATTTTATATATATATAATTTTTTGTGTTATGTTAACCATTATTTGTTAATTTTAATAGAATAAAACATGATGCCTAGGTCTCATAAGTTTATTTTGAATCTTTTTAACAAAAGAATGTAGATATAAATGATTATGTAACTTTTCTAGTCAAGGTTGATTAGCTAAAATGGAGAATAATTTGGTGGGTTTTATGTGATCTAGAAAGGTCGGAGACTTACAGATAAATCTTATAAAATTATAATTAGTCTGGCGATGTTAAATAGATCCAAACGTCTCTGTTGTAATATAAGTTGAGAATGATACAATTGAGCATATTAATGTATATATGTGATATATAGATAAAGTTGTGCTTTATATGCTAAATCATTTCACCCAGACGGCTTTTCTGGGTAAAACAATCATGCATTTTCAACATGCTAGAAGCAATTATTTTCCTTAAAATTTTGTGGATCTCATTGCTACCATATGAGGATTTGAAACTTCTCATTCCAAAATTTGACAGTTTTCGTTTTTACTTAAGAAATTCTCATTATTTGATATATATGATGACAAATTTCTAGTCAGGGTGGATCTCATTGTTGTAATTTTAGAATGTAAAATGTGAAGACAGCCAAATGTAAAATTTATTACTAAGCTTCTGTACGAAAAATAGTCTCAGGATATCTTGATCAAATTTCCAGTCGGGGTGGTTCTCGTAACCATGGATTTGGCTTTAAATTAGCGCAATATATGGTTTATTTTTAGGAAGATTAACATACTTTCCATTGAAGTCCTATGTAATTACATATCTAATATCCAAACTTTAATTTTACATATATAAATGATCTTACCTATGCCTTAGAAATTTTGCATTTCACTTCTTAAAAGTTAAAATAATGATATATTTTATGTGATAAGAAAGATTTGGGTGGTATTAGTGTAAGTAGTGAAGTTTAGGTGTTAGATATGTATGTAATACATACGATTTGGGTGATATGTATGTAAATGCCCCTTTTTTTTAATATATCATACCATCTCAAAATATATTTAAACATTGTGCAATCTGGCCCATTCTTACCAAAAATTTGATTATAGGGTATCCTCATCTAAAAAGTTTCCCTTTTTCTTACTCTCACAGGTTCTATTAACTACAAGCGACTGGGATGAATGCAATTTCTGGCTTGCAGCACTGAAACGAATGATCAAAACAAGGCAGAATGTTAGAATGTAACTCAGAAGATTAATCAATTTGCAGGGGCTGGCCCCTGTACACAAAATACAATTCCTCATAAATTCATAGACTTCTCTGCTTAAATTTAATAATAAATTTTTGTTCTTGTTGTAGTAGCCCCATTGTGTTTTAGGCCAGACCCTAAAGCAGTCATCCCCATTCTATATAACCAGTAGTGTTGAAGGTTCTTTGTCACGAGAAGTCCTCAGATTTTAGGGTTCTGATTTATTTCTTTTTTGTGAAAGTTTTGCTTAGGATTGTTTCTAAAGAGTTTTTTAAGCTTTTGCAGCCCATGGTTTGGTATTTTGATGTTTAAGGTTCTGTCACAACAAATTACGTGCCACTATAATCATTATTTTTTATTTTATATTTTTATGCTTTGTTTTTTATTGCACCTGCTGCAGTATGAAAACCTTGTTTTTGTTGCTGTATTTTCATGAACCATGATATCAGGTAATGTAATTTGTTGTAAGCAACTTTGCACAAAAAATTCAAATTTATTGTACTTGCTTGGGGTTAAATATTGTCTCAGTTCAGTATCCTTTGGTTCTTATCTATATTGTTTTAGCTTTAGCACAAATCATATGGTTTTACATCCATATTTGGTGTCATGAATCTATGCATAAATAGGTGCATCACCTATTCTCTAAAAGGTTAGTAATAGTAGTATAATTACATGATAATTTTGTGGTATTTATGTAAATACTCATTGTTATTTCACAAATTATTTTCTACAAATCCAAAATTTCATAATTATTCCACAATCAAATAAATTCCATAATAAACAATTTTAATGCTGTTTTTAATTACCCATCATATTCACAGAAATAAAAAAAAAGAAAAAAAGTTTACTCCAATTATCAGAACTTATTTAATTTACAAGTAATAAATAAAAGGAATTGTAAATTTCAGATTCTGTTGGTCTTGGCCAGAAAAATAATGGTGCCAGAGGTGACTGCTGGAATGAATAGGTCATCAGGTATGGAGGCTGTGGGGCCTGGAATTATCCTCTTGGCAAGTAAGCTCACCACTGGGACTCCAAATATGTATAGGAATATGTCTTTTGCCCCCTGACCTATTTGAAAATTCTCTATTCTTATCACATTTTGGATCACCTTCTTCACTTCCTCCTTGGTAAGAGGTAAGTTCTTGTTGGCCAATGCTCCTCTTTTATCTAGAACTGCCTGTTAGAAAGATGGGTGTGAATTGTAATTTCTAATTAGGGGCATTTACATTTATACCAGACAATTCTATTGTATTTACATGTCCTACACCTAAACATTTATATTTGAGATTCCTATTACAAAACTTATAATCTCAAACAAAATTAGAAATTGTTTCAAATAATTATATGCTATAAATATTATCAAATTTTATTTTTGATTGATTCATATGATTCAGAATATGTCAGACAACAGATAAAATTTAACCATATATATAATATATATAATATAAGGGCAATTTACACATAGCATGTAATTCTTATGGACTTACGTATCTCACACGAAAATTTTCATATTTACACGTTACTTATGCATGAAAAGATGGATTTGACTATTAAAAAGTGGTAAGTAATGCTATTTTTGATGTAATACAAAAGACTTGGTGCTGTACGAGTAAAAATGGAAGTTTTGGTGTGAGATTCATAATCTCATTAGAACTGATTGCTATGCATGGAAATGCCTCTGAAACAAAATTGTTTAAGGAAAACGCTTACAGTAACTTCTTTTCTGAGAGTTTCTTTAGCTGGTAACTTGTATTGCATAGCCCCTTTCTTTTCACTTAGTATCCTGAGAAGAAATAGAGGTAGAAAACAAAAGAAGCTGCTCAGATTAGTTTGCCCTTTTTCTTGGGAAAATTTACATACATGACATACATGACACAGTTCTTATGTATTTACATGTCTAACACCCAACGTTTGATATTTACACTTTAAAAGTTATAACGCCATGGTGTCATAAACCTGTGCATAAAAAAGTATAATTCACTTTTAAGAAGATAGTGATGAAGAAGTTTTTGATGTGATGTAAAGGATTTGAGTGCTGTGCATGTCAATATGAATGCTTAGGGGTTAGAAATGTAAACAAATAAGAATTGTGCGGTATATATGTAAATGCCCCCATTTTTTGTCTTCCAGCTATGACTATGATAATCAATACTAGCTTTTGAGCACTTAAGAAATCATTAGTAATATGAAGAACTTACTCCACAAATTCATAAATTACTTGATAGAAATCATCAAGGCTTTTTATAGTATTCTCAATACTAGCAAATTTTTCTTCCAATTCTTCTTGAATTAGCTTTTTTATTTCAACTTGTTCCTTTTGCAGCAGGTCATCCTTATCTCCAGGCTCTAGGCAAGACCATGAAAAGTTAGTTAAAAGCTTAAAGTTAGTAACTTTATGCTATGATATTGCAAGAAAAGGAAGGGGCTAAATGCATAAATTCTCATACAAACCTAAAGATTATTTAGGAAAAGCTGCATAAAATTCTTCCTAAAAGATAGAGCACTACTTGGGAAATGTTGCAGCTGAAGAAATATCTAATCAAAAGTGTTAATAAAAAATAGTTCAGAGTTCTTTGACAAAACTGTGTTGTTTAATGAAATCTGCAGTATCATAAAGTATGAGAGTCGCGACATAAAACCTACCAGTATCGTTGCTCATAAAAGAGCAAAATATGAGCAGATAAGTCTGATTTCCCTATCAGCTTAATTCAATGGTTGTTAATTCTCCTATGGTCATGAAAATTTTTCTAAAAGAAAAATCATTGCATTGCAATTGTTTTAGATCAAAGCCTTCATATTAATAAAATATTTTCATTACACTATCGACGTTGTATTTCCGATTTTTATTTAAATGGTATATTGTGATTGATTTGCCTAATGCCTAATGCATATAATTAGGTTATATGGTAGGTGGAAGATGGAGTGCAACCGTCTTTCTCTCCATCGTGCTAGTGAACCTCCTGAACTTAGGTGAATCGATTTAACACCGAATCACGTAAATATTTTGTGTTTGATTGTAGTTGTGTGAATTTCTACGTTTCTGCATTGTTTCACATAACAATACTGACTAAGAGTGCAACTAGAACACCCAAGTGACTAAAGGAACACAATGTTATTCTTGCATGGTTGTTCTCAAAATAATACTAGTGTGAAATTTCATATTATTATTAGTCACCCATGTCATAAAACTCTTATACATATTTGCCCTAAAATGTGAGAAAACATGGCAGACAGTTACTCCATAAATCTAGAGAAAATTCAAGCATCCGCTAATCAAATGACTATATATCATTCAAAAGATGAAAAAAAAAGAACTAGAGTTGAAAGGAAGAGAAATTTTCAATACTCGGCTTCCTCAAAACTTGCCCCATTTGCTCCTGTGCTTGTCGGCCGGCCAAGGATGGAACTGTAAGAAGAGAACGAGAGAGCGAGGAAGAAGAAGAGGTTATATAGTTACGAAGCGCTGGACATTCCTTGTGTGCGAATGGAAGAAAGCATTGCTTTTGCACATAGCTTGGATGAGCTTGGATTCCTGCACCCTCTGCAAGCTTTGCACTGCTCGCAGGAGGAATTAACCATTATTATTTCTTTCTTAATTAAATTAATTATTGGTTATAAAGAATGATTAATGATTTTTGCAAAAAAATATAATATTTTTTGAAATTTATATAAATACCGTTTAAACTTTTATATTTGTATTTGTAAAATGTTTATTTCATTTTTATGAAGTTATTAATAGTAATATTTTTAATATAGTGTTAAGGATTTGAATGTTATAATTAAAAATTTATTTTTTTCCTTATTTTTAAGAAATAAAATCAACTTTTTAAATATTTTAAGAAGTAAAATAGATTCATTAACATACCTAAAGACTTTATTATGGTATAAATTAATGAATAGTTACTCAATTTAATGGTGTATATATTTCTCACTCATTCAATTCAAAAGCATACACTTGTATAAATGGGCTCTTGTTAAACCTAGAGTGGATAATTTTCATTGTATAACCTTAGTAGGTTCTAGGATATTCAATTGATGATTTAAGTCATTGTATTAGTTACATGCTTGTTTATTGGGTTGACCATGAGTTTTTTTGAGTTTGACCTATGTTCCCAAATTGGTGTGTGGTTATTTTAGTCATTGGACTCATTTGTTGACTTTGAACTAAATAGTCCAATCAGTTGAACAAACCTATTTTATAGTGTTTAGACAATCAAATCATAGACGTATTGATCGTAGTTGACCATTGGAGTAGGCTTTACCTATTTGAGTCATAACATAATCTAATAGGACCAAATTATGTTATATGAACATAAATAGTAAATTTAACTAATTTGGCAATAACCATCCTTTTAAGTTAGTCTTTCATAAATTATAAATAGTTTGATATATTAGGTATTCTATTGATGCAGTCTGATTAGACCAGTTCAGTGAAGCAGATCCTACTGGATCTATATGACATTTTAAACTTAACTCTAAATTTAGTCCTCATAAATTTCTATTTGTTTAATCATGGATGACTTAACTCTAATAGGCCCTCTAAAAGGCTAATTGGTTGTAGTTCATCTAATTTATGAGTATGAAGAATAATCTGAGCCGAGCCAACCTTTTGATAATTCTTTCAATCAAGTAACTTTGAGCTACTAAAGCGTAATTTATCTTTGATCAACTCCAATTTGGATGATTAATTAATTCAATCTATCTTTTATCATATGCAGATATAGGGGCTCTAATGAAAGGAAGAACGAAAGTTTGAGAAGTCTCGCAATTACGGTGTTTTATCGAGTCCAAAGTTCACTTTGGAAGAAGCTCTCCTAATTGAAGAGAGAGACGACTTCGTCGAAGTTTGTCTTCTCCAAAGATGTGAGGAAGCTTTCCTCGTCGGCTCGTTGGAATGTCGTTGAAGATGAGAAAGACGATCAGATTCCTTCCCTCAAGTGGTGAGTAAGCTCTCCTTACTGGAGAAAATGAGGAATTTGCTGGATTTTACCTTCCCCAAAGCAATGAAGAAGCTTTCCTCGTTGGGCCACTGGAATGTCACTGGAGACGTGGGAGACGACCAAAAAACTGGAAGGAAAGCTAGAGAGAAAGGAGAAGAACCTCTTGCCTTGGCTTCTCCTTGAGAGAAAATATGAATCTCTCAAGAAATCTTCTTAGAAACTCCTTGAAACCAGCCCTTGCTCCAAGCACTCCTCCTCTGCAAAATGGCAGCCGATTCGCTCAAATGAGCCCTTTCTCGTGGGTTATTTAGCTATAGGGGGTTTATCCATGGGTTCAAGACCACTTCTTAATTTGGAATGGCCCCAAAATATCTCATATGCCTTATTTGGGTGAAGAACCAGGCAAAAGCGGAAGGAGTAGCGATCCTGACTAGCTCGTCAGCTGAAATTCGGGGACCAGCGGAAATTCCAGCTGCCTCGTCGGCGGAAATCCGTGAACTAGTCCTGACAACGTGGCCACGCCGCATTCGGGTGTGGTCACAACACAGTTCAAGGTATCGTAGATCGGCGCATGGCGTGGTCGCGCCCAAAGCTAGATGCAATTACGCTGGGTGCTCTGCCGAGTGCGGCGTAGTCACGCTACTTGCGGGGGTGGTCACGCCGGTCGACAAACTTGGGGCCCTGCTTATATTTGGGTGTGGTATCACCCATATTGCAGCATTAATTATGTCATGATCTCTATTTAGTTGGCGTGGCCACACCACTTTTGAGCATGATCACATCGACCACAACCCATTTGTGTTCTTCGAGGAGGTCTCGCGTGGCCACGCCTGATTTAGGCGTAGTCACACCACTAACTTGGCGTGGACACACATGAAGTAGGTGTGGCCACGCTTGAATTAGACACGGTCACGCTGGACCCCAGAAAGATTGAGCTTTCAAAGAAGCTCACCAAGGGGATTACAGACCTTTGTGGGACCCGCAAAGGATTAAATGTGAGCAGATCATGATCCTTGGACATCCGTAAAGATCGCAAATGCGTCTCAAAAGAGTTTGAGAGCCTGAACCATCTATGTATCGTCGAGCATAGCAGTTCCAGCATGAAATTCATCTATTTGGGCCTTGGACTAATCCAAACACGGTGCGGGATACTCTAGTGACGGTTTGCGATAAGGGAATGTCCATATCAACAGGATACATCCATGTGTCAGAAGAACGCATGTTAACCTAGAGGACACCATAAGCAATGTTGACTTAGCTATGATCGACTTGGGGCACGACTTTGATAGTGTAGAACCTAATTGTAGTGTCGTGTTACTCGACGAGGATATCCCGTGTATGTCGCATCCAAAATCGATGCCAACACTTCCCATCATTGACATTGTGTTGTTGAATTAACTCTCTATCATGTTAACATTTTCGTAAGGTTTCTATACCTACAACTCTATAAAATATCTTCAATATGCTATGTTCTCAAGTTTCTTATCAAATATTAGTGTTGAGGTGCTATAATTGTGGTGCCGCAGCTTTTGTGATCATAAACCTAAAGGCATTGATTACAATATTATAATGCAGTAAAATTTATTTTAGGAGTTCTTACATGCATCGTAAATGAGACTTAAAACAATAAAAATTTACCTATCTCGCATCAAATTCATACTCACACACACCTCTCTCTCTCTCTCTCTCTCTCTCTCTCTCTCTCTCTCTCTCTCTCTCTCTCTCTCTCTCTCTCTCACTCTCTCTCTCTCTATATATATATATATATATATATATATATATATATATATATATATATATATATCCAAAATGATTGGCCAAAGACTATTATAGGAGTCTCCTAACCAATCTCATATACCTAAGAATTCCATTCAGCACATATGCGGAATCGACCCAATGGTCTTATAAACTCTGTCAACCAAAGAGTCACGGTAGGCAGCACTGTTGCATAGAAAAATTACGACGGTAAAGTAATGAATTATTGTCCTAGCGTTGAATGAGAATTTAGAAAACAACCAGTAATAACACTAAAAGTTTTTACATGAATGACTCGTAAAGGGAAAATGCCAAGGGGCCTGACCCAGTTTTAAAAATACACTATAGGTTAATGATTATAGAGACTCCTTGTTCCATAGATGAGAAATGGTCACATGGTTTTCCAAGTTATAACGTTGACAGACGGCTTACAGTCGATGTTTGTTGACAACAGTCGGTGATGGTCAAAGCGATCGACGAATGTTGGCAGTGGTTGACTGTGGTCGGCGGGTATCGACGATTGTTGGTGGTGCTTGGTGGAGGGTGGCGATGGTCGATGATGGCCGGCGATGATCGACGGAGACGGGTGGTGATGGACTTTAGCTCTTTTTCAAAGCTTTAAGTTTTCTCTTAAACCTCCAGCCTTCTCCCTTTTCATGAGAGGGTAGGGTTCTATTTATAGTGTTATCGCTGCAACTAATGCAATAATATGAACCACTTTGATCAGACGGTCCGGAGTGCTTCCTCGATCGGTCGGTGTTTGATGGACATTTGAGTGCCTTAATGATATCAAAATTGAGTAATCTTGGCTCTTTAGAATCGTCTTATCGAGACGCTCGATTCGACTGTAGGCTTGCAAGATTCGACATTCGTTTAACCTTCTAAATATTTTCAGAAAACTTCAAAAAATAGTTTAATGACTTGATTTGAGCTTGATTTGACTCAGATTGTACTAATTTTGGTAACATTTGGTTTTTCTTTCGATTCAGTTCGTTTGACTGTAAGTTTCCTGAAGTCAAAGCTCTGAATGAGTTTTTATCGATGTTAGAATATTTCTCGCTCAAAAGATTATCTCGAGATTCATGTCAGATGATTAGAATTTGTTGATGTCGTATCAAGCGCACGCACACACACAAATGCACACACACACACACACACACACACACACACACAGACACACATACATACATATAACATATCTGGTAGATCGTGTCTAAGAAATAGACCGTGGAAGAGAGAGAGAGAGAAAGAGAAGAAGAGGAAGACTTACCTCCTTGGGAGCGAATTAGAGTGTTCCCGGGCTTGTGATCTCATTTTATTCTATAAAATTATAATTTACAACTCGGGGAAGCCAAAGGACCCCATGTAATCCTCATATTTATAAATGATAAGAAGATGAAAAAGTAAATTATAATATTTCCCTCACTCCAACAAAAAAAAAAAATTTCAGATATTTTAATCCGTCGAGGAAGGACATTTTTGGCAGCTAATTAATTGCATCATAATTAAATTCCTTCCTTTGTAAAGCCTGCTTAAACTCTTCCATATTTGAGATCCCGCCTCTCTCATACTGAAGAATTAAGAAAGGCT
Organism: Papilionanthe hookeriana x Papilionanthe teres; assembly: GCA_022702705.1. Classification (NCBI taxonomy): domain Eukaryota; kingdom Viridiplantae; phylum Streptophyta; class Magnoliopsida; order Asparagales; family Orchidaceae; genus Papilionanthe; species Papilionanthe hookeriana x Papilionanthe teres. The sequence continues at coordinate 67,484,520 of CM040437.1, forward strand.
TCACTTAGCCCGCCTTAAACAATTTAAGCAAATAAAATAACGGTCAGTTTGACTATAAATTTATTGATATAAAAATTTTAGATGACTCCTAATCGAAATTTAAATATTTCATACTCAAAGAATATCTCGTAATTCGTATTGATTAATGCATGATGATGAGAAATTATTGACAACATATCAATTCTCATATTTTCTGAATAATTATTACATTAGATTGACCGCACATGACACGTCAGGATACTGCCACATCACCGTAGATCGCATGACGATCCATCCAGACCACACATTCAATTGCATAATAATACATATCTGCATTTTCTTTAAAGTTCTTCCAATGTGTTCCAATAACGCAAAGACAACCCAAAAAGTTGTAAACTTTTTCTTTTAAGACCACAAATTCCATATTCGAAACCTTCTCCACCTCTCCTTTTTTCCCCCATTACAAGTTCAAATAACCCCACTCTCCACTCTCCCCGCTCCCCTCTCCAGTTACAAAACCAAGATCACCACTAACCTCCACCCTCAAATCATGGAAACCAAACCGCTACTTACTAACCCGGCCGACCATCCAGTTGTCGCCGGCCGTCGCGACGAGTGGAGCGAAGGGGCAGTAGACTGCCTCCTCGACGCCTACGAATCCAAATGGGAGCTACGCAGCCGGGCCAAGCTCATGGGCCGTGACTGGGATGATGTTGCCCGTCAAGTCTCGGGACGGGCCGGCGGGGCCCGGCCTGCTAAAACGCCGTCGCAGTGTAGGAATAAGATCGAGTCAATGAAGAAGCGATACCGGTCGGAGTCCGCCGCAACGGTGGCCGGAGGAAGGGGAGGAGGGTTTTCGCGGTGGCCGTTATTTGGCGGGATTCAGAGGTTGATGTGCTGTAAGAATGATGGTGGTGGTGCTATGGAGCTTGAGGGATCGCCGGCGGCCGCAGTGTTGGTTCCGAGTGGTGGAGCTCCGGCTATGAACGATGGCAGTGGGTCGGCTAAGGTGAGGGTTAGGAGTTGTCTTTTATCCAACTAGACAACGGAATATGTTGTTGAGCTGATGCTTGCTTTTTATTTGGTTTCAATAAATGAATTAATCTCTGAAAAAAAAAATTAGATGGAAGTATGAAGGAGTAATGTTAGACTTCAATTAATTCATAGTTAAGGTGAGTTTTTATTTTTAATTTTCATGTCCATATTTTAGGTGGAAGTATGTTTAAAAGTTTCAAAGATAATAAAAAATATTGTTGTATTAGATGCTTTGTTTGTATAAAGGATAAATTGGCCATTTTCTTTCTTTTTTTATTTTCAGTAGTGTGACATAACCATCTCTTATTTATATGAGGGATTAGTGCTGATTTTATTGTGTTAATTTGTAACCCTATTTTAGCTATATTTTCTTTCTCCGCACTTGTTAAAACTGGAATAAAACCTAAAAGTGAACTGTTTCAAATTTGTACTGTTGAACTGCGTAAATCGCACAATGATTGTTTGTTTGTTTGTTTTGTGATTTTATTTTCAATATTATTCACCATAATAATTGGTATCAGAGCCGGAATGCATCAACGATGTACGGTTGTGATTCCGGTGAAGTTGTAAACGCAAGACAAAATAGATCGAAATAAGTTAGATTACTAGATATGATGAATTCATAGATAATCGCATGTCGTTGGGTACTTGAACTTACACCACGACGGTGGAAAACAAATCAATTCATCAATTGGTTACACATCCCATCAAAATCAACGTGAGGAGGTTTGACGACATATAGAACTTTGGCATGTTGATTGCTCAGTTCATAATGTGATATGAGTATACTGAGAGCTAATACGATCATTGTGCTTATTTTAAGAAGTGGGCCAATGATGAGTTGATCTGCTTGTTTCTAAATTTTAATGACACATTGGATGTTTCTGCCAGGCAGACTGAGATTGATAAGATGAAAAAACAACTGTTCAAATAATTTGAGATCGAGAAGTTGGGTGGAGCTCATAAAATTCTTGGCAAGAAGATTCTCAGAGACAAGATATGTCATAATTTTTTCTACAAGTTTTACACTGGCTGTAAAATATCTAACGCAACCCACTACTTTTCACATCCGAGCTTAGGACCGGCAATGATAATGTTAAATAAAGATTCTCAGAGACAAGATAACTGAAAAGATTTGGCTATCGCAAGAAGCATATGTTTGGAATGTCATGAAGAAGTTTGGGGTTGATGAATTAAGCAAGAAGGCGAGCTTACCTATCGCATCTTACTTTTAGTTGAGTTTAAACTAGTTCCTATAGACGATCAAGAGATGAATGATATGCAATTGACAATCTGATGATTTCATGGTTTATTCTGGATTAGAGATTGCATAAGTAGTCGGTGTTGTGAGCAGATTCACGCATGATCCAGGATAAAATTATTAGTAGGCTCTGAAGAGTATTATGAGATATCTGAAGTCTACAGTTGATGTCAGAATGGTGTTTAAGAGACAATTATCTATTATTGATTTATGTGTAGGCTACACTGATTTAGACTATTCATGTCATATGGATAGATGTAGGTCTTCAACTAACTATTTTTTCACATTAACAAGAGATTCAGTTAGTTGGAGATCAATTCTTTAGTGCGATGCTGCTTTGTCTACTATGAAGGCAAGTTACATGACACTCGCGAAGGTGATGTAAATGCAAAGACTACTGAATGACTTGGGAATTGATTAAGGGCCCGTTTTGGGCAGCTTATTTGGTGCAGTGGGGTTTTGAAAACGCACTAGGCCTATTTGGGTGAACTGTATTTTGGATGCTTATGCGTTTTTAAAACGCTCAAAAAACATTTTCACATCGCACATATCTAGTGCGGTGTCAGCTTTCTGACTATGGTCTAGCTTTTCCAAAAAAAAAAATAGAAACTTGTAATAACCACCGCACCTAGCTTATCAGAAGATTATTTTTAATTAGCTTATCAGCAGATTAATCAATAAGCTACAGCTGCCCCAAACATCAGAGTCTCTGACGATGTTTTTGTAATAGTCAGAGTGTGATTCTTGATCATAAATCCTGTTAATTATGTGTGTACCCAACAAATTGATATGAGATAAAATCTTATTTGGAAATTGATTGATGACAACATGACTTGTTGAATAAGATAGATACGATAGAAAATAAACATACATGCTCACAAAAGTAGTATTAGTCCATAAGTTCACTTAGTGTAGGAGTTTGGTGAACATTCGAATTCATGATTGATTGTTTGTTCGGGCATTTTGAAGAACTATATGAGTCTTAATCCCTTTTTTTTGGGGGTGGGCGGGGGTTACACAGGCAATCAAGTTAGTACGGTCATTTGGACGTTGTAACTCATTTGTTAAGCTCCCGCTCATCTGGAAGTGAGAAGTAAAGTGGAGATTGTGTATTTGAGGCTATGTTTGTATAAGGAATAAATTGATAATTTTCATTTTTCATTAGTGTAACTTAATCCTCTTTTATTTATAGGAGTGATTAGGGCAGATTTTAGTATGTAGAGTTATAACCATATTTCAATCATCTTTTCTTTCTCCCACCTGCTGATAGTGAAATAACCCCTCCCCGCTGATGTAGTGAATTCGCACCGAACCACATAAATTGCACCTTGTTTGAATTTTTGTTTGTTATTTGATTTTATTTTTGTATCATTTGACACGATTCAAATATAGCTAGTCTATTGAATTATTGTTACAGCAATATGCTTTTATTTTAGACCATTAAAAAATATAAGTACAAATAGGTAACATCACTACTTCAGTCAAAAAATATATTTTTTCTTATCAGCAATTCATTTTCAGTGAGATATAGAATATTCTTCTTATGAAATAGGTAATAATAAAACTGTTATTGTGTATTTTGTAAAAATAAATAGTTTATCTTAGAAGATAGAGAGATTTAGCATGCAAGAAACAATAAACTTCTTATGTCCTTAACTAAATTCAACTTGATATTATTTTTATGCTTATAGCTTGTGGCCACAAAGATCATGTATGAAAATTGAAATAAGATCAACAAGATCTTACTATAGACCAGGATGGAGCCAGAGAGAGAAAGAGAGAAAAATAAAAAAACTTTTTGCCATATGTCACTATAAAAAATATGAATTTATGGATGTGCTATCATAATTTTTAACATAGTTGTTATTTTACTCTATTCTTTCCTTACAAAAACATATAAAAAAAGTTCATTCATTTAATGAACTATTTCTCTTAACACTAAAAAATCAAGATGGTACCTTTATAAGAAATTTGTAAATTAAAGGTTATTTATGCAAAGTTATTATTATTAAAAAGATTTGTAAATTAATGGTTATTTATGCACCAGCTATGTTCAAAGCCACAAGTTACAAAGTTGATGACAATTGCTCACTCTTTGCAGGAACCTCTAGAAGGCAAAGGAGAGAACAAAGAACATAACCAAGCTCAAATGGATGCAGAGCACAGCAAGCCAACAAACCATGCCTACAAAGAGAGAGAGGACCAAGAGAAGAAGAAGAAGATGATGACAAAGAAGAATAAGAAGAAAAAGAAGAGGAAGTTGCATGAAAGGGAGGAAGGAGCTGACTTTGAGGTTTTGGAAAGCATCCAGAGTCTTGCAGAGACTGCAGTGAAGGCAGAGCAACTAAGAATGGAAGCCATGAGAGATGTGGAGAAAATATGGGCTCAAGCTGAAGCCAAGAAGGGAGAGCTTGATTTGAAAAGAACTGAAATTACAGCTAAAACTCAGTTAGCAATTGCAAGGCTTCTTTCAAGGAGCGCAGGCTGATGCAATTTACATTCAAATTTGTTGTTTTGTTCTATTGCCTCTAGCTCCAATAAGCAACAAAATTGATCATTTTGGCTCTGGAGGCATATTTAATTTCTTGTGAACGCAATGCATATATAAATGAACTATGAAATTTATTGAGGAGACTTACATACATAACCACTCAATTCCTATGTATTTACAAATCTAACACCTAAACTTCAATTTTTACATACATCTCACCTTACCTATGCTTGAAAAGATGTAATTCACTTTTCAAAAAAGTTAAAAAGGTGGTATTTTTTATGTGATACAGAAGATTTGGGTGGTGTAAATGCAAATACATAGGAATTAGGTGCTATGTAACTGCCCCAATTTATATATCTTATCCTTTGTATTGGATTGGAAAAAAGGAAGGGAATTTTAATTAGAAAACTTTGCACAAAATATCTCACCTGAATATGTCACAGGTAGAACTGAGAAGAAATGCTGCCGGTTGCAGAAGAAAGGCTTTCTTGGTTCCTAACTTGCTTTTATTGCTGTTCAAGTAGTTCATGATAATTTGTATATCTTATCATTTATATTGACTAATTAATCATTCTGAGAATATCTTTTAGTTTCAAATTCCCGCGGTTTCCTGTCTGTTTCATCTCGCCTCAGCTCTGTTTTCTCCGTCTATCAGTCGCAATAATGATTCATCTAATTACAGGTTATAATAAGTTAAATTGTACACTTGGGTAGAGACGGCTAAAAATACTATTTTTAGTCGTCACAATCTTCCCTTCCTGCTCAATAAAATACGATTAGGAGCACAAATATTCATCACCTTCGCAAAGTCCACGACGGAGCTTTTGTTTTCTTCTCACCCTCTCTCTCTTCCCTCTGATCAACGGGTGCACTCTCCGGTCAAGTAAAGCTAAGCCGGCCGCGAAATCTCACGCCTGTCTCGCTCCTCTCCGTTTTTCTTCGATACCATTCCGGTGCTATCTTTCTCCAGGTTTCGAATCTATCTCTATCTACCTAAGAAAGACGTAAAAATTGAAGCATTTTAGTTCGTAAGCGCAAATTTCCAACGTTTAAGACTATTTTCTCTGCTTTTCTTTTGCTGCCCATCTTGATTTAGCTTTCACAAACAGTGTTTTTCTAACCCTGGATCTGCCATTTTCAAAAAGATTTGATTTTGGTTGGCTTCTTGTCGCAAATTTATATTGGTATCATTAATAATTTCTTCTTAAACATGTTTTCTGAAATCGATTTAAAATTCCCGCCTTTCAGCATTAACAATGCTATTGTGAAGCGTGCGGCTCGGGCGCAGAAGCTTCGAGATGATTATGATTTCAAGCCTTGGAAAGACTTGTAAAGTGAGGATGGGGAAGGCGTCACCTTTTCTCCTCCTTCTCGTGGGATTAGGGTTCTTCATTGCCTCCTATAATCTCTTCACAACAGCAATACAGAACCAGAAAAGGGTTTCTACAGATCAATTGATAGGTCGTTCAGCTCTTTCGCTTCTGTCTGATCCATTTGCGGCGATGCCCAATGAGTTAAAGAAGGCGAGGGGGTCGAAGAGGCCATTTCATGTCGCTCTCACTGCGACTGATTCGCCTTACAGTAAGTGGCAGTGCAGGATAATGTACTACTGGTTCATGAAGATGAAGGATATGGAGGGTTCAGAGATGGGTGGGTTCACAAGAGTTTTGCATTCAGGGAAATCTGATAATTTGATGGAGGAGATCCCCACTTTTGTTGTGGATCCTCTTCCAGCTGGTATGGATAGGGTAAGGAAGCTTGTTATGAAGTAATTTGTTTTTGGCAAATTTACAAATGCAACTCACAATTCTTATGTATTTATATATCTCACACATAAAATTTTATGGTTACATACAAAGCACTTTGGGGCTTGAAACCTATTTGTGAAAATTGTATTTCACTTTTAAAAAGCAGTAATAGTGTTATTTTTTTTATGTGATATTAAAAATTTGAGTGCTATGTGTGTAACTATGAAAGTTTAGGCATGAGATTTGTAAATACATAAGAATTGTGTGTTATGTATGTAAAGGCCTTTTTTTCTTGAGCTTTTTATCCTTATTTATGTTTGTTGCATTTTATCACAAAATTACTACTTCTGAGCTTAAAACATCAGGGATTGTTTGCGCATAACTAGGATTTACAGCGTGTTTGGTAGCGGACTATTAACAGGATTTGTTGTCGGATTTACTAAATCCAAAAAAACATTAAAAAAAAAAACACAAGTTCCATGGATTTATGAAATTTCGGATGTAATCTTCGAATTTTGCCTTCGATTCATGTTAAATCCAGATTTAATAAAGTCAGCGAAGGGATGGATTTAATAAATCCAGATTTACTAAATCCTACTAACGCTAAATCTTGCTTGCAGCCAAACACCCCCTTAGTAAATACTATAAATCTGTTTTTGGTAAATCTTGAGAGAACAAAAAGTTTAAATTTTGATGAACTATTTGGCTAGTTGTTTTAGTATTAAATGTTTATGATAGAATAATACATATATCTATTAGTCGTCTATTGTTTTGGCAGGGTTATATTGTATTGAATCGGCCGTGGGCATTTGTGCAATGGCTGCAAAAGGCGAAGATTGAAGAAGAGTGAGAACAAATATATCAACCTATTTGTACACCTGTACTGTTTTCATGGTATTTTTCTAAATACTGGATAATTTATGGAAAATTGCAGCTACATACTAATGGCAGAACCAGACCACATATTTGTGAAGCCCTTACCGAATTTGTCTCGCGGAGATTATCCGGCAGCATTCCCTTTCTTCTATATTAAGCCATCTGAAAATGAGAAAATAATAAGGAAGTTCTATCCTGAAGACAAAGGTCCTGTGACAAATATTGATCCCATTGGCAATTCTCCAGTTATTATAAAGAAGGTAGATAATATTTGCTGATGTACTTCAATTGCTTATAGATATAGTTATGATATGCCATTTACACATTTTGAATTTCTTGCTGAATTTGAATTTGATTTTCAGTTTGTTTCAGTAACTTCAATGGCTGAAAATGCTTACTACTAAAACTAGGAAATACCTCTATTTTCATCAAGGGAAATTCTCACATGTAGCACACAATTCTTATGCATTTACATTTCTCTCTTTTGTGCTTTAAACCTATACCTGAAAAAGGTGAATTCCACTTTTATAAAGTGGTGCTATGTTATTTTTGATGTGATATTAAAGATTTGACTGTTGTGTGTGGAAATATGAAAGTTTAAGTATGACATGTGTAAATACATAAGAATTGTGCTATGTATGTAAATGTCCCTTTCACAAAAACTAGGAAATCCTTTTATTTTATCTATTCTGTTATTGATTTTTTGTTGGATTTCTTCAGTCTCTGCTGGAAAAAATTGCTCCTACTTGGATGAATGTCTCCCTTAAAATGAAGGAGGATCCTGAGGCAGATAAAGTTTTTGGATGGGTCCTTGAAATGTGCGTATCATTCATCGTGTTTAATATATTTATATCTTTTTTGCAGGGTTAAATTTCAAAATGGTCCCTGACTATTAAGATATTGTTAATTTAGTCTTACAATATTACATTTCTCTAATTTCGTCCCTTGAGTATATAATGTTCTTTTAAAATTATACTTTGGGACTAAATTGAGAACAATTTTCTATATTCAAGAGTCTAAATTGGAACCAATTATGTATTACAATTTCTACATGAAGTATTTTTTAAATCAATCTTGTATACTTTGGAATTGAAATGGCCACATGAGAATAGTCGGAGGATTATTATTTAAAGCATTTTTCACAAGGGACATTTACATCATATCAAGTAAGTGTTATTCAATATCAACACCTAAATTTTAATATTTACATTCATAATACTCCAATCCTTAGCATCACAACAAAAATATCACTTTACTAACATTTTAAAAGTCAAATTTCTCATGTGCAACTTTATAGCGCCAAAGTGTTATTGTACACATGAAAATGTGTCCTCACGAATCTTGAAGTAGATGGACGACCTAGGAAGGAAGTACAACCGATCGGATATAGTAATAGACGATTGTTTCAGATGAGCAGTGACAAAGAAAACACTTTAGTCGAACGATCGATAGAAGATGACAAGAGGAAGTCCCTCAGGATGATCATCAGCTTTCAGAACGATAGATGGGGGACTCCTTCGGATCATGAATCGATCGAACCAAGACCTGCTAGACGATCAACGATGCTTTTTGATATAATTGGCCCGGGCTTTATTATATACAAATAACCTTGTAAATTACCAAAAAAATGACGAGGGAGTCATACTGGCTCTAGATCTGGCTGAGTAGAACAGAGCATCCGAACCGTCGGCACCCCGCTCGGTACCTTGCTCCGACATGTTGAGCCCCACCATGTCTCCTCCTACGTCAACCTGTGCTGTGCTCGTCCCCTGGGCCGTAACTTGGTCAACCGTCGCGACATCATCTTTGGGCCCTACATCAGTATTTGTCGATAAAGAATAGTCAGTCAAGACGTCAAATCACTGAAAAGAAAGAAACTAAAATGCTAATCAAACTACATACCAAGGATCCGCTCTCACTCAGATGCGGAATAAGAAAAGATATCTTCACTTGCTTTTTTCGGTCCTCCACCTTTCGAGGAGAAGCCACTCCTAGCCTAACCAAGCCACGTCTCAGCCCCGGCTACCGCCTCCTCAAAACTTTTATGGGGGATCCCGACACCCACAGTTGCTTGGGTAGGTAGTCTCGCTCCCACAGATGAAACTGTCATCCCAGGTGAACACCCCGCAGGAGGGTCAGTCTCTCACTTGACCCGCAACCCTTTCCTGAGGAGGGCCCGCAAGGAAACTTGAAGAGACTGGCCGAGTCTCAAGATCGCTGGCGTTGTGCTTAGACACAACTCTCTTCTTACTCAGTCCTTCGGCACACGCCTCGCACACAAGCTTGCGCTTCACTTCCAGCTTGCGGGCTTATGCCTGCATGTCACTCATCTTCTTAAGGAGCACGCTCTTGTCGGAAGGTGCGACTCCTTCGCCAGACATCGCGGAAAATAGGTAGGGAGGAAAACACGAGACAAAGGAATTTAATGGCACTGAAGCAGTGCAAACTTCTCTTAAACCCAAAGCCTATTTATAATGGCCTCGACACAGAATCCAAGGAAGTTCGTTATTGCACAATAATATCGTTTATTTATTTATTCATTTATGTATACTCGATCAAAAAATTATCTTGTCCTCATGTGCTAAAATACTTCTAAGGAGCAAGAGAACTGAGAACTAAATATGTACACATGAAAATGTGTCCGCACAAATCTTAAGGTAGATGGGCAACCTGGGAAGGAAGTACAACCGATCAGATGTAACAATAAACTTTCATTTCAGTTGAGCAGCGATGAAGAAAACACCTTAGACGAATGATTAACAAAAGAAAGTCCCTCATGACAATCATCAGCCTTCAGAAAGATTGATTTTGGGGGGGGGGGGGGGGTGCTTATTCGGATCATGAATTGATTGAACCAAGACTTGCCAGATGACCGGCGAACCTTATCGATTGAATAGGTCCCGGACCTTGTTATATACAAATAACCTTGTAAATTACAAAATATCCCCCTTGAAAGGTTAACGATTAGGGAGTTATTATGTACTTTTATAATATTAGGACCTAGATGTATAAATAGGGGTCGATATTATGAATAATGGAGATCCTTTTGCTTGCTACTACCACTCCTCTCTCTCTCTCTTTTAATTGCCTCCTAATAGAACGTTCCATTCTTTGGGCGTATTTTCAATAGTTATAAATGTAAATATAAAAATGTAGGTGTTAGATATTTAAATCCATAAGAATTGTTTGGTACGCATGTAAATTTTCTTCTTTGCAATTTATTGGGACTATGCTGATTTATTCTCTGTTATCTATTGTCGACAATAGGTATGCTTATGCTGTTGCCAGTGCATTGCATGGAGTTCAACATATTCTACATAAGAATTTTATGATACAGGTGTTTCCTGCCATTTTTCACTCATTATTTTTATTTTCCTAAATTTTTTCCTTCTTTCTATGTTTATATTTGGAAAGATTTACATACATACCTCTCAAGTCCTATATATTTACATATGTAACATCTAAAATTCAATTTTTACATTCATACCACCTTACCTATGCATGAAAAGGTGCATGTCACTTTTAAGATGTTACAATGTGGTATTTTTATGTGATATGAAAGGTTTTGGTGGTATTGATCTAAAAAGTAAAATATAGGTGTTGGGATACGTAAATACATTGGAATTGTGTGGTATGAATATAAATGTCCCTTATATATATTTTTTGAATTGGTTGTAAAATTTCTGTTTAATATATATAATAATGTTTGGTTTCAGCCTCCTTGGGATTTGAAGGTGGGGAACACTTTCATCATTCATTACACTTATGGTTGTGACTACTCTTTAAAGGTTAATATTTTTTATCTGCATTGAAGTATTGTTCTTATGGCACTTGTTCATCATATGATATACTTCAAGAATACTTGTATACTTAGCACAAAATTCTTATATATTTACATATCTTACACCTAAACTTTTATATTTACATAATAATTTGGTGCTTTGAACTTGTGAATGAAAATTTATATTTCACTTTTAAAAAGTATAATAGTGCTATTTTGAATGTGATATTAAATATTTGAGTGTAATGCGTGTAAATTGAAAGTTTAGGTATGAGATATGAAAATATATGTGTATACTAAAAAATGTTATGCACGAATCTCGAGACAATCTAGCAGTCAGCCACCTAGTTTCAGTCGGCCGACCAAGCTCTCTTCCTCGACCACCTCACTTCAGTCGGCTGACCAAGCTCTCTCTTTGGCCACCTCAGTTCAGTCGACTGACAAACATGGACATGAAAGTCTGTGTCGATCTCGAAACGATCCGACAGTCAAAATAAAAATGACTAAAATGTCATTTGCTTTTCTCTTCAAAAAGCATAGTGAAATATATAATTTTTGTATCTTCTACCCCTCATATCTTTTATAAATAGGAGGGCATTATGATATAAAAGAGAGTTTTTTGGAGGCACCACTCAATTGTAACATCTAATTTTATGGAGTAAAATAGATCTACGAGCCCAGGAACATCTCATTTCCCCCCGGTCGGGGGAAGTCCTCTTCTCTCTCTCTTCTCCCTCATTTCTCCTCTCTTGATTACCTCTTCTCAGTGCAACTCTCAATTCCTTGGGCACGATCTATCAGATAGATTTGGATTCATTCTAAAAAGTACAGTGAGCGTGGATCTGCTGTGAATAAGAATATGAGCTAACACAAAGAGGAAATTATTCAGAGACACACTTATAGCAAATAACACACAATTGGAACTTGAGCAAAGGCATATCCACTTCCTTTACTTCTCATCACCGTCGATCTCTTAGATACCTCATTTCTTTCTCCGCATTTACCCATAGATCTAGTGGAAACATAGGCAACCCGCACTTTCAATCCCCATCTCCTCTCAAGCAGTGAGCTTTCTTTCTACTTCAACCTCCAACCGAGACCTTTACTTCCTCTCCTCATGCTCTCTCTCTCTCTCTCTCTCTCACACACACACACACACGCACACACACACATTTCTTCTCTCGCTCCACCCCACTATTCTTCTCTCACAACAAACTCCATTTCCACATCTCTCTTCTGCCGCAAGTGAGGTTCTCACACCCGTCAGCTGAATTTCGCCGATCGCACTTTATCCCGCCGACCGGAGTACATATCACCAAATCCTTAGATGGTTTGGTCACATTAAACGTCGACCAACTGGTGATCCAATTAAGAGGGTAGTGTTTTAGATTCGACTTATGTTAAGGAAGACAGAGGTAGACCTAGGAAGACTTGGGCTTATTGTATAAATAAATATTTTAATTTATTAGAATTAAATGAAAATATGACACTAAATAGGACGCAACGGAGAAAAAAATTAATATAGCTGACCCCACTTTATGGGATTTAGGCTTTGTTGTTGTTGTTGTACTAAAAAATGACCTGCACAAATCTCGAGGCAATCTGATAGTCAGTCATCTCGTTGAAATCGGCTAACCAAACTCTCTCCCTCAGCCACCTCACTTCAGTCGATCGACCAAGATCTCTCCCTTGGCCACCTCACTTCAGTCGGTAGGCAGATATGAACGTGAAAAAGTTTGTACCAATCTTAAGGCGATCCAATGGTCGAAATAAAATGAATTATATGTCATCTTTAAAAGCATAGCCAAATATGTAATTTTTGTACCTTCTACCTGTCCTATCTTTTATAAATACGAGGGTTTCATGATGTAAAATGGGGGATCTTTTTATGGGCGCCCCCTTTATAACATCTAATTTTATGGAATAAAATAGGTCTATGAGCCGAAAACACTTTATTTCCCCCCGGCAAGGGGAAGTCCTCTTCTCTCTCTCTTGTCTCTCATTGCCTCCCCTCTCGATCACCTCTCTTTAGTCCAACACTACATTCATTGCGTACGATCTTCCAGATAGATTTGAATTCAACAATAGAATTGTGTGGTATCCACGTATATGCTCCTATATATTTTATTCTTTTCTTTCCTTAATTTATTTAATATTTTTGAATTTTGAAGGGTGAACTGACTTATGGAAAGATTGGGGAATGGCGGTTTGACAAAAGATCGCACCTTCGAGGTCCTCCGCCGAGGAACCTTTCCTTGCCCCCAGCCGGAGTTCCTGAAAGTGTGGTATGCCTTCTATTCCCAATTACATACATACCACTCAATTTCTATGTATTCGCATGCCTATGCATGCAAAGACATATTTCACTTTGTAAAAGTTAAAATAATGATATTTTTGACGTGATATGAAAAATTCGGGCGGTATAAATGTAAAAGATAAAATTTAGGTGTTAGATATATAAATACATAGAAACTGAGTGGTATGTACATACATGCCTCTAAAATTTACTTTTTACATTTATACCGACCAAATCTTTCAAAATCAAATAAAAAATATCACTGTTTTAACTTTCTGAAAAATGAAATACACCTTTTTATGCATAGGTAAGGTAGTCATATGTAAAAACTAAAGTTTCAGGTGTTAGAAATGTAAATATATAGGAATTAAATGGTATGCGTGTAAATCTTCCCTTTTGGTTCCTGAGTTATAAGCTTTCATGATGCAGGTTAGGCTGGTGAAAATGGTGAACGAAGCTACTGCAAATATTCCTGGTTGGGAGCAAGGAAAATAGATTGAGAATGCAGAAGTACCAAACAAATTTTTATTTGCAGAATGCCTCAGATTTGTGCTAGAAAAGTAATTAAGTTTTTATTTTAGTTGAGAAATGTTATTGAATTACTGTAAGCATATGAAAAATTATTGCATCAGGAGTTCTGATGTAAAACTATATCAAAACTACAAACAGGACCTGTCATGTGTACAGACAGACCCACTCATGTATTAAATTAGGGGTTTGTTTGTACACGAGGTAGGTCCTGATTGGAATATTGATGCAAAAATGTATCAGGACTCCTGATGCAATAATTTGTAGTTGAGAATAACGTTATAAGAAAGTTGGAGTTTGTTGAGATATATATTGGAAGTTGAATTGCTGGAAGCATATGAAAGATTATTGCATCAGGAGTTCTAATGCAAAACTGCATCAGGTCTCCAATTAGGATCTGTCACATGTATATGCAGACTCATTCATGTATTAAATTAGGGGTTTGTATGTACACGAGGTAGGTCCTGATCGAAATCCTGATAAAAAATATATCAGGACTCCTGATGCAATAATTTATAGTTTAGAATAACTTTATTAGAAAGTTGGAGTTTGTTGAGATATAAAGTTAGAAAGATGAGGGGATTATTACTGTGCAAATGGGATTCATATATATGAAATACTGAGGCGGCTTTTTTAATTTTTGAATTTTTTGAATGTTAATGGCTTTGATGTTATTATAAAATATATTACAGATTTTACATCAATTTTGCATGTAAATAGAGAGTGTGAGAGGATTTGAGTTCCTCTTTGACTCTTGAGAGTTTGTTTGAGATCACTTTGATTTTTATTTTTTTTTGGTTCGTATTTTAAAAATATTTTTATTTTACTGTTTTTTTTATATTTATGTATATTTTTTATTTTTAAAAATAAATTAAGTTACTTTTAAAAATATTCAAAATAGTTTAAAATTATTTTGAATGTTTTTAAAAATAACTAAACATGTCGTACTGTATTAAATATGTTTTATTTCAATTAAAAATATAACTAAAATAAAATAAAATAATTATATATATATATATATATATATATATATTTCCACAAGATAAAGAAGCCAAATATGAATTGATCATTGAAATTTTCTTGCATTAATGGACATAAAAAGATGAATAAAATGACATAAAAGTTGCATGATTGAATAACTAATTATAAGCTAGCTTAATGCAGACAAGTCTATCACAAATTATTAAGCTGGAATTAATTAATACTAGCACCAAGCTTATTAGCTTAGGAATTCATATATATATATATATATATATATAGTGATATCAAATAGACCGTAAGCATTCAAGTTAAGGAGCTACTCAAGCCATCCAATTGAAGTACCGACTTGATAGAATTTGATAAAAGGAGTTGAAATGATGCTCTTATAACTTATAAATGGGTAATATTAATATTCATTCTAGATATAACTCAAGAGAATATTTTCATATTGTAAGAAATGCAAGAGATCTAACGAGTAAGCATCAGCCAACTTTAATCTTTTTGCTTATCTACACTTCACCACTATGCAAACCACCTTTCATCACTTTTGTAGTATACACATGAGTGGTTATATTCAACAAGATTAAAAAGTGCCCACAAATGCATGTTTTCTTTGAGTTCACATGTGTGTGTGTGTGTGTGTGTGTATATATATATATATATATATATATATATATATATATATATATATATATATATATATATATATATGTATATTTAGTAAACAAAGTGATATAAGATGACTCTTAGGCCTCGTTTAGCGTTGCTTATTTGTTGTGGTGCAGCATCAAAACATCGATGGGCGAGTTTGATAATGTAGTGAGGCAGTTTTTTTGGATAATCCATATGAAACTCGAACCACGGGTTCAAACCAACAACTCGCTTTTCTTTGTGATTTTTTTATGGGGCTATCCAGCGGCTGTTTCGTCCCGCACTTCTCTCTCGAGCCGCTCTCCTCTCTCTTGCGAATTTTACCCTAAAGCTAACATTTCTCTCTCAATCCTCTTCAATCCGTAGCTCTGATGGCTATGGTTTGGATCCGTTGGTTCTAGTGGTTGTTGCGGCGAGCTTGTCTTTCTTCTCCTCTCACTCTCCCCTCTCTTCTACGGCTCGGTTTGGATCACTAACTCTCCGTCGCTCTCTATGCGGGTGTTCCTCTCCATCCTCTCTTTGTTCTAGTATTCTAGACCTTATATGTGTGGACATTTTTATTTTGCAAATATTTATGTTCGATGTTTTTCCTGGGTTCTCTGTTCATTTATTGTTCGATGGTTTTTAATTGATGTTGGATTTTGGATTTTTTTTGAAATCTCTGTGCTATACTAAGTTGATGATTTGGGTTCTTTATGCTATATTCAATTGATGGATTTGGTTTCTCTTTGATCTATTCGGTTGATGTTGTTGCCCAAAATTTGTTGGTGGTGGTGATTGCATGTGGAAATTAATTGGAATGCAATGGGTTATATTGTTGTGCTATACTACTCTAGTTTGTGGTGGTGGTGATTGTGTGGCGTTTCCCAAAATTAAGGATTTTGTGTGTGGTGTAGAGGTGATGATATACGGTGTGGAGGTGGTGGTGTGTGATGTTTTGTGTGGTGTGGAGGTGGTGGTGTAGTGTGGAAGTGTTGGTGTGTGGATGTGGAGTCGGTGGTGTAGGGTGGTCGTGTGGTGTGTGGTGTGGAGGTTGTGGTGTGGCGTGTAGAAGTTTGGTGTGGTGTGTGGATGTCTTGGTGTGTGGTGTGGAGGTGGAAGTGTGGTGTGATAGTGGTAGTGTGATCTGTGGAGGTGGTTTGTAGGTGGCGTTGTGGTGTGAATATTGTGTGTAGGCAGCAACGAAGATATTATGACTATTTTTTTCTTTGAGTTGTTGTAATTATTTTTATGGCAAATATTTATGTTCTTTTCATGTTTCCTTTGAGTTTAATTTATATATCTACATTTAATTAACAAAGTACTATAGGCAGACTCTTAGGCCTCCTGTGGCGCTGCTTATTTGTCGTGATGCAGCGTGAAAATACTAATTGGCGTGTTTGGTATGAAGCAGCTTTTTTAGATAATCTATGTGCGCGACCGACGTTTCTTAGTGATTCTTTTACAGGGCTACCCCATGGTTGTTTCGTCCCGCTCTTCACTATGGAGCAACTCTCACTCTCATGATTTTTACCCTAAAGTTAACATTCCTCTCTTGATTCTCTTTGATTTGTGCCTTTGTGGCTATGGTTTGGTTCCCTTTGGTTTCATTGGTTCAAGCAGTTGTTGCGGTGAGCTTGCCTTTCTTCTCCTCTTCCTCTCCCCTCTTCTTCGGCTCTGTTTGGATCATTGGCTCTTCGTCACCCTTCGTATGGGTGCTCATTTCCATCTCCCCCATGTTCTAGTATTCTCCATCTATGTGGACATTCTAATTTTATAAATATTATGTTCAATGGTTTTTATGGGTTCTCTATGCTCTTATCGTTCAATGATTTTCGATTGATGTAGGATTTCAAAAACTTTATGGATTCTCTGTGTTATAATACTTGGTTGATGATTTGGGTTCATTATGTTATATCCAGATGATGGATTCAGTTCTCTTTGCTCTATTCAGTTGATGTTGTTACTTGAAATTTGGTGGCTATGGTGGTGATTGCATGTGGAAATTAATTGAAATGCAATGGGTTATGGTTGCGCTATACTGCTCTAGTTTGTGGTGGTGGTGATTGTGTGGTTGTTCCCAAAATGAAGGATTTTGTGTGTGGTGTGGAAGTGATGATGTATTGTGTGGAGGTGGTGGTGTGTGGTGTGTGGTGTTTTGTGTGAAAGTGTTGATGTGTGAATGTCTAGGCATGTGGTGTGGAGGTGGTGGTGTAGTGTGGAGGTGGTGGTGTAGTGTGGAAGTGTTGGTGTGTGGATGTCTAGGCATGTGGTGTGGAGGTGGTGGTGTAGTGTGGAAGTGTTGGTGTGTGGATATGAGTTTGGTGGTGTAGGGTTGTGTGGTGTGGAGGTGGTGGTGCGGGAGCGTGGATGTGTTGGTGTGTACTGTGGAGATGGTGGTGTGGCGTGTAAATGTGTTGGTGTGGAGGTGGAAGTGTTGTGTGGCGGTGGTGGTGTGGTGTGTGGAGGTGGTCTGTAGGTGGTGTTGTGGTGTGAAAGTGGTGTGGAAGTAGTGTGTAGGCAGCGGCGAAGATATTATGACAATATTTTTTCTTTGAGTTGTGGTACTTATTTTTATGACAAATATTTATGTTCTTTTCATGTTTCCTTTGAGTTTAATTTATATATGTATATTTAATTAACAAAGTGAAATAGGATGACTCTTATGCCTCGTGTCGCGAGGCTTAATTGTCGTGATGCAGCATGAAAACACCGATTGACGCGTTTGGTAAAGTGATGAGGCAGCTTTTTTAAATAATCTATATGTGTGGCCGACATTTCTTAGTGATTCTTTTACGGGGTTACCTCGTGGCTGTTTCGTCCTACTCTTCACTCTGGAGCCGCTCTCCCTCTCGCGATTTTTACCCTAGGCTAACATTCCTCTCTCGATTCTCTTCAATCTGTGCCTCTGGTGGCTAGGGTCTTTTTCCCTTTGGTTTTATTGATTCAAGCAGTTGTTGTGGTCAGCATGCCTTTCTTCTCCTCTTCCTCGGCTTGGTTTGGATCATTGGCTCTTTGCCACCCTCCATATGGGTGTTCATTTCCATCTCCCTTATGTCCCGGTATTCCCTATCTATGTGGACATTCTGGTTTTGCAAATATTTATGTTCGATGGTTTTCCTTGGTTCTCTGTGCTCTTATCGTTCGATGGTTTTCGGTTAATGTAGGATTTTGGAAATTTTCTGGATTCTTTGTGTTATAATACTTGGTTGATGATTTCGGTTCATTATGTTATATCCAGATGATGGATTTGGTTCATTTTGCTCTATTCAATTGATGTTGTTGCTTGAAATTTGGTGGTGGCGGTGATCACGTGGAAACTAATTGAAATGCAATGGGTTATTTCGTTTTGTTATACTGCTCAAGTTTGTGGTGGTGTTATGTGTGGTTGTTTCCCAAAATGATGGATTTTGTGTGTGGTGTGGAGGCGATGATGTGTGGTGTGGAGGTGGTGGTGTGGGTGTGTGATGTGTGGTGTGTGTTGTGGATGTGTTGGTGTGCGGTGTTGTGTGCGGATGTGTTGATGTGTGGATGTCTTGGCATGTGGTGTGAGGTGGTGATGTAATGGTTGAAGTGTTGGTGTGTGAATGCGGAGGCAGTGGTGTAGGGTGGTTGTGCGTTGTGGAGATAGTGTGTGGTGTGGAGATGGTGGTGTGGTGTGTGGAGGTGATGTGTGGAAGTGGTGTGTAGGTAGTGGCGAAGATATTATGACAATACTTTTTTTTTTTGAGTTGTGGTAATTATTTTTATGAAATATTTATGTTCTTTTCATGCTAGTAATACGATTGTTAAAACAGAAGAAGCTTATTTATCTGCTTGCCTGAGACTTACACCGAGGATTGGAAAAGCGTAGATGAGATGATAGCGTTGAAAGAGAGAATTACATATGCTATTGTTGGAGGCTAAATAGAGGGACAGTCTGTTTTATATCGCTATTTTATTTGTGATGTGTTGTGAAAGCATTTATTGTTTGTATATTTTGAATTTCAATTTAATTTTTATTTCATATGTAAGAATTCTTTCCGTCTTGGATAAACGGTGAGGGAACCGCAGATAAAATATCTAATCTAAAGATTGTATGTTTTTTTTAGAGGTCCATGATGAAAGATTTGATCTTAAAAGTTCTTTTGGATTGTCAATATGTTATTATTGTTTCTTGTCACATGTGAAATCTCAGTGAAGACAAACAAGTTCCACTCCTTTTTTGGGTGCTATGACTTTTCGTGTTCTTTTGAATGGTTTTTTTTTTTTGTCGTTATGCAAATGTGATACACACGAGCTTGATATTACATGATTTAAAGACAACAAATAACTTTTTTTTAAATAAGGACCGTCGTCTTCTTGAGGTGACAGATTTGTTAGTTTATATATTGTGTTATCTAAGACCTCACAATTGCATAAAAACAACAATTGATTACATGTATCCATTTTCACTAATGTTGCATCTAAATCTTGGTGTTTTGTGTTTTAAGTCTCCAACAAACATGAGCTCAAGGAATTTTGGTACCTTCAGAGTATTCTATTGCTACTGCGGATTTCAACACTCACTTTACTTTGACGGTCACATAGTTACGGGAGAGTTTTACAGTTGTCGAAAGTGAAGAACAGAGAATTGTGATTTTTTTAGGTGGGCAAATAAGTTGGAGGATTTCACCTCCGATAGTGAGCAAGTGTGGAGAGTTTTCTTGGAGGATAACTTATCTCATGACATACACAAAGTACATTTTAAAAATAATATTATCATATTATTTATTATTATTTTAATAATTTTTTTTTTTAATTTTGGTTATCGTGTTACTTATTGTTTAGTGAGGTATTCAATTTTATTTTGTAATGTTTGCATTGAATATTTTTTTTAATGTACGGATTATAAAAGCATGATTAGTTTTGTTGTAAGCATAATAGTCATTTATCCAAAAACAACTGTAACACAACAATTTCAAAACTACAAAAACAAACAGACAACCAACTTATCCGCAATAACTTTTATGCAACAACTTTTAAATAAGTCATAATTGCCCCGAACAAACTCTTAATATGTTTTCTCAAATAATTTTAAGCTTTGAAAAATTATACAAAAAAGATTGTCAAAAAGCAGCGACGCAACTCTGTTGAACTATTGTCAAAACAAAATTAGACTTTGATTTGCAAGCATTTTTTTATTTATAGCCCAAATTACAAATTATTTTTAGCATATTGTAGAGCATTTAAATTCTAATTTTAAATTTTATTTATTATTTTTATGATCATTTTAAGTATGGAAGCAAATAAATTTCCTTATTGAGCCCATCCTTAAGAACTCGGCACACACATTTTTGTAAGAAGTGAGTTTCAACAGCCATCTATTGTTCATTTTAAAATCAATTTATACTTCTTTGTTACAAATTACAATTTTTTTAACAATTACTTAAATTATATATTTCAATATATAAAATAATTTATATAGAATTTATAATTGAAATACAATCAATTAATTAAATACATTTATATCCTAAATTAATATTATTACAAAATCTTATACAAACTTAATACACTTAGAAGAAACTCACTTTCCATTGTGTTGAATCTAAAAATATTCAGGAACACACCAACGAATAAAATGTTCTACGCTGAAGTTATTGAGAGGAGGAAAAGAGAATAATAGAAGACAAATAAAAGGTGTCTTATTCATAATATGAACTCTTATTTATAGTCCTAAGTTTCAATATTACAAAAATGCATATAACTCTCATAATTATTAACTTTTGGAGTTTTTTTTTTTGGTAATTATGAAGTTATATTTACATATAATAAAACTAGGGCTGATTTGATGGATGAGAGATGCTGCCATAGTTCGATGGATATGTGGTCCAAAAGGGTACTCTCATTGATTGCCGTGAAGGCTGATTACCGCCTCTATGGAATTTCCTCTTAGCAACATCTATCGATTGGTTGGTTGGAACTTCCTTCGCTGCTACCCATCTGAAAACAGCCATCAAAGGCTACGCTCGATCATCCGCATCTCCTTTCAGAGTCGTCCGTTTACTTTGAGATTCATGCTGACATATTTCTGTGTACAATGATTTTGATCATGACGCATAAAACAAGGAGAATAGAAAGAGCATGTCAATTTTGTTCATCAAGCCATTTAAAAAAATTTGTCCGGATTAGAATAGCTTACGGTTACCATACCTATATATTTTAAGACTTTACTATTAGTGAAAATTTTGGTATTTAATTTGGACAAGTTTGTAACAATTAAGATGTCATTTTTTATATTTCAAGCCATTTTAATTGCGTAATTTTTAGCAAGTTATTACTCTAGTTATTATGAATATATTGGTATAATCATAATTTATTTTTCAAGGGTATCTGCACATTTTAAATAATTTTGAGCACCCTGATAAGCTTTTAAAAATTGATAAATTGATTTTAACATCTGGCGAGCACTTGCTTCTGCAGTACAGGTTAATGATTCTTGTTGGTTGAATTAAATATATTGATAGATCTTACAAAATCTATAATTTTATTATATTTGTAATTTCTTATACTGATCTTGAGGTCCTCAAGGTTCTGATGGGGCTCATATAGCAAGCTAGTGATTGAAAGGAGCCGTGACTTCAACACATGCTTCGATGCCGGTGAAGTTAGATCTCCTTCTCGTGAATCTAAAGCTTGATAGACCAACCACTTACTTGAGATGGTCACGTCAGATTGAGGCAGCTATGGTAGGGAACAGATTAGAATATTTAACCGAGCACAAACCAAAGAGTGGCAGTGCGGAGAAGGATAGGTGGAGTTGTTTACTCCCGATTGCTCAACTCAATGGTTCCATCAATTGCATCCTCTGTCGATGTCATTTGAAAGGTGAGGGACATCTACACAAAACTGAAGAAGATTATGCTGAAAGGGTATTCCAAATCAACATGAGAACAAAGCTATAGTATAGGGCGCGAAAACAACTCGAGAATATTTCATAAAGTTGGAGAGGATGTGGACGGATTTTGATTACTTCTTTTCGTTGTAGCGATCGAGAATGTAAAAAAAGAGAAATCTCATACAGATGAGGACTATGCAATTTTTGACTCATTTGAATCCGACCTTTGATCAGAGATCTGTCTTAGCTCAGGCGACACTTCCTACCCTAGGGGTACGTTTGTGGTGACAGTGTCGTGGCAATTCAGCAACAGACTGCAGTTGTCTTTTTGGGTAAACTGCATTTTAACAACTTTTTCAAAAAGCTGTAGCCCAAATTTGTGCTTTCTCACCTATTCTGCTAAAGTGCGGTGGCAGCTTTGAATAAGTGATCCGACTTTTTCACAAAAAAAAAACATATATATATATATATATATATATATATATATATATATATATATATATATATATATATATATATATATATATAGCAGCTGCTGCAGCTTTTTATACATCGGATTATTTTTCGATAGACTTTCATAGCTATTTCTTAATAAGCTGCAGCTATCTCAAATAGACCCTAGATGAGACTATTATGGCAAAGATACTCGAGGAGAGTCGCATGAAGCTACACTCTGAACCGAGTGGCTTTTCGAGTGCACGATCAACATTGGTTGCTGCAAACCCAAACACGCTAGATATCAAGGAGGAGACTCGCAAGTGCTATAATTGTGGTGAAGTTGGTCATTTGAGCAGGGGTTCTCTTAAGCCACTTAAGTAAAGAGCGATAGGTGGGCGTGGATAAGGTAGAAGAGGTGGTCGAGGTGGTGACGATCGGAAAGGTGTAAAAGGAGAAAACTGGGCAAGCATGGGGCAAATATGGTGAAAACTGAGGGCGAGAGAGAGACATCTAGTGATATTTACTAGTGGGGATCATAAGTCCGGAGCTGTTAAAGAGACAGTAGAAAGCAGAGGGAGATAGAGTTGAGGATGCTTCAAATTTATCAACATCGAGGGGTAACAATACCACTTATAGTCATTTAAAATATACTGGTGACACTTGCTCTTACCTCAATTTCCACCACAGGATCTTTAGAATGCATCATCGATTTGGGTACTTCTTGCCACGTGATAAGTATCATTGGAGAGTTCTCTTCATATATTCATATAGCAGTACCAGAGTATACAAACTGCTGATGGTACAACACAACCTGTAATTGGTAAGGGTACAGTGAGATGCACCAACTAGATGCCCTCGTTCAATATTTTGCATGCACATTCTTTTACACTAAATCTCTGATCCATTAGTGTCAATAGTCTCCAGCCAAAATATATTTTTTCTTTTGATATCCCTCGGGTGATCTTCCATGAGAAAGGGACAGGCTAAATACATGGACGGGAACGTTGCATAAAGTACTATAGTACTTGGACCGAGAGAGAATGGACTCAACTCTGAAATCCATAGTGGAAAGTGCTACAATAGGAAAATCTGAGAGAAACGTCGAGTGTGTGTTACTACTACAGCACAGACGTATGAGACATCCTAGTTTTAATTCGCCAAGTCAATTGTATGCATGTATGAAAAGGCAAATAAGAAAAAAATAGTGTGTAATGCTTGTGAATTTGGCAAGCTCATTAGGAGCTCTCACGTCAGTTCTGTGAAGACGAGTTTTAATGTGTTTGATTTGATACATTTTTATGTATGAGGATCTTGTCCTCTTAGTTCTATGAATGATTATCTTCATTTTATTATGTTTATTGATTAATTTTCTTGTGTTACATAGATATACTTGATGAAATAGAAGAGTGAGGTAACAACTTGTTTTAAACATTTCCACAAGGCAATACTGACCAAATATGAGGCATTTGTGAAAGCATTGAGATTTGATAATGTGATAGTATATATTAACATAGCATTTTGGGACTACATGTCTGCTTTAAAGATAAAACATCATAGCACATGCACAGACACACCAACATAGAATATAGTTGCAGAGAGAAAGAATCAACATCTTTTAGAGATTGCCCAAAGCATCATGATGGCAATGAATGTCACACATCACTTATGGGAGCAAACAGTATTGACATCCGCTCAACTGATTAATAGGATGCCCAAAGGTATTTGGATATGTATACTTTGTGAAAGACAACATACCATTTATAAGAAAGTTTAGATTCCATAGCTGTTAAATATGTGTTCATTGGTTATTCTGCTACTCAGAAAGTTTATGTTTGCTGAAGCCCGATTGGGAAGAGACTCTTTGTAAGTATGCATATATCATTCTATGCTTTGGAGGTAAATTCACCCTTCTTGAGTTTGAACCATATGGCCTTTACCCTTCTCCCATATGCAAACTAAAAAATATATATTACTCCCAACAATTCTCATAGATTTACACATCAAACAAATGAAATCTGACATTTAAACACTGTTAAAGATTTTAGTTTTATTAGTGAAAAAATTGAAGTAGATGTTAGACATGGAAATACAAAAGAATTGTGAGGTAGTAAACTCCCAAAATAATTATGTTAAGGATTCCCAAAAATAATGCATAATGTATGCAAAAGGCAAACCAAAAAAATAAAAAATCCATCAAAAGGTAGTAAATATAGATAAAAACTTCTAACTGAGAAAGATTATTCCACCTAATCTTGCCCACAAAGTATCAAGACATTGAATTTGCATTACAATTAATCATAAATAAACAACTTAATGGTACCAATCCGCAAATATAAATATATGTATCCCTTATGCCATAATACACCTCCACAAAAAAATAAAAAGGACATTTAAAAAGATACCACCCAATTTATATTTATGTAAAAAATTAATGTCAAAAAAATGTAAATAAATAAGAATTGAGTAGGTATGCATGCAAATCTTCCACTAAAAAAAAAAAAAATCAATGATATCATGTAGAATTGACAGCATCACAAAAACACCAAATCCAAAGATTAAATAATTTCTGAAAAAAGAAAACTCATGCTGAGAAATTAACTTGCAAGACTTGACTAGTCTAAACCAAAGAACTAAATTGCTAAGAAAAATATATAAATACAAATATCTAACATCCAAACTTTACATTACACTCAAACCATTAAGTTCACATAAAAAATAGCTCTATCACCAACTTTTTAAAAGTTTTCGTACCAAAATGTTATAAATATAAATATAAAGTTTTAGAAGTTAGATATTTAAATATATAAGAATTGTGTGGGTACAATTGCACTCGGAAATCTGATAGTTTACGAACAAGTCTGGAAGTGCAGGCACTTCTTCCGCATAGGCATGTCCGTCCGAGGAGCTCACTTTAACCGTCAGCTTAACAGATACAGTCCAAACTTTCATTAGAAAAAGAAGAATTCCCCTACCAATTGTCGAACCTACCGGCAAGTATCAGCAGGACTCTACGGAAGAGGAAGAAGTAGAAGAAGTGGAAGAAGAAGATGATGGAGAAGACTGACAAGTTTATCAGAAGAAGAAGCCTGGGGTTACACTTTTATTTGATGATACATCGGTGACTCAGGGCAATGGAGTAGCATTTAAGAGATTAGGATCTCCAAAAAACAAAGTGAGAGTATCACATTCTCGCTCTTGACTTTGTTTTGTAATTTTTGAATATTTTGGATCTTTTTTGTTAACATTGTATCGCAGGGGAATGGCTCCATGAGTCCTCTCCTCAAGCCTCTGTAACCGCTTTTAAATCAATATAGGCCCTAGAGCTTTTTTTTTTTTTTTTAATATATAATTATTGTGTGGTATGCATATAAATATTCCTAAACAAATCTCTATAGTCAAGTCTTCAAAGAAAAGAAATTACAGAGAGACATGACCATATGTAATGTCCTAATGTGCCCCACCAATCAACAAAAGACTCAATAAAATCATGACTACATAAAACAGTTAACTGAACAAAAATAAATAAATAAATCATAGAACAGTCTGCGCACATGAGAATCATCTTCAACATAAAGAGAATGGCCACATGCAAACAGTAAATGCAGCATCAGCTCAACTCAAACACAGTGTATCTCCAATAATAGAACTGCAACATGACAGAGAGAAAACTAATGGCCACCTAAACGTCAACATTACAAATAATTGACAACAAAGCCCCCAAGGTTTCAGATTATTAAAGAAAAGTGCAATAAAAAAGGTTGGTACAGAGGTAAAAATGTAATTGATGATGATGTTTTGTAATGGCTGATGATATGATAGGAGTCATGTTGATTAGGAAAGAACTATTTATGATTGAACAAATCAAGGTGTAATGGGTGAATGATGTATTACACAAATCATTATCATGAATAACAGCAAAATTAGTTTTAATTCAACCATTTTCAATCAATTTTATGATTTTTAGTACTTTCTTTCAAATTTATTTCCATAAAATGGAAAAATAACTCGAGTTTGGACATCTTTCAACATTAATGGTAATTTATGTTTACCTTGATTTGGTGAGGATTGAAGCTTTTTAGACAAGTCATTCCACCACTTGAGCTAATTTTGCATGCCAATATTCTCAATAAAAGTTAACTCAACAAAATAATTTATAGTAATATAAAAAAATAGTCGAATATTTGCTAAAAATAAGCAACCATAAAACCGACAGTTTTCTAACCATTTTTTCGTCAGCTCTTAGTTCCGCTAGACTTCGATCAGTATTAGTATCAGTAGATCTTTTGGTAAAAAAATCCGCCAAACATTTCAGCAGAATATAAGCCAACAACACGCTTATTACTTCATTCGTCGAAAACTAAAATTACGGAAAATGGAGAAAATTTAACAAGTATGCTCTCATGACGCAGCTTATAATGTTTACTCTTATGTTCCTTCCTCCCCCCTATTGTAGTTATGTAACAGATGAGCTCCAAGAAACACCATGGCCCCTAGTAGCTATAATGTTTGGAGAAAAAGATGCAAATATAAAAGATTAGATTGCATATGTAAATGTCACAGTTCAACAAATGATAATAGCATGTTGCTGCAGACATGATTATGAGGCAATAAAG
Source organism: Papilionanthe hookeriana x Papilionanthe teres (assembly GCA_022702705.1). NCBI lineage: Eukaryota > Viridiplantae > Streptophyta > Magnoliopsida > Asparagales > Orchidaceae > Papilionanthe > Papilionanthe hookeriana x Papilionanthe teres. The sequence continues at coordinate 67,512,036 of CM040437.1, forward strand.
GAGAAGTGAGAAGCGTAAAGAATGAGATGAGACTGAAACAAAGAATGGGAATACAAAAATATCATATTTTGTACTAACTTTGATATTTATTTGAATTAAATTTTATTTTCATAACTTGACTTTGTTGTTTTTATTGTGGGCAGGCCATCATGCCATTTTTATAAAGAGCTATTATGCTATTAGTAATACAACGAAATACTAACAATATTTTTAACAGATTATAGAGCTAATGGAATAAGACCACATCCTGTTTAAGACATAACTTGGCTAAACACGCCAATGAAGATTCAACTACATTTCTATGTGATAGAAGTATTGAATATTTATGAGAAGATGTAGGAGATGTAACACAAGATTACCAGTAAAAAGAGATTAAAAATAAAAAATCTAAACTGCAGTCCAAAGTGAAATAATTGGGGTCTGAAAAAGAGGTGTACATTCTAAAGAATTTACTAAGAACTCATGGAGGTTGCAGAAAAGTTATCTATAGAAAATCTAGAGTTGATTCTGAATTATCAAGTGATCCTAGCAGGTCACAAGTCTAGTGGAGCAAGACTACATCCAATTTTAATATGCATCTTTGGCTGAACACAAAGATGAAGATTCAACTATGATTTTGTTAAGAATATTTACCAAAAAAATGTAGGATAAATAATGAATGATTCCCACTAAAAGAAAGTATTAAATTATAAATATAAAACCACTAGTCACCAAAAAGGAGGTTGAGAAAGATGACTAAATCTCATATTGCATAGAATGACCACCAAGCCTCTACACCCTATCGACCCTACACATCTACACCGTTAATTAGATAATCTGGACTTGTTGAGATCAACAAAAATCAAATAGACAATTTTGTGACCTAAGTTGAGTCACTCAGATCGTCGTTGAAGGGCCCAATTAACATATATTCGTATGATGAACTACATGAACACATCCAGATCGGAATGAAGATTCAAACAACTGAAATTGTGACGTTTGACATGTAACAATGGATCAAATAATGATTGTATTTCAATATTATGTAGATTTAATATATATTTATATATTTATATATTTATATGCTAATTATGCGTAATATTTTAATTTAAATTTGAGTAAATTTCCCTCCCTATCCAAAGGAACCCATCAGAACACCTCCTCCCTAGGCCCAAAAGCTTCAACCGTCTAGCCTACAAGCTCACCTCTGCTATTTTCCAAACCTTCATGCAGACATGTGAGTCGTTTCCTCACTCTTGCTCTCTCTATTGCGCGAATCAGCTCCTTCTCCCTTGCCGTCTGCTAGCCTGCAGGCGAAACCTCACCACTTCCACCTACAAAACCAGACTATCTCCTATTTCCTATCTCCAATAATTGCAGCCATAGAGTACGGCTGCATCACAAACCATATCCAGTTTGATTCTCAAACCAAGCACAATACTAGTTTCTTCTCATGCCTCATTTAAGCTCCACCGCAAACATCCCTTCTAGGCTATTCTCACTATTCTACCTCAAAATTCCTCTCTCTAAAAAAAAAGACATCACAGAAAAAGGAGAAAAAATATAAAAAATTGTGAAGCTCGAAATCTGTGCAGCATTTTCTCCACATCAAGGTATAAAAGATTGTTATTCTAAACTCCTGAAATCCCAATTCCAGCACGTTCGACGTGTAGAGAGGAATCCTACACACTTTTCAAGTATGATGAGGTAAAACTTGTATGTAAAGCTCACGACGCGGTATATAAATCAAAATCTCCTTAATCGAATATTGTGATGCAATCCGCAGAACCCTATACAAGATTTTCATAACATAGTGTGAGGAAACTCATAAGAGATGTTTGTGACGGGGCGGGCAGTACAAAATTAAGTACCACTTCACGCATTCCATAATGTGGTGGAGAAATTCGTGAATTTTTATACATTCAACAAAGTCACACTTTTCGTAGCATATCATGCGTACATTTCGTAGTGCAGTGGACAAACCAAACTATCTTGAAGAGAGAGTAAAAATTTCTTCTATTTCTGTTCTTTTCCCTTGAGTATTGCCGTAAAAAGTGCTTGAAGATCTTAGAGATTTTCTTGGGGTGCAGATTACTTCACATTTCAGAAAAGGAGATAAGTGTTCTTTGCATTTTGATTAGTATTTAGTTAAGTTTCATTGTGTAACACGCGTATGTTTTATAAATTAATGTGTTGGTTTGTTTTCTTCATAAACTTAGAGGAGTCCTTCACTCCTTTCTCCTTATGATGAGGTATAATCATGTGTAAGATTTAGATTTACTTAGAAATACTTTTATTTCATAATTGTGGTAGTTTATTACTTTGTGCTTAATTTACTTTTATAATTTGGCCAATGGTATTGTTAAAACTTGTTGTGAAACCATAATGACCCGGTAAGACTATGATTTTCCTCAACAGTAAGAAATACACTGATTTATTGGGTGAAGAAAAGTAGTCCATACATTAGTACAAAGAGATAGGGCGATAGACTTTGACGGGTGTAAATTGGTGATTTTAAAGTGACAGGTTAGAATTTTAACAAATTTGATATAGGGTTTAAGAAAGTAAAGCAAAATTGAGGGCACTAGTAGGTTCTCTAGAATGACAGGCTAGGATCTACCCAGCATAACTAAGGATTTAAGGAGTTAAAACTCTAGATTAACCAAGTTTCTTTATACACTTAAAAAAGGATAAGAAATAGGTATCCTTCTATTTGTCACAAGATTTCAATTAAATTTCTAAGCAATTGATTCCTACGGTAATTAGAAATCTCAATGCAAGGGGAGGGACTTATCATAATTTGAACTCTTCTACTTTTAGTTTACCTGGTAACTATTATTTTTTCAGTAAATTTAGAGATAACAATTAACTTGATAGAATTAAATAGGCAAAACTTATACCAAACTTATTTCCAGGATAAGACTAATTACGGTAGGCTAGAGCTTTTCTTAGGTCTTACTAGTTATCTTTGTTCCTCGTGGGATCGATATTCTGAGTTTTAAAGAAAATACTATATTACTTGAACGATACGTGCATTTGAGTTTCATACCTAGTGAACTCTTGAGATCAATAAATATAAGATATATTGTAAAAATTGTAAATTCTTAAATCACTAGGTGAAGCCGCCATATTAAGTGTTGAGGCTATTAATGAAAATAATAGCCAAAGTATTTTCAAGATAAATAAACACATCACAACATGATATTTATGCAATCAACAAAACTGGGATAAGTTTAAATTTTGTAACGGTATCTCAAAGTATTCCTAACTTGAAACAAATTGCTTTAAATATAGACACAGTCCATTAAAATGCGTGTAAATCAATAAATAAGTCAGCAAGTGCTTTGATCGATATTTTTAATGGAAGAATATCGCTCAAAAAATACTATTCAGGCTAATAGTATACTTAATACTCAAATTAAACTCATCTTAATGAGCAAGTGTTTTAAAAACAAAAAAAAAGAGTTATACACATCCTCAAACGGGTCGCGCCACCTATAAGCCACTGTCACAAACCCCACATTTGGCCAGTGAGATCCTCCTCACACAAATTAGATTTAACAAACTGTGCCCCCAACATGATCCCCCTCCATATAGTTAGATACTGGAGTTGACGGGACCAGTATTTTTTTATTGATTTTAAAGTTATCTAATTTCCGTGATGATAGACATATTCATTGCACATGTCAATTGGAGGGAGTCTATTTATAAAAATTAAAAATAAAAATCAAATTTTAATATCATAAATTTTAAAAATATTTTAAAAAACTGTTCACCAAATGCTTAAAAACAAAATCTATCCACTATCTACGATCTTTTATCAAGGATGAAAGTTCTAATGTTGAATTCGAGCACACAAAAAATAAATTTCAAATATATTATACTGTTAAATTCAAACTCAAAAATCATTCAAGTCAAGTTGACTTCACCAAATGGTTTAGCTAGTAGGATTTACTACAAAACGATCATGGTTGTAGCACTGTATGTTCCTCAATGGTATTACGCCCCTTCAAGTTATAAATCATATGATATACTTGATCGTACATAAAACCTTCTGTATGTTAAAGTCGACTTAGATTAATCTCCTCTAACAAATAACCATTCCAGATCTATAAAGTTTCCCTGTATGAAACATACCACTGTCACAAACCCCACATTTGGCCAGTGAGATCCTCCTCACACAAATTAGATTTAACAAACTGTGCCCCCAACATGATCCCCCTCCATATAGTTAGATACTGGAGTTGACGGGACCAGTATTTTTTTATTGATTTTAAAGTTATCTAATTTCCGTGATGATAGACATATTCATTGCACATGTCAATTGGAGGGAGTCTATTTATAAAAATTAAAAATAAAAATCAAATTTTAATATCATAAATTTTAAAAATATTTTAAAAAACTGTTCACCAAATGCTTAAAAACAAAATCTATCCACTATCTACGATCTTTTATCAAGGATGAAAGTTCTAATGTTGAATTCGAGCACACAAAAAATAAATTTCAAATATATTATACTGTTAAATTCAAACTCAAAAATCATTCAAGTCAAGTTGACTTCACCAAATGGTTTAGCTAGTAGGATTTACTACAAAACGATCATGGTTGTAGCCTGTATGTTCCTCAATGGTATTCTGCCCCTTCAAGTTATGAATCATATGATATACTTGATCGTACATAAAACCTTCTGTATGTTAAAGTCGACTTAGATTAATCTCCTCTAACAAATAACCATTCCAGATCTATAAAGTTTCCCTGTATGAAACATATGGTTGCTTACAATTTTTTTCGGTGAAGTTGGGTGGACTATCCCCTCTAACAAGCAAACAAAGGACCACAATAATCTGGGATGACGAAACTATATGATAATTATCGGGTGCGTCATCATTTTATCTACCATTCAAAATTAAGCTAACAATACTAATTTCATACTTTCAACATTTAAACCTGACACTACCACATGTTAATTTTGGACACTTAGTTCTTAATGACTGAATAATCGAAAGAACAATCCTGTTAGCCAAAGAAGTAATTAATCATAAGGCTTGGGTTCTATAAAAAAAGTTGAACCCCAGAACTTTAAAATCCTTGCAAAATTGATGGCCAAATCCCTAGGTTGCATCTTGTCTATTATCTTCTAAAAAGTTGACACAAAAGTTAAAGAGTAAACTGCCTTGTCTCATTCTCATTTTTCCTTCTTTCTAGGGGTGGGCTAGGGCTTTAAAATTTTGGGTGTCCACACACCCTTCAAGGAACTCTAAATTTTAAACTCAACCAACAATAATCCTAGTTCATCCCACTATAAAGGAAGCATAAAATCTAATAAAAAAGAAAGGAATAAAAGGAGGGAAAAAAGAAAGTGAGGGAGACCCTAGTTCCCAACAGAGGATGATATTGCACGCTTTCGATCAGGCCCTAATTAGTTAAAAATAATTAATTAAATAAATAATGTTGTGCAATTAATTATTTTCTAATGATTTAATAATTATCCACCCATAAAATTTAAACAAAACTTTTAAGTTTTTTTCATAGCACTTAATAAAACTAAAGCTACATCACCACACCCTTCAAGAAACCAAAAACTTCAAATTCAAACAAGAACAATCTTTAGTTATGAAATTAAAAACCATTTGAATTTAATGTTTGATGTGAAGAAAATAAGCAGTCGTGGCATTTAAAATCATTTTGAAATCTTATAATTATATGTCAGGATAATCAATAAAATAATTTAAGGTTGCCGGAGACCTTTTGATATTTATTTATTTAATGATTTAAACATCAGACTACTCATATAGGAGCCTAAAATGAAATACATGGCTTCTGAAAAGAGGTTTAGAGTTTGACAATTTTAGGGAAAATTCCTATAGGTGATAGAAGAATATATATAGAAAACTATCTTAGACTAAAATTGGAGTTGATTAAAAATTGTCAAGAGAAATTTACAGGCTACAAGTCTGGTGGAAAAATACAAGATCCTATTTAAGCCATATCTTAACCAAACACACCAATGAAGAATTATCAATAATTTTGTGGAAGAAAATTATGAAATTTACGAAAAGGTGTAGGACATGCAACACAAAATTCCAAGTAAAAAAAAATAATAATAAAAATATAAAACTACTACTCACCAAAGAGGGGGATTGAGAAAGATTGCCAAATCACATCTTGCAAAGAAAAGCCACCAAACCTTCTATTTTTGAAATTTTAACAACAATAATCTCTCTTCATCTAGCTAAAAAGAAACCAAATCTTCTTAGGAATTCTATGAATAAAAGAAGAAAATAAAAAGAGATAGGGAGATATTCCCCTTTATTGGTCACACCTAACGGCTATTAAAGAAATAATTAATAATTAAAATTTTGTAATTAATTATTCACTTAGTTCAATAATTATTCTTCCTTTGGTCACACCTAATTGTGTATAAGATTAAAGATTTAATGTTTAACAACTAATTTAAACTTTTCTTCGTGAGAATTTGGGAAACTATAACAAAATATTATAAACTAAACGCTCAAATTGCAAGTAAGAAAATTAAATATTTTTACTTTAGTTTTTCTTTTCTTATTTTTTATATTTGTGTATAAGATTAAAATAGAACATGTAATTTTTTTACATGTTCTATTTTTTTCTAAAAATAAACTAATCAAGAATATAAATTTTTAAGTTTTCTAACGAAAACAACTATAACTTAATCAACTATGCCAATGATGATTTGTTTCAAAACAAAACTAAACAATTTCAAATAAAAAATAAAGAAAAAACAAAATAATAAATAATAAAAATGATCCCGAATGATGCGAGCAAAAAAAGCCTACATCGTGCCCAAGATCCATTATTCCTCTTATTTTGGCTACTTATGACTAGATCATGTGCTACCTATGCAGGAAAAATATATTTATATTGAATAGTTACTACTAAAAATAAATAGGAAAGCCGATTTTTTATGAATTTTAGTATTGCTAGAAAGCTTTGTATAGCATTTTAATAATAAACTGATTTTCATAAAAAAAATTGGAAGCAAAATATTTGATTATTTTTATTTTTTTGATATTTTTTTAAAAAGTTAGCAAACTTTCTATCTCTCCCTCTTTCAAATAACAAGGACATTTCATTAATGTTTACCCTTTTTATATTATTGTTATTGATATTACTATACTATCTAAAAAATAAATGAATGATATCAAAAAGCTTATTTATTAAACATAGAACAATAACTTAAAATAAGGGCCAAATATACAACAAATTTATAAAATAATCAATAATCACTATAAAAGATTCCCCTAATTGCATCAACCAATGGAAAATGTCCACAAAAAACTTCCAATATAATGTTTTCAAGTAACTAAATCTGTAATGGATTTAAAACCATAAAACAAAGTTAGAAGACCTAAACAAAATGATGCATACATCAGTAAAAAAATAAAAATCAAATTTAGCATGCCACTGTCATATTAATTAGTGCTCAATTGCTACATTCATATTTTAGGTTATTGTAGCAAGTCAGAAAATTCCCAACGATACAGTAATAATTTAACTCCTTAGCATTACACGAATATCCAGTACACTCACAGATAAAATCAAAGTAGAGGAAGTATATATCAAGATCTTTTATATGAAGAAATCTTGGAAGGAAAAAGCCAGAGGGCCTAACCTAATCAATACAAGTATAAGTGTATCACCGTCTCTCACGATGGGGAGAAATGACTTTACAATCTTACACCAAAAATTATACTTGTATTTATCCAACACAGAAAATACAAATATTAGACACAACAGCCATTTAACTACAAGTATAAGCAGTGGTTGTCAGCTGCAGGCAATGACGATCAGCAGTAGTCAAAAATGGCCGACGATCAATTGTCAAGGTTCATTGGTGACTACAGACACCAATTACTCGTCAGGCCTTATTTCCATAATAACCTAGGGAATTTCACTTCTCTTCTTCGTCTCTACCTCCCAAGGGAGAGACCAATTTGGTCTTTCAACACGTAAATTTCCTAACCACCGGACCAGATAGCCCATATTGAGTCCCTTAATGACCTAAAAAATTTAGCGATATTGAGGTCATGAGCCCCTTTGATCATGTGTGATTTTTTAAAACATATTTATCTAATGTATTTTATAAATATTCAATTTTTTTCTAATAATAAGCTAATCAAGTACATATAATTTTTTTAAGGTTTATTTTTTCTGAAGCAATTATAACTTAATCAAGCAAGCTAATGATGATTTGTTTCAAAACAAAACTTAAACAAACAAACAAAAAAAAAACAAACAAATAAATAATAAAAATTTATCATGAAAGTCCGCAAGCGAAAGCAACCTACATAGTGCCTCAATAAGATGAACCAATTTTCAGACCATTCAATAATCTCAAATTTAGAATTTATTTGATCATTCATTTGACCCAAATTGAACAAATATTCACATTATTTGGTTTGTCCTAGCGAGGTGGTCAGTTTGACGTTCCTGAAATCAGGGTCCATATGATCTTGAATTTGAATTTTGAAGATCCTTCATAAAATATGCGTCAAGATCTCTGCTTGATAAAATATTTGTTGATGAAAGATCAATTACATATATTTTAAGAAGAGTGGGTCCCTTTCACAAAAAAAAGGAGTAAAATCAATAACACATTGATTCCTTTTTTATTAAAAAAAGAGAAAAATACTAAATTTTTTAAGTCATAATCCAAAACTAAGCAATCCTCAATTAATTTAATTAAAAAATGTTAACCTAGATAAATATAATTATCCTAACTAAGCATCATGCCAAACAATTAATTGATCACTTATATGATAGTATATTAATGAATTATTTTAAAACTAATTGATCTAATAAAAGACTAATGAAGCCCAATATTTAATCATTGCCTAGATTAATTAACCTTATTTAAATCATAAATTGTCATTCAGTTAATATCCTAAGCAAAAATTAAATACTAATTTGTTAGTATAGTTATTAAATGAATTTGAGTTTAACTAACATAATTATGGAAATTAATTTATGTGCGAAAACATCATTTTAGCTTCATCCGAATAATTAAACTTGATCTATAAATCTTCACACTTTATTCCAATATGGTGTGCTTAAGATTACACCTCATTTTAACCTCACAAGAAATCCTTACTCAAACTCAACTTACAATTTTCAAATTCAAGTAACCTCATGTAAGGCCTGATCATGTACGGATAGCATCAAGTTCGAAAAGAATTGCTTAAATTTTAGGCCACACTATTTTTTATGGTTAATGAAGAACTAATATTTACCTTTTATAGTGTTTTATGTGGTATTGGGATAACAATATTTGAGTCGCTTTACCATCAATTGTTGACCTCTTAATAATTAGTAAGCTAATTTAGCAATAATCATGCCAAACACGAGATCAAATTGATACTCCAACTGAAGTTGAAAATAATAGGTAGAAGACTGAAATATTTCAATAAATTAAAGCCTCAAAGTAAATTCTAAAATTGCAAATCAAAATTCATGAGTAAAAGACACAATCAATGGTGGCATCAAATGGGCTAGACACTGATAGACACTTGCCCCACTAGTTTTAAAGGAAATAAAAAACCTATACAGCTATATGTACAATATGAAAGTTTTACACTTAAATAAGTTTGCAATTATGCAAAGTATAGCTTACATTCACAAGCACACCTACATAATAAAAAAAACTCCAACCCATACAACAAAGTATATCAACGATTTATTAACATAATTTCACAAAATAAGAAATATATGTTATTCAAATATCAACCGATAATACCAAATAGTAAAGTTCCATTATCATCCACAATTTGCTTGAATATTAAATCAAGCACAGTAAAACAATTTGTTTATATATTGATAGAATATAATGACAATATAAAAGTAGCTCATCACAAGTATTAATACTGTCAAGTATTCGCACAAAGTTCTATCATGCAAAAGAGAGTGCAAGATCTTAATATTATGGCATCTAAAACTTGACTAAATTAGTAATACAACAAAATATGATAAGAATTATTGAATTATGCATAGATAACCAAATGCAACAAGAGAATACAACTTCATAAGAAAAAAAAATAAAAAAGGCAAATACCTTAGGAAAAAATCAATATATAATATCCATTATATCAGTTGATAAAACAATACTATAATTCCTCATCTTTACTAAGATTTTGTGATTAAATATCTTAAAAAAAAGTTTGATGTATTATATATATTATTCTGTAAACCATGAAATACTAAGAATCTCGTATAAACGATTTAGAACGCACTATTAGTTTTTGACAACATATACGATAAAGATTTTATCAATTTTTGGTTTGTATGCATAAATAACCAACATTTGTGCACCGCTTGTCGCTCGATAATGAAATACAAAAAGACAATTAGACAAATTAATCTCTTGTTTCATAACAAATATAAATTGCCATACTATTCAAACCATACAAAATAAAGCATAAGCCCTATTTGTTACCAATTTCATGTGCACAAAATGAATCAAAATACCCAAAATATAAATGCATTTTATCATAAAATGAATCTAATATATAATTAAAAGCCAACTCAAAACTTACTAGTAAAAAAAAAAAAGAAGAAGAAGACATAGAAGCTGCGCAAAAACTAAATAAATAAAGAAGTGAAAGCTGAAAAATTATCACAAAAATTAATCCTTAAGAACATCTACATAATGACAAATAAATAAACTGAGAAAATTTCCAACTAACATTTATCAAATCATAACCATCACTGGTCATTATCCCAACTATTTTGGCTGAGTTCACACAATACACCACAAAAAAATTACAACACTATTGTATAACGGATTGCTAAATCCCCCCAACCCCTCCTCAAAAAAGAAAAAAAGAAAAAGGACAAAAAATATCTCAAGTAACATAACAAGCTCATAATATTTATGGTAACTTGCAAACCATCATAGATTAACAAACTTTCTAAAAGTAAAGTATCAACAAAGAGACAATCACAACAAACAACAAAAGCTTCTAAACGGCAAATACCTAAAAATAGATAGGAAAATAAAGCTAAACAAATAAACAAAAACAGTGCTGCAAAACAAAACTAAAAACAGCAATAATGTCAAAGCAAGACATGAACCAACATTCCATTTATAAGCCACAATGCAGACGTAATGCACGAAATATAAAGCAGAAATACTTCTCATTCGGACTCTTTGGAGTAAAGTTGGCAACAATTATTGGAATTGAATTTAATAAAAATAAAATCGTGTCTACCACATGTACTCCTCTTTGCCATTAAAGCGTCAATGGATGCAAGTTCCAATGTCATGTCAAGTTCTACAGCGCAGACATGACCCAAGGTTGAAAATTTTTATTCAAGGATAACCCCGCGGTCAAAAACAAACAGCGATATCACATGTAGAATAGAAGGTAAAGAATGGAGTTTTGCCATTGAACCCGTACTCAAACGCGCTAAAATATTATATTTATAAAAACTGTAATGAGTGCAATTCGTTACTTGGAAGCTGCTAAGGAGATAAGCTTAGAGTTAACGGAGAGAAGATAAAAGCACTTAGGACAACTCAATCACTACTCTTTTCTATGTAAATTATAGATAGATGCCGAGCTCTCAAATAAAATATAAGAAAAAGTACTTCAGAGTCAAACTACAGTTCCCGAGCTTTGAAATGCACCACATCCTAAATTCATCGTAGAAATGAATATCATACGGAAAACTAGCAGCTTTCAGAACATCAAGATCTATAAAGAGAACGGATATCTCGAAAAGATAAGCTTGAAGAACAGTCCGAGAGGAAGAAGAATAATTAAGCAGCGGCAGCCAAAGTCGTTTAACAGCATGAAACAATATGGATACAAAAAAGTTGAAATCTTGCTTTGGTTGCTTTGCATTTAATATCAGATCGTAAACTGCAGAATATAAAGATAGTAATTTTGAGACAGAAAGAGGAGAATAACTTATGAAAAATAATAAGCAGGAGAAGAAAAGGAAGTAGCGGCAATTCAGGAGATCATCTATCCGTTTGCAAACAATATTTAGACGTAAAGTTGCGACCTTCACAAAAAAATGGCAGTTTTATCAACTGAAAGGGAGATTAACTTGAAATAATAATAGCAGGCAGCGGTAACGGAGAGAAGTTATACGAGTACACAACAATAATAATAATGTAAAATATGGCAAACTTGCGTTGTCCGCTTTGTATTTCAATACCTAATACAGCAGATAAATAGTAAACTGAAGAAGGAGAATGTAGGGAGACGCGAAAAGAGAAGGGTATATCTTGTTGAAACATAAGATCAGTTTATTGCATTACCATAAGTTGCACCGCCGAGCATACCGCCACCGCTGTAAACGTCGGAGGGAAGCATGGGGGAAGACGAAGAGGCGCCTCCGCTCCGACCAGCGCCGAGATGAAGCTCCGATAGGTTGGGAACAGCGTTATTGTTACTACCGCCGGTCATGGGGGAAGATTCGGTGAAGTCACCGCGCCCATCGTCGACCCCTTGGTCATACAAAAAGCCCTTGAACACATGCCCGCCGATGTTCACAACAGCTTGGTAAGCGTACTCGTCTTCCCCATCGTCGACTGATGTTACTCTCACGCACTTGAACACCGCCGGCGCCCGTACCTGGCCGGGGAGATGCTCGCGAAAACTGGCTTCTGCGAAAAGTTCCAATTTTGCTTACGCGCGAAGGAATAAAGAAGAGGGAGAGGGGATAAAGGTTTTACCTTGGTGGCTAGAGCTGGTGTCGAAGCTGCGAGGTGGGGTGTTGGAAGTGGAAGTGTGGGAAGTAGTGGTGGTTTGGGAGGAAATAAGGCGGGGTTTTTTAGGGGCGGATGTCGAGGTTGAAGATCCGGCGAACGCGGCCGCGCCGGCTGTGGTTCCTGACAGCTGACGCTCCCGGCGGCGAGCAGCAGGGACCCACGTGCTTTTTATATGCGTGGAACATTCAAAACCGCGGCTTTTACAGCAAGTTCTGCATCGCCGGTGGGTGCAATCCTTTTTTGCTTGGTTGCCGCAGTCCTGGCAGGTGGGGGAGCCACTGGATACGGAGAGTATACCGGAGGAATTAGGGTTAGGGTTTTGGGAGGGTGTGGACTGGCCGAGACAAGGGGCAGCTGCAAGGAGAGGGATGATGGGGTGCTCGCCGGAGAAGAGCATGGGTTCGTGATGTGACGGCGGGATTGTTGGAGCTACGACAAAGACATCGCGTACGCCGACCATCCCCATGTCAGTGATGCCATAATTGAGTTGGTGGCGAACAGATGCCGACGAACTCGGCGCCCAAAATCCGGCGGCGGCGGCGGCGCCGCCGCCGCCGGCATTAAATCCAAGTGAAAGATCGTCCGCTCTGGCGGTGGAGGAGGAAGCAACCCAATCGGCAAATGCTCCGGTGTCGGAAGGAAATCGCCTTCCAGAAGCCACTGCGAACTTCTTATATACTCGCACTGCTCTCACTAAAAACCTATAATTGTCTGTCAATGGCTACAGCTCTGTGGATGAAAATGCAGGAAAAAAGAGGTTTTTGGTCGGGAAAAAATGATTTTTTTTTTTTTTTTTGGTAGAATTTGGTGAGAGATAAGAAGCAAGTGGGGACTCTGAAATTCCTTCTGATGGTTGTTTTCTCGATCACACGCGATCTGTTTTTCCTTTGTTCTATTTCTCTCACTAACTTTGGCGCCTTCCCTCTCTGCTGATCTTCTGTGCAGTTTTTTTCTTTCTTTTTTTCCTGCTGTCACTGGCACCCGCTGCTTCTGCCGCTAGCTGCTGCTGCTGCTGCTGCGACCTGCTGGCTGGTCCCTTCGCTGTTGTTAAAAGCAAAAGCTCTGCACCTCTCAACACTACGGTGACTGACCCTTAGCACCTCTTTTCTCTCTCATGCCCTCTCGAAGCTCCCAACTTATTTGATCTCTCCAATGGCTTTCACTGGCATCTTATCCCTTTCTCTTTCTACCTCTATCCCTGTCTGCTGTCTCACTCTCTTCCCCTGCTTTACTGGTGGTGGGCTTTCTATTATTCTTGCCCCGCGCTCACGTGATGGATTGGTAAAGGCGAGTGTCGTAAATGGTAAAACGGCATGGAGAAGAGAGAGAGGTCTATGGCGACACGTGTAAGGTAAAGGTCTCACCTTTCATTGCCTACGAGGGGTTGTTCGTGACTTCTCAGCAGAGGATTTTAGTGGAAGGCAATCGCAACGGATACTGTTTTTAATATGATAAGATATTATTATAAAAATATTATCGAGTTAAATAAGAAATTTGTTGAATGATGAATATTTTTTATATATATTGTCTAAAGAATATGAGTCGTCACGAGAATCCAACAGCTTTAAGAAGGAGCGATGTGGGAAAGGTGCGGCTACTGTAAAATGACCCGGGAGTATAACAGTAGCAAGAATTCATTTGAACTGATCAAATTCATCCACCCAACTAATACTAGACAGTCGAACCGAGCTTGCCCACATTGCGAGAAATTCAACTAGTTGCCTAGATTTGAAGAACCTACAACCTCGCTCGGAAGACAACATTGATCAATTCATCTTTTTTAGCCCCAATTGATCAAGCCAGAGAATGGCACGACCTAGGCCACAAAGATATAACACCCAAAATAACTTGTACTGACCCTATTTGAATAGTGGTATGATTGTATCTTCAATACTTGTACTCTAAACGTTTATAAATAGGATATCATTTCATAAATAAAAGATTGTGCAACTAGTTGCCTAGATATGAAGAACCCAACCTAATTCTAATCCCTAAAATGGTTTAACCCAAACTCTAAACTTAACCCAGGTCTGACCCAACCCAGAACCAACCTAACCTAAACCCCACTAACTTGGGTATAGCCCAACCTAATCCAAACCCTAAAATCTAATACACATTTGTGGCAACCCAGATTTGACCCACCTCAAGTCTAGCCCAACCTAACTCAAAGCCTAAAACCATACCCAGTCTGACTAACTCAAACCTAACCCAGTCTAGACTCTATCAAGCTCAGGTCCAGCCTAACCTAACCCAAACCCTAAAACTCATCCCATGTCCGACCCAACCTAGACCTCACCCAACCTAGACCTGACCCAACTCAGGTCTAGTTCAACCTAACCCAAATTACTTGAAATGCCCAAATACCACCCAAATGACTCGAAACACCTCAAAAGCTCCTAACTGACATGAAACACCCCAAAACCACCCAAATGATCTGAAACACCCCAAAACTACCTGAACGACTCGAAACACCCCGAACCCACCCAAATGACACCAAACATGTCGTAGCCACCTAAATGACCCTAAACTACTCGAATAACCCAAAATACCTAAAAACGATCCAAATGGCTTGAAATAACATGAATCATCCAAAATGAAATGGTTGACCCATGTTCAACCCTAAAACCGAGTTTTAACCAAGGTTATTAACATGTTTTCTTTATGTTGTTTCATGTGTGTGTGGTTAAAAACAAAAATTCATAAAATAAAAGGGAGGAGGAAATCCTCTTGCAAAGTTGTTTTTCTCCACAAACATAAAAATAGTGATCAAAACTTAGAAACATCTTGATTTTTCAATCATGACTAACAAAACTAGGAAATGAAACCAAAACATGAATTAAATATTAAGCCCCAAACAAACATCTAAAAAACACAAAGATACATGAACTTTAGGTTAGCTAACTTAGACACCAAACTTAGGGTCATACACCTACCTTAGGTTAGTCTAAATATAGAAGCCTAGGTTAGCCTAAGTACCCCATTTATCTCTAAGGACTAGGACTTATAAACAAACAAACCTAATCCATGAAGCTAAAGAGAATACCATAGAAGGATGTAACCCATGGTTATTGATGAAAGTATTTTAAACCTCCTCGAAACTACAAATGCCTTGAGCTACAACATTTAAGGGGGATTCCTGGTTATGAGACTAGTTACAGTTGGTAGATATTGATTTTTCCGAGACGATGTAAAGGTATGATCATGTTAACTGGGTAAATCCTTCTCAGTGTCTAGCTTAGTCCACCTTTTAGTCAACTAGAAAACTTTCTAACCCAACTCTATTCCTACCCCACTCTATTTCTATTTTAGGGTTCCTAATTACTTATATTCAATCAAATAAATGTTCCTGATTAATTACTTGACCTAACCTGATCATTTTAATTCACAATTCAATATTTTAAGCTTTCTATCTGTTATAGCTCCCCATCTAGGTCTTTTTCTATGATATGTTGTCATTTCCATTCATTTTAAATCCTCCCTCCTAAACCTTAATCTTGAACAATTTGGTTGTTGACCTCATTTTTGATGAGGTCTTCTCTTCTCTCTTTAGTACTTAGGATCTAGCCTTAGGCTTTTCCTTTGACTATCTTAGAGGAATAGAGATGGAACCTACCTCTTTAGAAGCTCAACCACCTCTTGACTCCCTGCAAACCCCACAAGCTTGATTGTAGACCCCTAATCACCTAGAGGGTTGAAATCAAATGTGAAGGTTTAAAGGATGAGTTCCCTATAGGACTCTTTGGCCTTAGGACTACCCTGGGTGGCCCGGTCGCGGTGAGGGTTGACCTGCACACATCACACTCTCACACACATTCTGAACCCTAAACCCACCAAAATACCCCAATACCCTCCAAATAACCTCCAAATACCCAAAATACCCTTTTTAACCCAAAAATCTAAAAATCCAAAAAATTCCCAGAAAATTCCAGAAAATCCCAAATATTCCCAATTTCATTTTGTTCAACTACACCATAGGCCAATTTTGTCAATTTGACCCAATTTTATCAAAATCCCCATTTCACCCGTTTTTGACGTGACCGTCGACGAGGTTGTCCGAACGACCTCGGATGACGAAACGGACCGCGCCGTTACGTCCGGAACGTCGATTTTAGCTAGGTAGGATACCCATTTTGCTAGTGTTCCATGCACGGGCAAATTGCACAAAAATCGATGCATGTTATTTAAAATTAAAAAAAAAAGAATTTCTACCCTATTTAAACTCACGCACTCCCCATTCCTAAAACCCTAACACTCTCATTCGGCCGAAAGCTCTCCCCACACGGCCGAAACCCTCGCCTCTACCTCCTTCACTCTACACTCCTCACAGCCGACAACACTATACTCCTTCGTCACTTCTCGAGAACCCTCTTTGGTGGGGAAGCCTAGAGCCGCACTCCCCTTTCCTCACCCCAACAGTAGGCGGTACCCCCTTCTTCCCGAAACCCTTGATGAGGCTTGATACTCTCTTCTTCCCGAATTTTCCCTCTCCCGGAGTTCTCCATACCGCAGCTCCCCTTTCCCGCTTAGCTCTCGTTGCTTAGCTTGTGTAGGCCTGAAATCCCTCTGCCACTTCTTCCCTCCAACTCGACATCTCTGCTTCAATATTCTGCAGCTAACCAATACGATGATCTTTTCCACGCCGGAGGTTTCTAGGGCATCAAATGGCCATTCCGGGCTGGAGCTGGGTCTGGATCTCAGCCGTATAGTACATTGGCACATGGATGGGACATCGACAGTTCCTAGCAAGCGGCGATGACGTCTGCAATTTTCACAACGGTATAACTCTCCCTAATTATGTTTTTATTAACTTAAATGTTATGTTGGTAATCATGACAACTATTTTGTGAAGCGTTGATTGATAAATGACATTCTTATCTTCTCGTACGTTTATTTTAATGTCAATTGTGAAAATTTGGGAAACCTCATTATGCATTCGATGTTTAAGCAGTGGGGTGCTTTCAAATATGTGTGTCACTTGAAAATGTCTATTGCATCCCTTTATGAAATCTGGAAAGATCTCAAAAGCTTGGTTTTATTTGGAGATATGAAGTGTGTGGTGACTTTATGATAAAATAAATCTGAAATGTGTATAATTTTGGAGCTTTGTACAGTTATATTTCCAAGAAATCTTGGAATCGTAATAGTTTTGATTTAAGAAAAGTTTTGGAACTCGAAAATTTACTGTTTGAAAATTACAAAATCTTCATATCTTTTGAGCTGTGAAAGTTAGAAGTGTTCAAAACTTTATTTTGGGAAGTGTGAAGTTAATGTGAATTTGACTTATAGAAAAAGTTTGGAGACACATAAACTATTGTTTTGGAAAAATCTAGAATTGTTTTATGAAAAGATTTAGGTGATATGAATTTAAAAGGAGTAAAGTTTAAGAATGAGATATACAAACACATATGAGTTGGGTAGAATAGGGGCTTGAAGCAATCTTATGCAATTCAAATTCTTTTGTACCTTTATAATTACAATTGTATGTTTCATGTATTCAAATTGAATGGATTGATTCTCATACAAATTTCTTGGTGTATCTTTGCGAGGTAAATTCGGGCACGCCGCTACATCAACAACACGTCAAGAGGCTTAAAACGAAAGAGGAGGAAAGGAGTCAAATGAGCAAGGGGCTAATCCAATTCATTGCAAAGCTATGGTGGACTTTCAATTGTAGCAACAAAAAGTACAGAAGACAAAGAGTTGAAACTTTGAGCACCCTATTGGACTACCAAAGTTGCCAATTGTCGTCAAGACGTTGAAGGATTGTGAAACTACTCCGAGGCGAATAAAACAGACAACATCATACTTCATTTGGGTGAGATCCTTCCAAATTTTATTTTACGTAAGGTGACATAAAAAATTTTCAAGTTCATTTGGGCTTAATTTGACGAGTTATGAGATGAATAAGCTTAAGAAGGCATTAAGGTAATTAAAAGGCTTTAACCTTAATTAATGTTTAGGCTTAACCACAAGGAGGGGTAAAATATTTGATCATAATTTTCCGTTTGGATGATTGAAACTAAAGTAGTTAAGGGGTAGAAACCCATTAATCACCTTGAACATTTAAAAGAAGAAGCCTTAATTAATCTAATCATTAAACTTTGGAAGATAATTAAGAAATGGATCATTAAGTTTAAGGGATTTTGATATAAGAATATTCTAATACTTTGAAATTGAATCCCTAATCAATGATTTAATTAAATATCATTAAGTTCTTATTAATTAATTAAGCTATACAATGATAATTGAAAATAACGAAAGGAAGATAATTTAAACAAGTTTTCATAATTAAACTAAAACTTAAAACATTCAAACCAATTTGAAGTAAGAAAATCAGATTAAAAGAAACTTAAAATATCAAAATTAACTTGAAATTGTTTAAGACTTAAATCAAAACAAATTAAAAATACCAAAGATTAACTTGGAACAATTCATGATTAAAACATCATAAATTAAAAATTAAATCAGTTTAAAACATTAAAATTAGTCTAAAATATTAAGATCATTTCAAACATAAAGACTTAACTGAATTAAACAGCTTAAACACTTTTCCAACTCAAAATGATTTAAAACACCTAAAAAGATCAACTGAAACTTTATAACTAAATTAAAAATCACTTTATCTCCAACTTAAAACTTCAATTAAGAATGGTTGAAATCTTTAATGAACCAATTTGCCCCTAAAGGCTTTCATTATTATAACTCTTAAATGAAGCATTAAATGAAATGTCACCTTACTCACAAGGGTAATCAAACATCCTAATTCACTGAGTAAGAGCAACCCGGTGATTGATTCATCACCACAATGAAACTAACCAAACTTAAGGCAATCCCTAAAATGTTTAAGAAGATGTTCGAATTCGCTTCCGAGCACTTCTCTAACTTGAAAGGATGTTTTAAAAGAACAAGTGAGACTTCATTGTTCTTTGGTGAAGAAAATCATCCTTAATAAAACACAAAAACCGAGATGTCATAGAAATGACTAGAAATAGGATTAGGATTTTGGTAGACAACCGTAACCTTCCCTTAGTCTTACCTAGGTATTTGCTCTGACATGTGTTTCAAGTGCAGGTTAAAATGACAGGAATGCTCACCAGGTACGTTTTTAAGTTTATTGCAATTTATATTTAGCAATTTATTAAATGTCTTACTTTCTTGTACTTATAAATGCATGAAAATGATCGAACCCAACATGTTTAAACAACTCAAAATTTAATCACCAACAAAACAGAACTACAACTACAACTAAATTAAAACGTCTCGTTGAATGATCGGGAATACCTCGGATGATGTAACCCACGTGTTGCTAACGGGATTTCCCACGGTCTAAATGAAAGTGTGGAACTCATTCAGTTGAGTTTAGCAAATTCATCTGGACTAAGTGGATTCAATGAAAATAACGGTGTCGGGATGATGGAACCGTGAGATCTTAATCGGTTCTGTTTAATCAAACTTTAAGATTTGTTTTAATTAAAAAATATTAAAAACACGTAGATCTTATGATTTTCTCTAAACCAAAACACTTCTCTCATCTCCCGATTTATGACTTCTAAAATTAAATCTCTCGCAACAACAAGGAGCTCGAAGCATGGTGGGCGACACGGCCATCGTCGTCAAGAAACCGAAATCTACATCAAAGAAACCATTCTTAGAATTAAATAACCAAGCCATAGGATTTCGAGGTAGTTTGCCTAGTGCAACATAAATCCTCAACTTTTCGTTAGGCATTTGCATAATCATGTTATGCAAATTAAGCCCTAACTCGGTTTTAGGATTCCGAGGTAGTTGTTTGGTACGACATAAACCCTCACATCTTCGAGGCTATTTGTATGATTATGTCATACTAATATAAGTCCTAATTAATTAAAATTGACGATATTACAACATTAAATAAACTCTCAAATTGAAGCCAAACAATAGGATAGTTTGGGAAGTTGTCAAGATTCTTCTTGGATCCTCGACTTCTCCTACTTTTCTTCCATCGAACTCCTGAAAATAACCGTTCCAAATTTGATCCATTCCCTATTGAAATTTCCAAAATTCAATCCTTTGAAAACCTTAAACTTTGAAATTCTCGAGAGCAAAACCACTCGATCATTATCGAGAGTTTTCTTAAATGATTCACTTCATTTAAGATGTAATTAACTATAGGGGCTTGCCCTTATAGGGAACTTTAAGAACCCGGATAATATAAACCCCGCTTAATTCATTTATATTAAGCGTGGGAACTTGTCGGCTTATAAAATTGGTTCGTAGACCAAACGGACGTCACAAATCTTCTAGTTTATTTAATCGAGCCCCATCATCAAGCAAGCGTGTCTATTCTCCGGATAGATATACGGCTTGTGGTGCGGTGCTCGTTTATATAAACTTTTCGGGATGTGAGATCGGTTTGATTTCATATCTTAAAATTTTCAAATTTAAAATTATTTTCAAAATAAAATACTACTTTTCAAATTATTTATTTAAATTAAATTAAAAATTCGCCGACAATTTCTGTAGGCGACCTCTTTTCAAAAATACAACACTCAACCTAAAAATCTGCCGACATTGTTTTATCGCATTAGTCAAGATTTTTAGTTAGGTTTGATGACCCTAGAGATATAATTAACATTGAGGGCTTGCCCTTGTAGAAAATGAGGTCCCTATAATTAAAACTTATCTTACAATTGTCTTGGTTCCCCAAATCCATAAATCCCAAAAATTTCCTCATCCAGATAATTAGGTCCATTCTGACGTAAAATTTCTATCATATGGAGTAATATATTATTCTTAGAATGTCTTATACGATAATTCAGATAAAAGCCTTATAGGGTTTATGATGGCCACGTAAGAAAAAAAACACCAATTGCAGGGGCCAGAGTCGGGTGTTGCACGAGTTATGAACTGTGAATGTCATAGTTTGTCATGTCACTCATAGTAATGACGTCCATAGACCGTAGGGGTCGGATTCATGATTTGCATGAGTTGTGAACCACATAGGATGTATTTTTAATGCAGGTCATAGTAGTAAGCTATGATTATGTACAAAAGTGCGGGGCAGGGGCGTGGACGGAACTGAAGTTGGTGGCAGTCGATGTTGGCATGTGAAGATGGGGGCGACCAAAGTTGGTGATATATGTGAATTTTATGATATATATGTTAATTTTCCTTGTAAAAATTTTCATATTATTTGTTTATATTTATGTGTTTTTTAGGTATTTTTGTGTAATGTGCAAGTTACAAGTAATTATGAAAATGTTAAAGAAGTATTAACAGCTATTTGAGCAAAGTAGATGGAGTGTGGATCAAAATGGGGCCACTCAGTACCAAATGTCAAATTACAAATTGAGTGGCGTCAGGCCCCTGTAATATGAGAGCTCGACGTTCATGAACCAAGCAAGGGGCGCAAAAGCTCCCGTCCTTCCAGCCTACACTTACTTGGCAGCTTTGCGGCAGACATGCACCCCCTTCCAGATCACACACTAAGGTTGGGGGTGGAGGGTGGTGGAAACCCTTAGTACCAAAAGTCAAATTACAATTGAGTCTCTTCTAATCCATGTAATCTATGAGTCTGACACTTGTGCAAATTAAGGGGTGCGAAAACACCCGTCCTTCCATCACACACTCCTACTGAGAAGCAGAAGGCTTTTCGGCAGGCATGCATCCCCCCTCCCAGATTAAACACGAAGGTGCTAGAAACAAGGAGGGTGGTTATGGGTGCCTCTTATTCTACCATACAATGTTTCATTCAAACCAAGAGGGTTGTATTATAGTGCTGCAAAACTCATGTGTCAATGGGAGTTTTTTTTATGTTTTGTTGCAGGTATGTTGATTTTAGGCATTTGAAGCAAAAGAAAGTAAAAAAGAATATAGTCAAAAGAGGTGATTTTTTGAATTCTGGGTCTGGCACCGACGGCGCCAGGCTGGGAGCCAACGGAGCCATTTGATAAAAATTTTTGGATTTAATTCGCGACTGGGCGCCAACGGCGCCTAGGACAGTTATCCTCGATTTCATTGTAGATTTGACGTATTCTGGCGCTTTTGAAGCTTTTTTCGAGGTGTCTCTTGGGAAACTCGTACATACATTATATTAGAAGACTAAAACCTCCCAAAAAGAAGAAAGAGTCGTAGGTTTCACAGAGAGTTTGCTGGTTTGAGTGTGTTAGTCGTGGGTGTGAGCGAAAAAAAGTGAAGAGTCGCTGTAGAGAGTCATGTGGAGTCTTGTTTTGAGTGAGTTTTGAGTGTTTTTGTCAGAAGAGAAAAATAATCAAAGGAACTGCAAGGGATTTGCTTTGAGGAAGAGTTACAGATAAGTTGTATTTGTATGAATTTCATTTTATATATAAATGTCATACTTTCTCGTATCTTCCTTATGAATTTTGAGTAGATTTCTTTGTCTTTCTCCTTGCAATGAGATATGGTGAAATGGAGAGATAGGTTGGATATGTTTTTTAAATGTTAAATGCTTATGATGATTTTACACTCTGTTCTTTATTTACTTTTAGATCTGACTAATTCAAATGTTAAAATTTGTTGTGAAACATAAGATCTGAAAGGACTATGAGTTCTATAACAAAGTGGAGATCACATTCAATTTTATAAATGAGAATGCAGTTCATAGAGTTTAGTGAAATTAAATAGGGAAATATACTTTGTTGGGCGTAGAATTGAAGATTTTAAGGTTGACAGACTAAAATCCTTAATTCGGACCTAGTGCTTGGAAACTAAAGCGAGAGTTAACCCTCAGGGGAGGGGAAGTGGGAGCCAGTATCCTCTCAGCTTAACCACAGATTTGGGGACCAAACATAGAATTATTCAATGTTCTTTATGCACTCGACATACGGTAAAAAATAGAAAGGCTCATATTTGACACAATACAATTTCCAACAATCTAAATCCTTCACTGCTCATAAACTCATTGCAAGGGGAATGATGCTTTCTAAAAATTTGAATATTTTGTTGATTCTGTTCCCAATCGATGATCATGAATTTTAAGACCATATAATATTGCTAAAGTCAAAATGAACATAAGATATGCAAAGTTTGATTAATTTCTTTTAGCACGTTAAACTAGGATTACTTTTGATACCCTGGTAGAGTAAATGATAAACTTGATTAAGTCGTCATTATTAAGAAAAACAAAAGTATCATTGAACTCATTCATTAAGAGTAATATATGTCAGATTTTCGTATTCAACTTGATTCAACTGGTGAAATGTTTACACTAGAGTGTACTACTGGAATTAATGAAGAAGTTCTTCAAACGATAAGTATATTGAAGAAGAAATTTTAAAGGTAATCATCGACTTGCTCAGCTAATGAAACAGACTAAAAATGACATGTTTGTTTGGATGATTATTTTCTTTTACTGTTTTTAGACATAGTTATAACATGTTTTTTGTTTTAATTTTCCACCTTCCTGTTTTACTTTTGTTGCTTGCAATTTACTTCTCCTACTTACTTTTTTTGCTTTTACTCAAATTTACGACATATTTTCTATTTGATTCTTCACATTTTTGCTTTTACTTGTGCTGCTTATATATACTTTTCATGTTTGCATTTGTTGTTAGTACTAATTTTATTAATCTCTTTTTTCATGTTACAGATGGTAGGAGTTAATGTTGGTGGTCAATTACTTAAACGACCTCCTCGAGGCACTTTAGGGAGTTTGTAATATAATTTTCATGTTCAAAGTAAAAATAATTATACTATGTAACTTTTTTATAGGTTCATAATACTAGCAACAAAATTATAGATCATAGATTATTGGAACTTACATGGGGGCTTAATCATTGAGTCAATACACGACAATTATTTAATGTTAATGATTATCGATTTCACATGAGTTCCTGGTGTGATGGGAACAAGACATATAATTGTGGTGTTTATATTAGAGGAAACACACACTCATATAGTGAGATGAGTTGTTATAACTTACTTGAAGTAGTTTAGTTACAATATCTGGGGGTATGTTACATGCATTGTATATATGTGTAAGGGTCTGTTTGGGGCAGCTGCAGCTTATCCAGCTTATCTCGATAAGCAATTTATCGAGAGCTGCTGATCAGCAACTGATCCGGATAAGCTGACTGACTGTTTAGTTTGAGCGTTTGGAAAACAGCTGATTTGCAGCTGTTTCTAGATAAATGATCATTCTGCCCCTTGCATATATAATCTTGTTGTGCATACAATAAGAAATACGCAAAAAGTGCATCAAAGAAACAAGCAACCGATCACCTAAAATCTTATACAATGGGACATCAATGCCCAACCTTTACTAATGATCATCACAAAATAAAGTGAAACATAATTATTTCTATAATTTCGATAAAAAAATAATATAGAATCTTATAGATCCCTAAAAACAAACAAGTCTTTTTTAAAATTCAGATGGATTTAAATTAAATCTTATTAAAAAATAAATGAATGCACAAGATTTACATGTCTTGTATGATTTTACTTTTTAAAATAAAACTAAAATAAAACTGTTTGGCAAGATTAATAAAGTAATCTTGCTCAAAACCTGTGCAAAATAGTAGGATTTTCATCATCATGCAGAGATTTGAGCAAAACGATGGAAGTGGTAAGGCTCAGATTCACCTTATCCCCAAGGCTCAGATCCATCCGCTTTCTCCAAACTGGCGAAGCAGTTTTCCGTAGACGAGCAGACGATCCAAGCCGGCGAAGCACAGAGACAACAGTTTTCCAGATTAAAATCCTTTCGTGATGGATTTCATCGTCAATCGCTCCAGATCGAGCGTGAGAGACGAGGAAATTCATCTGGAGCAATTGAAATTATTTAGAGGGCTTCGGGCGGTTAGCGATATGCTTCTGAAGCGAGAGAGGCGTCAAAGCAAGGGTTTGGACGATGGCTTCGGGATATGGCTTCGGGCAATAAGAGAGATCGAGCGAGAGAGACGGATTCAAAGAGCAGGGAAGGAAAAACCCTCCAGACGCAGCTCGAAGATGCAAGTCGCGGGGTCGATCCCACGACCCCGTCTCTTAAGAAATTGAAAACCACGTTTCTCAGGCAGCTGCTCAAACGCTCGAATCAAACAGTGCGGCGGCATTTTCAAAAACGTCGCCGCACTTATAAGTTGTTCCAAACGGGGCCTAAGTATGAAGGATTTGATCATGTTCATAATCAATGAGCAGAAACACTAAAAGTATATGATATTACCAAAGTTAATTTGAACAAAATATATGCAAAGTTTACTCTATGTATTCTAGCATGTCGAACTAGTCAGGTTTATTACTTTCATTACCTTAATACAGCAGGTGATAAGCTAGATTGAGTCATCAATATGAGGAATAAAGCAGAGAAACTATTGAAAAGCAAACTATTATTGAACCCATTCAAAAAGAGTAAAATAGGTCAGATTTTCGTATTTAGCTTGATTCAACCAGTGAAATGTTAACTGTATATGATACCATGGGAATTTATGAAGTTCTTAAAACGATGATGATATTGAAGGAAAATTATTAACTTAATCATTGATCACTGAAAAATTTATTAAGAAATTCATACCTATTTTTGATGAAATTGCACTTTAAAGAAAGGTATTTCCTTTATTTTGTTGCAGGAATGGAGAATTTAGGTGATAAAAGCAAAAATAAAAAAAAGGAGCGGATTTGGAGCAAAAAGAAGAAAATAATGCAATTTGTCGCTGAGTCGCCGACGGCGAGATCGAGCTCGCCGACGGCGAGGTACGAGGAAGAAATTCGAAGGATTTATAATCGTCTTGGCCGACGTCGAGCCCGTGCCCGCCGACAGCGAGATAGCGCGGTTCGAAGACCTTCAGAAGCCTCGCCGACAGCCGAGGTAGTTCATCGCCGACGGCAAGGTAGTTCAATCGGCGCGGATACATCGAACTCGGACACTTTTGAAGGGATGCTTACACACCTCTTGGTCCTTTGCTCACCTCTATATATAGAGGCCGAAATTCAGCTTATAGGTGTGTGTGTTATAAGGGTGTGTTCTAAGTGTGTGTCAATTTGTGTCTTAAGAGTCTTTTATTTATGTGTGTGAGCAGTCTTTAGAGTCTTAATTAGTGTAATTAGTGAGTCTTTAGTGAGTTAGTGAGTTTTTAGTGAGTCTTCATACTTGGAAGGAAGAGTCGAAAGGAACTGCAGGAGTACGCTTAGGGATAAATCGAGATGAGTATTTGTATTTATTGTTTTTAACTTTAAATGAAATCCATGCTTAGTTTAGTTCTCATGCATTCGAGTAGTTAATTTAGTCTTTCTCACTCGTTTATGAAATTAAGTGATTAGATGAACTAAAAATAGAATATTTTTAAATATTAATAAATTGTGATAATTTTTACTTAAAACTTAATTTACTTTCAACCTGGCCATTTGATTTGTTAAAATATGTTGAATATCAACTATAGTAAAAATTACATCGGATATTCGGGAATTCAAAAGCCTTGGAAGGAATGTGCGAATAAATAGGAAATAATATCACTTGGGCGTAGAATTGAGCATTTTAGTGTGACGGACTAAAATATTCAATTCGGTCCTATTGTTTGAGAGTCGAAGTGTAGATGTTAGCACTCGAGCGAGGGAACGTGGGAGCTGCGAAGTGGCGATCGGTATCCTCCCAGCCTAGCCGCGGATTCGGTAATCAAACATAGGATTAGTCAATATTCTTTACACCTAGATTAAAGGGTAAAGAATAGGAATGCTCCTATTTGTCACAATACCTTAAAATTATCTATTTAAATTCATCAATCACTTAAATTTCTAAACAAGGGAAAGATACTTTTTCGAATAGTTAAGACTTATTTAGCGAATTAATTTAATTTCCGCACTTTCAATACGTATTAATTTTCTACTTAGATTAAGTTACCTAATTAAAATACTTAGTTTACTTTATTGCGCTTAAATTTAAAATTCCAAATTTTCGTATACTATTTTAAAATTATTATTATTTTAAAATTAGTTGTTATTTAATTTTCTATTTCCCTGTGGGATCGATAACCGGGACTCCACTGTAGCCTCAGTATTACTTGATACGATACGTATACTTGCGTAGCATCCACAACATAAACAATTACAATTCTATACATATAATATAGCGGGGTCAAGTTTTTGGCGTCGTTGCAATTAAATTAAAAATATCATAATATAAAATTGTGGGTCAATCATCGACTGGCTCTTCTAATAGAACAGATTAAAAATGGCATGTATGTTTAGATGATTATTTTGCTAATTTCTAAATTTAAGCTTTTACTTTTGCTGATTGTATTTTACTTCTGCTGCTTGATTTTGTTGCTTTTACAAGTTGTTATAAAATGTTTCCTATTTTGATTGTACAACTTTCTGCTTTTACTTATGTTGCTTATATTATACTTTTCCTACTTAATATTGTTGTTAGTACTAATTTTATTAAATGTATTTTTTCCTACTACAAATGATAACAGGTAG
The DNA here is from genome assembly GCA_022702705.1 of Papilionanthe hookeriana x Papilionanthe teres. Classification (NCBI taxonomy): domain Eukaryota; kingdom Viridiplantae; phylum Streptophyta; class Magnoliopsida; order Asparagales; family Orchidaceae; genus Papilionanthe; species Papilionanthe hookeriana x Papilionanthe teres. The sequence goes on from CM040437.1 coordinate 67,540,180, forward strand.
AGCTGCTGGCCAGCCATTTGAGCGACCTCATCAGAGCACTTTGGGGAGCACGTAGAGGAGGATGATCATGCCTTGCTCTGAAAGACACACTAGTTTTGTATTGGTTAGCAGCACCGCAACCACTACAACCCCTCATGTACTTTCTACAGCCAATTCGATCAGCCCTGCTACTCCATTGAGACCACAAGGTTCTCCTGTTGTAGCCCTTCCAGCACTAGCTCCCACACCAGTACCAGCTCGCACACCTGCACCGGCTTTCACTCAGCCACCGTCTCCCTCTTTTGATGAGTTGGGCCCCTTGGCTTCCGCCTCTTCAAGGAGGACACCTCTGACAAAATATATATTGTGTCAAAGTGAGACTCCTAAGTTATCTTTAAAATTAGAATAAGTTCATTGTTCATCTCGATATTTTGTATAACTAATATTTCTATTTCAATTTCATTCCCCCTATGATGTTCGTGACATGCATCACAAAGATCATTTTAAGTAGATATGATATTGTGTATCTCTCTTAGAAGTAAATCTTGATTGTGACTCGACACATGTGGTTTCAGGAGTTTGAGGTGTGATATTTTAAATTGAATTAGAAAACTAAGTTTAAGTTATTTTTTCATAGTAATCAACATTGCAAAAATTTTAATTTGTAGAGGTCTTCTACCGGCTGTCGGAGCATCACCAACAAAAACCCCACAATTTTAAGGTTCCTGGTAGGCATTGGCTAGTTAACATGTTTAGGAGCAACCTATCTGGGTGGGGGAGAAGGTTTGGATTGAGTTGACCAGAGATTGGTATCTTCCTATTATAAGAGGAAGAGGCAGACAAACTAACAAAATAGGACAACTGAGGGGCCAAGGGTGTTGCACTCCACATTGAAGACTCGATCTCCCACACTGAGCACTACCGAAGGATGGTAAGATCCTCTAAATGTCTAAAAATTCAATGATTAATATAATTATGCGGTACTTATCATTTTCTCATGAACACAAACTAAGGAGCTTTGCCGACCACACACCACTGCAAAGTTACATGTTTGAATGCATCGGCGTCCGGGGATGAAACAGTGGATCTACGACCTCTCTCGGCGGGACAATGCAAGTAAATAAATGATTTTTTACTTTTTTTATTATTAATGTTAAAAATGACGTTAATCCATGGTTTTAATTATATAAGAGCACTAGTAGCTCCTAGAGAGGCAGAGGGAGTTGGAGAACCAAAACCAAACATTCACCCGCAACAGTGAAAGCTAGTCTACCACTACTCACTCTGATTTTGAGCTATGGACATAAGTGACGGGGAAAAAAGAATGGGAGGATTTACGGCTTAAGTGTGAAGAGCATAACATTTGAGGTTGGGTGCTCTTGTGCTCCCGTGGGTGGCTCAAGCTCGTTATAGTCAGAGCATGAGAAGCTTGTCAGGCTGGTTACTACTATGAATGAAGGGATCCTTTGGATGTGCGATCAGATGCATGAAGATCAACATAGACTTTAGGAGACTTTTTCATGCCTAACAGAGTGTATTGCAGATCGCCAAGGCAAACAACTTATAGTTATGTGGATGAGGAGGATGGAGATGAAGTTGATTATGACTCTGATGATGTTCCCTTGCTGTATGGTTATTTTTATTTTTTTAATTTTCTATTTTTGTTGAACTGAACATTTATTCTATATGTAGATGTAAACTTTTATACATTTAGATTTGTATTTTTAAATTATATTTGTCATCATTTTTTGTACTTGTTAGCGATATAGCTTCATAGTTGTGATGGTACTTATTTGTGGTATGGACTCTTTTGTTCAAATTGTGAAAACCCGATCATTTTTTTATATATAGTTTTTTAAATTTGATGTAGGTTTTTGTAAGACTTGCTTTGAGATTTTGAAAGCTAATTACTATATTTTTTTCGATGCTATTCGATACATTCTGAAGCTATTATAACATCTTCGGCACACTAAGTCGATGCAAATAAGCACGCTAATCTGATGTTAAATGTTGCGTCGGAATGCTTATGGAAGCTAGACTCAAGCTATTTGCATCCTACATTTTCGATGTAATTGTACTACCAACTCTGGTTTTTACATGGACCACCCAAATCAAGTTTAGCGGCGAAATTAGATTGGCACCAATTTACCAAAATTCTGTAATGGCTCTTAGTTTCTTCCATCCTTCTCCTTTTATGTTCAAAACTAGGTCCCATTCATAGAATTTTGGGAGTACTATTTTTATAAGTTTAGCCAAATTCTCATAATCCTCAATTGGATGCCCCATGTTGATTCCTTTTATCATATAACATTTTTTAGCATTTAATCTTCTCAATGATCAAAGAAGAGTGATTTTGGGCTCATTGGATTTCACGGGTCAAGACGGTCGAATTAAGTATAAGGATGTCAAATTCAAAGATTATTTGACATTAAATTTGTATTTTGAAGCTTATAATCATACTTCAATTGCTTCATCCGGCTCTCAAGAGTATGAGAAACTCGTTCCATCTTCTGAGAAATAACAAAGTAATGAAAAGATAGCGAACATCAAATGGTATTGATAGTGATAATTAAGCAACAAAATTTTGCGATTGTGGCGGCAGTTGAGTAAAAACGCTCTGATCATAAATGCAATTCATTGTTCATATGATGGGCACCTAGACTTGGAAGAGAATAGCTTTTGATTTAAGTAACTTTAGATCTCAACATAATATTCAACCATAGGTACCATTATTAGTAGAATGTTATCATTTGATTGTTTGCGTGATTATTGTCACACATTTGTTGTCACCAGCCTGACATCATTGGATTGTTATAATCTAACTATCTTCACTTCCTCATAATTTACTTTCTCATTTTCATCGATTATAATTGGTTGATAGTCATAATCTAGGGTTGCAAACCAACCAAACTTAGCCAAGCAAAAGTTCGAAGGTCCGCTCATTTACAAAAAACTTGTTCAAGCTCAGCTTGTGGTCAATTCAGACTTGTTTGAATGTATTTAAGCACATTCTTATTTACTAGATGCTTATTTGACCTTGATTTGAGCTTGACTCGCACTTGTTTGTATTATAATGGATTGGCTCTTAATAAGTAACTCGTTTAAAACAATAAACAAGGCCAATTTAGTCGAGGTTGATGAGCATAAAAATAGAAGCTATCATTGATAAGTGTGATTTATCTCATTAGGTTAAGCCCTTTCACAAAATACTTTTCTTATGGAGTTCTTTTAGAATATTTATCTCATTAGATTATATTGAGCTTAAAGTATGCTTCTTAATACTTATTCATGATATTCAAATGATAATATTCTAAGAGCATAAATAAATCAAGAAATTAACAATTAATTTTTTTTCATTTAATAACGAGCATCTATAAAATTATTCGAGATGATTTAATTAGTTAATTAAATGATCTTTAATAAGTTCTACTCAAGCCAAACCACAAGTTACTTGTAAAACATTAATTTTCATTTGCCTTCATAACATTGAGTATAAACCACGAGACAGCTACCTAACATTCTTTGCTACAGTAGGGTTGTAATGAACCCGAGTCGAGCCGAATTTGTCTTTGGTTGGACTTGCTTGGTTATATTATAAGTTGGTCAAGATCAAGTCAAGCTCGAGCGGAGCTTTCACATTATATTCATGCTTGACTTTTTTAAATTTTTTAATAGTTATATTTCACTTGTTCCTTGTTTGTTTAGATTAAACAAAAAGTTATTTTGTCACCTTAATAAACAAATTAAAAATTCAAATCAACATAGAATATCTCTAAACTTTATTAGTAAATTGTTTTATAAAACCAAATAAATAATTAATTGAATGATCTTTGAATTAATATCCAAATATTTAACACATTAAATATGAAATTCACAAAACATTATAAGGTATCATTATTATCGAAAAAAATGGGTTTCTCTATATCATAATTCATTAATTCTCTTTTACTTATGTTTTGCTGTTGGTTCTTTCTCTTTGGCAGAATATTGGTTTGGTTGAGTACGTTGTATGGTTTGATTTGGTCTCCTTTTTTAGGGTTATTCTTAATTAATGTGATGGGGTCTCCCATCCCTGACGCCCAATATTTTAAGACTAATTTTCATAACAAGTAGATGCATTGCATGTACTAAACATATTATAGTAATTATATTGTTTTAATGTCATAATAAATCCGAGTGGCATCTTTCAGGCATTACTTATTTGTGACGCTTTTTGACCTGTTTGGGTATTACTTATTTGTGACACTTTCAAGTATGCAACTTATTCATGATTGCCCAACCTTGTGTGATATCCAAATAACTTTCAATTTTGATGATTAGTCATTAAGACAAATTTATGCATCCTTATTTCCTTTTTTGTTCCCTTTCTCTCTAATACTTAGCTAACCATTTAGACGAAGTGTTGTGCAGGATGATACCTATATATTGTGTGCAGGTTAATTTTGTACTTGTTTTTTGGTCGGTCTTTTCGGGTTGGGTTCTCTTTCCTTCTACTTGTTGTCCTGAGAGATTGGTTATGCTATAGATATCTATTTTATTTGGCTCAATATCTTATGTCGCTGTGTTATTTCTGTTTCTTTTTTAATTTTCTTTGTATGTGTGGTTTGCTCTTTTGCTTGTTGTATTGTTGTACTTATTGATGACAGTTCCATAAGTCTTTATAAGTGTGCCTTGTATTTTGGGTGTAGGAGGTTGTTGCATCCTTATTTTTGTATCAGTAAAATTCTCCTTCAAAGTTTTCGAAATAAAAATCAGAATAGTGAAAGAATAAGGGTTTGTTTGGTGCAGCTGCTGCTTATCCAGTATCCAAATAAACAGTTTATTCTGATAAACTGTTGATCAGCAGCTTATCCTGATAAGCTTGCTGTTTGGTTTGAGCTTTTGGAAAAGAGTTGATTGTCAGCTGTCGTGAGATCGATTATCGAAAAGGAAGGAGCGGCTATAGCACGAGATATGTGAGATTGGGTTCATCCCGTGAGTCACGTGTTTCAGAAATCCAAAACCACGTTTTAAAATAATCTGGTGAAAAAGCGCGAACCAAACGGTGCGGCGATATTTTCAAAACGCCGCCCACACTTATAAACTGCCCCACACGTGCCCTAAAAGAAATGTTCAGATTACTGAGTAAATTATGATTTGTTTAATGACAAAAAATTTATACATATATTATATAATATAATTACCGTGGATAATATAATTGATAAAAAATATTATAAAATTATGCAGTGATAAAATTAATCAATATTAAAAAAATTGACGGGTTGAATATAATGAATAATGATTGAATATTTAATAAATTATGTTAACTAATAAAAGCTATTACTAAAACAGATATGCAATTAATTATTACCATTAAAATAAAATAAATATTAAATTATTTTATTTTATTATTAAACATTAACAAATTAATATGATTGAGACACTGAAATGTAGTTTAATTAAATAATGTATCTCACTTTAGAAAAGTAACAGAAATATTATAATTTATATATTATATACATGATTAAAATTATATGTATGCTATCAATTACCCAAGAGGTATTTATGTAATTTAAAGTTTTGAAATAGTGTAAAAAATGAAATTGTTGGGAGGAGAAAAGAGTAAAAACAAAAAGAAGGAGCAGGTCCCTCCGCCCCGTACGGGTGCTTCATGATGGCCGTCACTATCTCCATAAATTCAGCAGCGACCCTCTGGGCTGTAACCACGCCGTTTTAGATCGGCGTGCGTTTGGATGAAAGGGGAGTAATGTTATATATAATATATATAAAAAAGAAAGGGAGATTTACATAAATACCTCACAATTCTTATGTATTTACATATCCAATTCTTATGTATTTACATATCCAATTAATATTAACATTTATAATATTTATATTTATATAACGTCACATCAAAAATATTACAATCATTTTTTTCTTTAAAATAAAATAATACTTTCATTAATAGTAGTAGAATTTTATAATGTAAATATAAAATATTGGATTATAGATATATAAATACTGAATAATTGTGTGGGATGCATATAAAGGTTCTATTTTTTAATGTAAAACATTCCTCGAAAAATAAAATAATCTATCCATAACATCATAATAAATAAGATTTAATCTCATGTAATATATAAAAAATAAAAAAAAATATATATTTGATTCCTGATAATATTAAATAAATTTAATTTTTCTTCTTTTAAAATCATTATATTATAATTATTATGAAATAGAATTTCTTTTAAAATTAAATTATTATGTTAATTAAGATGAAAAAAAAAGCAACAAGTAAATAGTGCATGAATATATAAACTAAATTATGTTAGATTAATTAGCTGAATCTGATATAAAATGTGATAACTAAATGTTTAAAATACAGTTTTATTTCGTCTTTTCTAAAGGAATAAAAAATAAAAAAATTCAAAGTGCTTCATTAAACAATCAATTTGTCTCAATTCAGTACATTAATATATACATATATTTATGTATTACTCTATATAATATATTTAATATCTCAATTTAGTACATGGACTTGGCTCTTATATATATATATATATATATATATATATATATATATACATATAGAGAGAGAGAGAGAGAGAGAGAGAGAGAGAGAGAGAGATTCAATCTATTTAATGATATGTAACCTTATAATTAGTAGGGCTGTAAAAAAAGCTCGTTATTCGCGAACAGCTCGTGTTAGGCTCATGAAATAGCTCGTATTCGGCTCGTTCGTTGAGTAAACGAGCTGAATACGAACAAATTTTTTAAGCTCGAATTACAAACAAGCCGAACACAAACAACTCTTTGTTCGCTCGTGTTCGACTCGTTTTATCTCGAAAGAAAAAAATAATCATATAATTATTTATATAATAATTTATTAAATATATTATTTATATATTAATATATTATATATATTTATATTTAAGTTTAAATCATAATTGCTTGTGTGGTAACGTGGTTTTGTGTCTTGTTTCCATTCATTTGGTCCAGGTTCGAATCCGACACTATGCATATATTTTTTTCAATTAATTTTAACAAGCCAATTTCGAGCCGAACACGAGCCGAACACGAACAAGAATATTCAATTCGAGCCGAACACGAACACACCTTTCACGAGTCATTTCAAACATGAGCCGATTTCGAGCTCGAGCCAGTATCGAACGAGCCGAACACGAGCCTCTCAGGGTTGACTCGTTTACAGCCTTAATAATTAGACAACATAAATATTTTTTTTATTCTAATTAAATCTTAGGGGAACTTTAAAAATTTTAGTTTGATTAGAGACAAATTTTCCTATTGCATATAAATCTTAAGGCAATTTTGGAGAACAATTTAACCTCAATTTTAGTAAGTTGATAATAGTTGAGCTAAATAAGCTCAAATTTTGTTGTCTTTTATTAGTTTGATATAGAGGAGATTCGACTTTACTAAGCACATTTTCATTCATTATTACCTATAATTAAATTAATTATTGCTATAGGATGAATTTCTATTTGAGCCATGAATGAATTAATAACTTTGATTTAAATTTTGCTATTACCTATGATTAAGGCAATCATTTTTTTAATATCCTTATATAATTCTCAAAGTAGCACGCATAAAAACACCTTAAAATATACGCATTTATGCATACGTACAGACACACATTAATGCAAATATAAATATAAATATAAAATAATTGTATATTGCCATAGTATATATATGCAAATACAATTCAATATGAAATTGAGCTAACTTGACTCAACATACATTCAATATAGTTCATGTTCAAACAAAGTTAGGGTTGGCATATTAGTTCACAAATTTAACTAAATCTTGGTCAAAACCTAATACAATTTTTTTGGCAATCTTCCTCTTGATGCTAAATTCACATCTTTAGGAATATATTTTTATGCCAATATAAGATTTGCCTTCAATGCTAAAGTTTTTCGCAAAAAATATAAATCCTAATAATTGAATGGCCTCATATAAATTGATTAAAGTTATACCAAACACGAGGCAATCATCTTTTGTAAGGCCAACAAAATAGCTAACTCTTTCAAAGCATATAGATAAGAACTCTCTCAAGAAATATGTAATGTTAATTTCTCGTAAGATCTGCATTTTAATATTTTTCTTTGAGACTCGGGCCATCATTGTGTCTTAAGAGATTTGTTATTATTTTCAGGTGTACTAATCTTATGTGCAATGACTATATCTATTTTAATGTTAATTATCATACAAGTATATATGTTGATCAAGTAATATATAAATTTTGAGTCCAAATATTTTTCGCATTTGAAACTAGGTTAACTCTTAAATCAAAATGAGTAATATCCTAAGAGTGACCTGCTTTATCCAATTAAATCAATTTCAAGGGGTAATCTAATCTAAGTCTTTCTATTGTAGTTGAGAATCAGAATAAAAAACCACCCCTTGACATCTTTCGAGGTCAGAAGAATTACTATTGAGAAATATTACACTTAAGTTTTATTAACCCTGCAAACAATCATAAGGATTCCATGTTTCTCTATTGATTGCAATATCCCAGCTACTAGTGATATCCTATTCTACGGAAATAATGAGTGTTAACTTAATTTTTTCACTAATTTTTATTCAGAAACTCATATATCACAATAATTTTTAGTAGATTAATTATTCAGATTGAACGTAAGTGAAGCACAAAGGTTAATATATTAACATCATATTCTTACTTAAATTAACTCATTAGATAGATTCAAACAATGCACACAAACACTATACAATAGAGTTGGGACTTAGTTACATATTATATTACTAATGATAAATGCGAAAAAAATTAGTTATGATATTCACTTAAATAGTCAGAGATTATTTTGACAATCTAATCAACGCCTAATGTGATGCGAAAAGTTTAGCCGACATAAGTATCATTAAGTAAAGTTTAGGTGTTGTTGGAATGATCACATAGTAATTAAATGGCATGCATCTAAATGCCCCTATATGTGGTAAAAAAATAATAATAATAATAAAATCATTCGTTTTAAATTTTCATAGGAAGAATTATTTTGATGCCAACTTTTATTTAATTATTTAGTGGACCCCACAGCGATGGAGGAGGAAACCTCTTTTGATATAAGATGGGAGAACCAATAATTGTGTTGCCATTAACTTTTAGCCAATAATATAATGGAATCTTTCTGATGCCGCAATGTTTAATGTTTAGGTTCTATTTTAGTAGGTAGGCCTGCCATCTATATATATATATATATATATATATATATATATATATATATATATATAAGAGTCACGTGGTCGGCATGTTGGTTGATATATGCTCGTCAGCTGTATGTCCCTCGGGTTGAGGATTCAAATCCCTCAAGTCGAGTTGTCCATTATATATATATAATACTTGAATTGGTTGGTTCATAGGTCCAAACCCGGACTCAGACAGGATTGCGAGCCGAGAGTTTGGTTGACAGCTTCGTCTGTCAACCAACCTTTTTTAATAAATAGACGTAGACTTGGTTGCATCCATTACTCAGCTTTTATTGGGTTCTCGTATTAATGCCCCCCAACATGGATTATTTGGCCATTCTATAAGCTATTATCATGTGAAGGTGACAACATAGCTCATGAAACTAGGAAGCATTCTCTCCCATTCTATGGGTCGAGATAAACTTAGCCATAATGAAAACATTACTTTTCATCATATAATGTAAGTGGGGAAACTTGCTAGCCTCAATAATCCCAACAATAAAATTCTTGCTCTTCAAACAATATCTATATATATATATATATATATATATATATATATATATATATATATATATATATATATATATATATATATATATATATATATATTCTTGGTAACCCTTAGTTTGATAATCATTAGATAAGATGCCAACTTGTAAAAGAACTATTAAAGCTCTCATGTTTCTTCATCAACGACAAAAGCGTGGCAGGAATAAATTAGGGTAAAGGAGATGAACTAGTGGCTACATTAAAAGAACTAAACTAGCATTGGAAGGACTAAGCTGAAGCTTTCACTTATTATGATGAGGACATAAGGATGTGGGGATGTTCTCGAGCGGGTATATTTAATTTATTCCAGATGAAAGTTATGAAGAAGGGGTCTGCTAAGTGGCTAAGTAATGGTAACTCTAGGGCTCCACCTGAGTATTTGGATTATGGTGTAGATTTGAAGCCATAAAATAGTTTTGAGTATTAGGGAATATTTTTATGTGATCTAATTTATTTTGATAAACGTTAAGTGACTTAGAGCTAAAAGATGAAGAAAAAAGAAAGATTAGTTTATTGATATGTTGATAATTTTGCGCTTGTTGATTCATATATTTTTGCATTTTATGTGATAATATAGTACTTTGAGGAAGTTTTTATGTTGTTTTTGCAAGTCGTATCAGGAAAGGGGACGAACAAAAATCGCAATGGATCGAATTGGAGAATTGAGCAAATTTGGCATTTGGATGCTTAGGCGTAAGATTCCTCCCAAGTGGAGAGAATTCTCGAGAAGACAGAAAGGTGGTGCCGCCTCTTGGGCGCCTAAGGGCTGACCCACACATTGGCGCTGTTCCTTATGAAAAAATTTTCAAGTGAGTGGGGCCTAGGTGCCATCCACTTAGTGTCTAGGAGCTCGAACCTAAATTTGATAGTTTTTAGCAGCTCAAAATTAGGAGTTTATGGGAGGAGTATAAAAGACTGGAAGACGAATTTATTGGGCTTTTTCCTTATTATTTTTATGGCAAAGATTTCTTGAGGGAGAAATCAAAAAGGGAAGATTAATCAAGTAGAAAGGAGAGAGGATTGAGTAATGTAAAATGATTTCTTTGTAGCACTTAGTTCGTATCACTTATTGTGACATAATTTTGGGAGAACTACTCTCAATATATTAAATTTTTAGGGGTTCTAAAATGCTACAAAAGTTAATGGAATATATGGAGATCATATTTAAAATAGATGGTGGAGATACATTACTTTGAAAGGCTTTTTAGAAAAATAGGGGAAAAATTAGTTTAAGAGAAACACTAATTAGCCAATAGATTTAAAAGAGATTTTTGAACTTCTTAGGGCTACAAGGAAAGAGTAATGTAAAATGATGCTAGAAAAATGTGAGAAGATGTTAATGAGAGATAGAGAGACATTAATAAGTGATATATATAGGCATAAGTCGTCCACCTAAAAGAACTCAAATAATGGGGGTTAATCATAAATGCTCAACTATACATATGTCATTTAAAAAAAAAACATCAAAACTATTTATTTTTTTCATTTATTACAATAATATTTTAGTTATTACAACAAATTTTACAGTTCAAAATTAAAAAGGAAAAGAGAAAAAACTAGAAATTCAGAAGAGGAAGTGAAGTGGATAACTCTATATCCACTCAAAAGACCTCTCCTCACAAAGTTGTTTGACCAAACATTTTCTTGTCCAGTCTAAAATAATTTAAATGAAAAAGATATATTTCAAAATATTCCATATAAATATAATATATTGAAAGCTAAAAAAAATAAAGGCCCTGGACTAAACTTTTTATATAGTTATCATTGCTCTTGGTTAAATCACTCACATATTATGGTTTACATTAAAAGATTTGTTAATTCTAAGCATTATTTTTAAATGCAAATTGCTTTATCAATTGCCCAAGTTTCAATGATATTATTCGAGAGGCTTGAAATATTTCTATGCATGGTGATCTAAAGTTTGTTTCCTACAACGACTTAGTAAATGTTGAGCATGTTCTAAAAAAATGCAACTAGAAATCTATTAGTTACATCTCATTTAACGTCTCTTAAATATGAGTAAAATATCAATTAAAATGAGTTAAAAACTCACTCACTTAAGCAAATCCTCATTCAAGTGGTTCTAACTATTTTAAAAAAAATTAATATGGGTTGCTAGATGCATAAATAATAGATGTATAACAGAGGCACCAAACATGAAGATAAGCTTAACTTTCTTTATCAAAATGTTAAGAGAAGAAAAAATAACAACTCTATCAAGAGAATTTTTACTACACATGAATGTATTAATGACAAAGAGGTAATTGATGAGGTTGTTATCTCTCGCATCCTTTACTTGCTAAACTCAACCATGCTTATTGATTTGGTCGTATCCAAACTTCTCCCCAATTGTTATTAGAAATGTATTTAGGTCTACATAATTTTCTGATTACCAACTTCTCATCCTTTAATATCAAGGAAGTATAATAGAGCATTGGAAAATATAAATGTGATAGTTTGAATGGCATTAACTTAAAATTCTTTATGGATATCAAGAGATAATTGGATCATATATAGTGTAACATCTAAAATAATTCTTTCGCATGACCAAAATGCTAGAAAGACATAAGCATTATGAAATTACCCTTATTCTCAAACACTTGTAATTTAAATCCGTTAATGATCGTAAACCTATCCCTCTTTAATGCTCTCATTATAAGGTCATTGCCAAGAAAGTTACTAGAAAGTCTGGTATTCTATCAACAAAGTTATTATTTTGCACAAATCTCGAGGCATAACATAAATATCAAAGCAACTTTTGAGCAAGAAATGTTCAAATCCTCTATTAAAAATCATAAAGTACTATTAGAAAACTTACAGTTAAACAAAATCAGATCAACAATATAAACCTAATAATATCCAAAATTGGTCAAATTTAAGTCAAATCAAGTCGTTAAACCACATTTAAAAGCATTCAGTGCATAATTGGAATGTCAAACTGATTCTAAATATAACAAGCTTATATTTGAATCGAGTTTCTTGATTAAAAAAAATCCAACAAGCTCAAGATAGATCAATACTAACATTATTAGCAATCAAAAGTTCACCAAACATCATCCAATTGAGAGAATTTCTCTGTGCCATCTGATTAAGTGGTTTGAAATCTTTCCCTATTTGTAGAGAACTCTATAAATAAAGCTCCACCTCCTCTCGAGAGAAGAGAGGTACGTTGAGCTAGAAGAGAACTGAAGTTTGGAGGACGAGCTAACATCGCTTCTGCGCCACAGAACTAGAAAATACCTCTCATTCATGCAACAATTGACCACTTTCAATTGCTGCTTGCAGGCCATCATCGACTACCATCAGCAGTCCCATACTCGTTGCAGTGAAACCCCTTGTAGAATCATGCGTGCAATGGAATATACCAACATACACTATAAAGTAATAAGATATCATTCATAAGATCGCACCCCACATACTGTGCAATAATGTCTACCAAAGATTGTGTAACAATGCATACTGAATACGGTGTAACGATACACCCCAATGACGGTGTAATAAAGCACCACACATACAGTGCAACGACTCTTTGAAAGATGATATGACAATGCACCTCAAATATTATGACTTTCTCCGAACTCCTAAAGCTCTCTCTTTACAGCCCACTAGTATGACATATGTGGTTCATAACTCAGGAAGCTTCCGACTCTGAACTTTATGGCCTATATAATTCATCACGATTCACCGCCAAAGCCTACCTATTTCACAACTTGTCAGCTCCTGATTTTGGCCTCTAGGATCTATGGACATCAATACAGCTCGCAACTACGACCTACATGACCAATTATGGTATATGTGATTCATAACTCGTATAGATCTTAACACCAACTTTTGTAGCATGTGCATGTCATCACACCTCACAAATATGACCTATGTAACTAACTATGACCTATGTGGTCCATAGCTCGTGCAGCTGCGAACTCCGGCTCTTGTGGCCTAAAGATGCCACCATAACACACCATAATAGCCTACGTGACCAACTACGTCCTACGTACTCCTTATCTTGTGCTACTCACAACTCCAACCTCTGCAGCCTACAAACCTCATCACATTTCATCACTATGACTTATCTGACCAACTACGTCCTAACTGGTCCACAACTCGTATAGCTCCCGACTTCGACTTCTGCAGCCTACAAACGTCATTACGGCTCACTACTGTGAGCAATATGACCAACTACAAACTATGTGGCTCACTGTTTCTACAATTTCCTATTACAGTTTTTGTATCCAACTAACACTCATAAAACAACCATCTGCAGCCCACATGACCAACCATTTTCATGACTTTCAACTACAACCTATACGATAAGTTGTCACTACAACCACCATCTACAACATGCATGGCGGACTACTACATCCATAGCAATTGACTACGTCGCTTGTATCCTGCTATCATAAAGAATTACATTGATTACAACCAGACTATGACTATTATCAATGAACTACTATTTAACATTTACAATGATTAAATTTGTAACTCTTTCTTTTATAATACAAGAGAAGAGTGGACCTGTTTACTTAACATTTATAGTGGATTTTTTTAACTGGGCTAGACCCCGTGAGTTTTTTCCTGTTCAAGTTTTTCAATATAAAAAGTCGGGTTGTCTCCTTCTACTTCTATTTATTTACTTGAGTTGTGTAATGGAGTCTTGTATAATGCTAAAATGATAATTTATTACTTTACCATTAAGGATCTTCGTACATATATCAAGGTTAAAATAAGTCATCTCTCTTTTTATTCATCTAGCTCAATCTATCTTCATAAAATAAAGTGATGTTTCTTAAACTATTTTCCTTTTCAATAAATCAGTAGAGGTTTTAACTCTCATAATTCTCATAAAATCTTTTATATTAAGATTAATCTCAAAAGTCTCTGATAATGTTAGGCAAAGAGCAATTATTAATAGTCTTAGAAAAAGAACTTTTTTTTGAAAATTTATTCAATGGAAATCGAGTTGCATTAAAAATAATCCCTGCTATATTGTCATCAATATAGAATTAATAAATTATGTTTGTTATTTATGTGGTCTATAATAAGAATGTCCTCTTCATCCTTTCATTTTTACTCTTATTATAGATATCCTCTCTAATATGTTTGAGGTATAATGCTTTCTCAACATGTATAAATGTATCCTTCATAACAGTATAAACACTAAACACAATATGCATGTTGATGACTATCTAATTTTTGGAAAATTAAATACCTCAAACATATCATCCCTAAAAAATATTCTTAGGAACTTTAAATGCATCTCTGATCTTAACATAAATATAAAAAAGTTAACTATTTCCTATTTTAGATTTTTTATTCATCAAACCCATCAAGGAATGATTGATGTTGGTTTTCAATATCTACCTTAACTATGAAAATACTTGTCATCATTATTTTTATCTATATGTTCACCCCAAAAACCCTTCTCTAATTATCAACAAAATTTCTTCTTTTTTGGGTTGTTGTATATAATCTTTAATACTAGTTTGATTTTTCGGTTATTTTCAAAGGTGTAATCCACAGAACTTCAAGTATAATTCTTGGATTCCTACATTATAATGGTATAGAAAGGAAACTTAGCACATATTCTTGATATAATACCAGCCTTCCCAAACAAAAGAGAATCTAGATCTCCCTTATCTTAAAATTCTTAATATTATTTACAAATTTAAGTTGGTATAGAGACTATATAAATCTATTTTTTTATGTTCCATATGATGTTTCAATCATTATGTTTCATCTTGTAAACAATAGCTCACATATGTGTTATCTCTTTGGAAAGCACATCAAATTGTAGCTACTAGATTGTGAAGGTGGAGTCATTTCATTGTCATTAATAATAGCATTTTTTTTTATTTAACCCTTGCATAAATATTATGCTTGTTTTAAAGGTATTGGTACTTATAACTATTACTTTCAGGTTATGTTCAAATGCCAAAGTTAAGAATTCTAGTGATAAATGTAGATGTGTTTTTTCTCTTCTTCTTTGTATTAATCTTTTGAAACATTTTAATTGATCGCCCTATTATCATGAATCCTAAGAGGAATGCTTGTTGTTCGAATGGAATAAAATTGATGTCTCCTATGCTAACTCTTATAATTTATTTTATAAAAACATACCAAATGTCAATTTGTGTAAATTCATATTGCTCAAAGGGCAAAAAACTAAATTCATAGGCTTAAAAACTAAAGATTGGCTACTCGAGATAGGTTTATTGATAAATTTTGAATTTACTCTTAGCGTGTTTTATAATAAATCTCAAAATGATTTATTCTTTGAATGCCTTCATCATATGACCACCCTCCATAAATATGATCCTTGTGTTAACTTATGTTAAATTTTTGTCATAAGTTTTAATTTTTGTTGATATATTTTCAATTACAATTATAGAAGAAATTTTTTTTCCTCTTAGCAATACAAATTATTGCTCTTTACATTTTGCTTGGAAGGAACAATTATATATTTGGGGGCAACATGTAGCTTATGAAAAATTACTCGAGAAGAAACTAAAATTGTCATCCACTTTAGAATATAAAATAAAAAATTAAAGTGGCTATTCAATAAGTGAGTAATACACTCATCAACATTGGACAACTTTAACTGTTGTTTTAATACTTTACTTTTTATTTTGATTGATGTGTTATGCATTATTAAATGAAATGTAATATTTGAACTTACGAGTGTTTAAGGATTTTGAATGTAGTTTATGTTTTCTTGTATGAGTTACTCAATTTGGAATGATTATTTTACAAACAACACAATAATACAGGGGCAAAAAATTTCTTTTTTTCATGCAGCTGATGCACAATTGTACAATACAAACAGACATATCTTTCGACAATAGCTTCTCCGTAACAGTTTCCTCACACAGCCTGTGCGCACAAGAGCTTTTTGAAACGGCTCCAGCTACCCCAATCAATCCTTATCTTCTTTACTCCTTAAATAATGCACTCTCAATAAGCATTTCTCTCGCATTATTGGCGGAATATGCTTTCACTTTGGCTTATCTGCTGCCACCCAAATTTGATATTTGGATGATTTATTCCTCCGAGGGTGATGGTAGTTTTGTAATTCTCCCTTTCTATGATAAGGTGTTTTTTCTCACCACTTTGACATAGGGCTGTCTAAACGGCTCGTTGTTCGCGAGCAGCTCGTGTTCGGGTTGTTAAGAAGCTCGTGTTTAGCTCGTTCGCTAAGTTAACGAGCCGAAAACGAACAAAGATTTGTTCGTTTGTGTTCGGCTCATTTTGGCTCAAAATATTACTCATCAATTATATATATATATTTATTTATTATATATTTTTTTTCTAATGAATAGTAATTCTAAAAATTTTAAATGACTACAAGACTATAATGATTTATAATCAATTAAAAATATTAATTAAGAAAATAGAATAAAATTTATTAAATTAGATTCAAATAATGTTTTAATATAAACGATAATATGACTATATGATTATGATTGTCAAGACATACATACGAGTCCTCAATCACCTTCATGTGCCTAACTAATTGATGACCGCCCTCACTATCGGCAAACTGGCCAGAGAGGGATTTGAATTCGTGACATTCAAAGATACAGCTTTGTCAACATATCATGGCTGGCGGCGTGCGCGTACACACAAAGATATATAAGTATATATTAAACAGCACGTGCTTAAAAGTTTGATATTCTATGGATGATATCCTCGAGGCGAAGGAAGCTTTTTTGTGGGCCTCATTTTCAATAATATCGTTTTCGGATTCAGACTTTGAGAGCTTTGCTGCATTAGCATTTAAAATGTTTAGAGGTACAGAGACTTTTATAAAAATTAATAAACTCATGTGACTAAACATTACAGTTCATTCTTTTATGCCCCAAAAGATAAAATTTTATCAGAGAGAGAGAGAAGGAGAGAGCGGTAATGGAGAAAATAATAGTGCAGGCCTATTTTTTAATAAATTCATTATTAATTTAGAAGCTTGACCTAACCCCACGTTGCCCAATTCGGTCAAGACTTTAACGTTTTAATAGCAACACGAGAGAGAGAGAGAGAGAGAGAGAGAGAGAGAGAGAGAGAGAGAGAGAGAGAGAGAGCTTATGTGTTTCAGGATAAACAGATTATCTTGAAAAGTAGCCCGCGGGTCGATCACAAGTTCGACCAGCAGTCTGCATTTAGTGTAAAACCCAACCGTATTTTCTGATAAGTTACCGAAAGGTATTTTCCAAGAAGATGAAGGCGTTTTGAAAATGAGGCCAGAGGTTAAGGGATTATGATCAGAAGTGTACAGTTACATACCATTGATAGGTTTTTAAAGCGAAAAGTAAAACACACTAATCTTCTGGACCTCGGGACGAATAAGTTTTAGCTTAGATAATTAGTTATATATTCATTTAGTGATGATATAGTTTTTTTTTTTTATAATTTTTTTAGGTTCTTCATACTTTTATGTTGTATCTATTTTAGAAAATTTTTTATAGTATTAAAATATTAGTATGATGAAAGTATAAAACAAAAAGTTTGAGAAAGTGTGATGAGTTTATTGTTAAATACCTTACAACAACCAAAATGATAGATTGGGAATTACTGATATAGGTGTGTCAAATCAAGTTCACGGTTTGGGTACACGTTCGATCTGAAATTAATCCAACTTAAAACTGCTTGCCTCGAATTTGACCTTAATATTAAATGATTCACAAGTCTATTATGAACTCGACCCAACTTCAACCAGCTAACCCAAAGAAGATATAATAGTTAGTTGGGTCAATTTTGAGATCGATTTCGGGGTTGATATGTCCATTTAGGGTTAGCGGATGGTTTCATGTCAATTTAGGTTGACTAGTTAACCTGATTGTGACTCAAAAAATTAAATGGGTTATGACTCTCAACCTTATTTTCTCATTACCCAAATATTATTCAGGTCAGGCTGAATTCAAATTTTTGGATTGAGTTGGTGTGTCTGATCAATTTTTGACAACCCTATCCTCATAGTAAACACAATATTTTTTTACGTGGAGATTTTGAGAGTGGAAAAGTTATAGGACATGATAAAGATAAAATTATTCAACTAATATGTGTCATGGATTATAAATCTCGCTTCTATAAATTATATCAAAATAGTAAAATTAACATGACTTAATCAGAAGACTTTAACAATAAAAGTTCGAGGAGTTTTGAGGCATTATCATTATCTTGATGATATTAATTTTGATCCTCTCAATTAAATTTTTTTTTATATAAAAAAGGTGCCAAATTACCAAGAAGAAGAGCATGCAAGAAGACACTAACAGTATTGGTGATGATGTGTGTTGGTACTGCTGTCAATGGCATGCACCATGTTGAAAGTGATGAGCATCAATATTAATATTGACAACATGCATTAGCCTTATTGAAGATGTTTGGTTGATGGTATTGGCAAATAAGACTAAGAGAGCATCAACAACATGCTTCCTTTTCGGTTGCTTTCTGGATAATAAGAGATATTGATATTGATGTCGAAATCATGCATCAGTTTTATTGGTGATTACATCTTGCAGTGGACTTATCAGTGATGTCATTCATAGATGTTGATTTCAATAAAGAACATTTATTTTGTTGGCAATGACATCCATAGGTGTTGTATTGATAATATGCATCAACTTTATTGGTGATGATAAACATTATAGCTAATTTTGAAGATGATAAATTAGTCTTATTGGAAATAGCATAGGCTGATAATAGTACCGATGATATATATCAATTTGTTTCGGAACAACAGGCATTAATATTAGTGTTGATGGCACACATCAACAATATTGATAATAGTGTATGTTGACAATAGTGTCTAAGTATGCTTTCAATTTGCTAGCAATTGTGAGCATCAGAGTTGCTAGCAACCATAAATATTAACACTATATGATTTGAAAGGTGTTGATATTGCTAACAATAATGTGTGACAAGAGATTTGTCGACCATTTCAATTGTTGTTTTGGGTGTCTATGATTAGAGGAACATTCTTAGACAGTTGGAGAAATCTTAGAGGAGTGTAGGCCAGGAAAAAAGAGTCGACAAAGTGCTTCAAAAGTAAACCCTTAAGAATTTCATCTTTAGGGCTTTAGAATGGAGGAAAATTTAGATTATATATTCTTATAGAAGTTATGGAAAAATAAACCTAAAAAGATATAATTAAGAGTTTTTAAAGGGCTTTTAAAAGGTTTAGGGGTATTTATACAAATATTAGATCAGGGTTCCTTGTTTCAGTTAATTTTGGTTTATCTTATGTTGGACAAATCTCTCTAGGATTTGATATTGATCTTGTGATAATGCTATCATGGTCCTTACCCTCATCTTGAGCTTTAGTTCTTACTATAGAGGGTGATGATATCAAGGCCACTATATAATGAAACAAAAATAAGAAAATGATAGTGATAATATTTGAGGGATGGTTGTTATAGTAGTAATTCTTTAAATAGTTTATTAAGCACAACCTCTCCAATCTAGCTCCCTTTCCTATGAAGCATGAGGTGCATGTAGAGTTTTTTAAATTGTTGTTTTTATTATTTTAACAAAAATCTCCTAACATTATTCAAACTATTTTTTTTATTTTTCTTAATATATGAGATTCTGTAGTCAACTAGAAAATTAATATCATCAAAATTAAGCAACCTTGAGCTCATTCGCTTTATAAGTATTTTCTTTTTAGCTTATCCATGCACAATTCAAGTATAACTTAGTTCATCAAAAAGTATTAGAAAGAACTGTAATTATATTTTTGAGTGCTTTAATTAGGTCAACTTGGACTTGGATGAAGGCACTTTTGATGTATTTAAGTTCTTCTTATTAAAATATTTGTTATAAAAGTAAGATTGTAATAAAATTTTTAGATTATGTTAAGAATTATGCTTGATTAGAAGACTCTTCAAGTGGTGTAACATTTGTCCTCTATTTTTGAACATCAAATTATTTGAGTACTAATATGTGGTGAGATTTTTTTTTTGTTGGGGGCCACCAAAGATCTCGAGTGACTTCTATCTAAATGATCAAATACGACATTCGAAGAATAATATACTATCCCAAAAGATATAAATAATACCTTAGAATAGATCTAATCATCCAAATGAGAAAAATCTTTAGGGTTTATGGATCTGTGGAACCAAGATTCTTCCCTTACCTTATAAGTGTAAGAAAAGATTTATTTTAATTATAGAGTGTCGTTCTGACAAGAGCAAACCCTCATAGCTAATTACATCTTTAGAGCTATAAGCCCTATAAAAACCTCTTTATTAATATGATAAGTTAAGTTGTCAGAGAATAGGCTGTCATGATTGAAGGGTTTGAATCAGAATAATTAAGCTTCAAGGGATGGGACTTATGATCCCGTGAAGACATGTCATGGGAAGGACCATGACATTGAATAGGATTTAATTTTAAGAATACCAATCGAAAGAACTGATGATGAATTTGAACTGATGAGGTGAATTCAAAAGAGAAATGATAGATATAGGATTTGACTGACAATGACAATTGAGAAACCAAGACTAAGGATAGAGTTAGGTATGAAAGGATTTCTTGATGAGAAATAAGACCATGGACTCTATAACGAGTTTTATAGGCCAATTAACCTAAATTTTGGGAATAACATCCCCGGTCAAAATGCACATGGCTTTTTGTTGTCCCAGAAAATTGATATTTGTCGATTATGATCAACCTCATAACCAGGAATCCTCCTTGAATGCGGGAAACAGTCTAAAATACCTTCATTAATAATCATGAGTTACTTAATTCTAAGGTATTTCTTCTAGTCTCAGGGGGTAGATTTGTTGTTTTGCATGTCCTAGTCCTTAGCACTAACTAGGTACCTGAACTAACGTAGGCTTCTATACTCAAATTAACCTATGATATGTGGCCCCAGGTTCGGTGTTTAAGTTAGCTAACCTAAGGTTCATGTCAAATCTACCATAGGTTTCGTTATTGTTCCTTATCTTGGTGTGTTTTAGATGTTCATTTAAAGTTCATGATTTGCATTAATGTTTTGTTAGATTCATAGGTTTTCTTAGTCATATTAAGAATTCGATGTTTTCTAAGTTTTGTATTTTTTATTTTTTTTATTTGAGGTTTAGTTTCTTTTGAGGTATGTGAAGAATATTGAGAAGTTCTCATCATTATTTTTGTTTTATGTTTTTTTTTTAACATGAAATAACATATGAAATAATATTTAAAACATAGGATAACACATGGAACATGAAATAATAAATGAAACATGAGATAACATGTGAAATAGCATATAAAACACAAAATAACATGTATTTTTAGCCTTGGATTAGATTTGGGTAGAGGTCGGGTCGAGGTAAGTTGATTTTCTACTTTAAGTTAGCTCAAAATTGAGCTAAGGTATGATATGAGTTAGCGAACTTAGGCCACAGTACTTTGAGGCGTAGTTGCTTTTAGGGCAGGCGTGACCATGCTGAGATATATATGGCCATGGTCGTGCCCAGGCCTCGCCAGGCTAAATAAAGGACAAACTCCCCTTTTGACCAACTTTTGTTGCATTCGATCAAGGGGCGATATCTGTGCAAGTTGTATATGCCCAAAGTTGAGATCAACAATATGTCACTGAGGCATTTATATGTCCATGCATGAATCTTGATGCATTTAGAGTAAGTGATATTTCTAGTTAGAATTTAGGATCTTCCAAGCTCTAATCTATAAAAATTTTATAGTAAAATTGAACACCTCGATAACACAAGCCTAATGACATAGATACTGATCCAATCAGAGTCCAAATAACCACATCAACAATTTGAAGTCTAATCAAAAGCTTTGACGCATTAATTAGAGAACCAAAAAGTCTTTAAATTTGGAATGCTTGTAATCAAATCGAAAGGCTCGACAATGGGAATTAAACGAGCTTAAAAGCATCCAATTTCAAAATTATTAAGCCACTTAAATGCTAAAAAAAATGAAATGTGATCAAATGAATAAACACATTCTAATGGTGTTTGGGAGGATAGCTAAATTTACCAAAATGTCCATATTAACAAGCAAAATAATCCCTCATCTATGTTTTAAATCAAGTAAATTTATTTCAATCATAGTTTATATATTCTTGATATCTTCATTTATGCATCAACATGTATATTTCATCTTTTAAAAATTAAAATATGAATAATTTTAAATAATATAAAAATATTTAAATTCTATAAAAATAGGACATAAATGTAAATACACAAAAAAATAGGGGGTATGGATAAAAATACCCTCATAATTTTATCACTGCATTCCACACAATTTTTATTTCTTAATATAATAAAACATGTACTTTGATTTTCACATTTTAACTTCAATGCAAAAGTAAGAGGACATATATGTAAAATTTAGCCGGTAAATATGTAAAATGAGTAAATCTTTAAAAGTGCCATTTCCAATGCACAGTAAAAGCAATAAATATTCTCCTCTTAAATAGAAAGCGGCGCTGTGGGCTTCCATCATCTTTTCTTCTCAGACCTTCGTCCCTCCTCGAGCCCTTCAAAGCCCACTTTAATATGCAAAATAAATAACACCTTGAAAACAGAGAAATAAAATAATTAAAAAAATAAAAAGAAAAAGAAAGAATGAAGTGGGGACCACCCGCTGCCGCTGCTGCGGCCGCTGCTGCGATTGGAAAAGTCTTCTGATATAAAAAAGGAGAAAAAGAAAGGCGAACGGCGTTTTCATATTCTTTGCTGCCTTCTGACACGACCACACGCATATGATTTGAGGGAAATACGCATTTTTTTAATATATATAATAAAGAAACTTTAGTATGTAAATAATTGGGAAAATTTGCATATAAGGCACGATATTTTTATGTATTTACAAATTTACGTTTTAGATTTAGAAAGTTTTACATGAAACAATCAAATGTAGTAATATATCTACAACTAATTTATATTAAGCTGATTATAGGGCTGTCAAAAATGATTCGTTGTTCGCCAACAATTCATGTTAGGCTCGTTAAGAAATTAGTATTCGATTCGTTCGTTAAGTTAAAGAGTTGAACATGAACAAAAATTTGTTATATATATATATATTTTTTTTTTGATGAGTAATATTAAAAAAAAAAAAATTAATTGACTACAAGATTGTAAAAATTTATAATCAATTTAAAATATTAATTAAAAAAATAGATTAAAAATTTTTAAATTAGATTAAAATGATGTTTTAATATAAATAATAATTTTAAAATCTTATCTCAACCCTTAAAATCTTTTAGTTACGTGATTTGGGACATCAAAACGACTCATTGTTCGTGAACAGCTCGTGTTCGGTTTGCTAAGTAAACAAGCCGAACACGAACACATTTTTTTAGCACGAAATATAAACAAGCCGAACAAGAGCTGAGGCTGGGTTTGCTCGTGATCAGCTCGTTTACACCTCTAGCTGATTAGATGCTTCGCCGGTCGTAAGTCCCCTCAGATCCCGGGTGTGAATCACCTACCAGTGTAGTTGTGTTATCATAAGGCGAGTCACGAGTGATACTCGAATAATTTGCACACCGCGTCAACCCTCAGATATAACGAGAGTTAGCACTTAATTAAGAGTTAATCGGCAGTTCCAACCGCCGATCAAGTTTTAATAATATATATATATGCTTGAATAACAACAAAAGAGATGTGGGACGTCCGGTTGTTGTTATTAAGAAAATGCTTAAATATTTAAATAATTAATTTCGTATGAAAAATATACTTTAAGAAATGGCAACTTTTTAAATTCTTATTAAAAGGATAACTTGAATCCCATTGCTTAGATTTTTTGTTTTATTTTCAAATAATTTGCTGCAGATTGGAGGATTATAAATATTATAATAAGGATCAAAGTCAAAGAATAGAACAAGATGAAATGTACATATGTATTTATAATTACAGACAAAGTGCTCAAAATATTATTATGTATAAAACTAAACACTAAAGAATAGTTTTGTAAATCAAGGATGCTCACGTATCAATGACTGACTGATATCGACAAGCCTAACTGGCCGAGCTAATCTCAATCAATTGAGGCATTGAGCTGATCCTACCAACCATAAGTTAATTAGGCTTAGTCGTTAGAGCCAGGAAAGAGCTGGACGACAAGCCCGTACATTTAAAATACTAGAAATACACGTGCGGACCCCTTAGCCTACCATGTGGTTGTAAAGTTCTTGGGAAACAATGAGGTGATCCATGTTCACGATGATCTCAAATAGTCATGCACATGTTACCTTCGGGCAGTTAGAAACTTCCAGCATGAGCCTCTAGAGCTTGACAACATGCGAAAAAGGTGGTCTCGAGTCTTGCAAGACCACCCATAGAATTCTGGAGACCAAAAGAGACACGCTGGTAATTTTTTTGTACTGAGTGAAACTTTTGATGATGAGATTAGGAGGTGATGATCGACACCTGCCGGAGCCATTGATATTTTTTTTTTATGGTCTGCCACTGAGATTCACAAGATACCGATATACGTCTCGTGCCAATGCTTGAACATTAACCCAGCAGCCCGACCAATGAAGCAAAAGTGGAGCACATTGACAGTAATTCTAGCCTAGCTGATTCAAGAGGAGGTCCATAAGCTGTTAAAGGCTTGCTACATCTGAGAGGTCCTATATTTGGCATAGGTGTCAAACAGTATCATTATCCAGAAGTCGAGCGCAAGTGGAGTATATCATTAGCTTTACTAATATTAACCTTGCTTGCCTGAAGGACAACTACCCTCCATAACAGATCAACTTGCTTGTGGATGTGGAAGTCGGCCATTTTATGAGTGAGCTTTCTTAATAAGTTCTTCGACTACCACTAAATAACTAGAGAGGAAATGCATTGTTATACAACAATGCTCTTTTGACTAGAAAATGTGGACACTACTTACCAATGCAAAATAGACGTAATTTTTACTGAATAAATATTAAGAAAATTTAATATAAAACTCAATCCTTTTAAGTGCACTTTTGGAGAATCCATAAACAAATTCTTATGATATCTTCTCACCCGAGAGAGAATAAAAGCTAACTAAGAAAATGTTTCAAGTACTGCTCAATATGCCATCTCCCTGGAACTCCAAAGAAGTTCAAAACAGTCCAATCGAATCACATGCCTTAGCAGGTTCATTTTAAAATTGGGCGATAAATGCATTCTTTTTTTCAAAATCTTGAGGTGAGTAAATAAATTTGTCTAGTTGGATGAATGTGAATAACTGTTCAGAGAAGTTAAAGATTCTCTCACATCACTACCAGTTCTTCAAATCTCAAAGCTGAATAAAGAACTCTCCCTAGGGTAAAACCTAAGTTATCAGATCGATTTTAGTCTCAGATGAGCAACAAAAGCTTTCCTCGGTCTACTATGTTAGTTGAGTCGTTCTAAGCACCAAGCTCAGGTATCTGATTATAGAAAATTATTGTTTTTTCTCTTCATTTATGCCCGTGAGCTTCACCAATATTTCCATACACATCTACTCAGGATCATCAGCAACCACCCGCTCAAATTCGTCCTCACTAAACCGAAACAGTCTGTTTTCTTTCTTAAATGTGTGGAAGGACTCAATGAGTTTAATATCTCTTATGTTCCCTGAACTGCCATCAAAGCACAAGTCATCATCGATTTCTTGGCTAATTTTTTTGACCCAAGTAAACGAGGTAAATAAGTGAACCAACAACCATACCTGAGTATTGCATACGGACAGAGTGTCGAACCAAAACAGGGCGGGGCTTGTTCTCGCTCTGATAAATTTGACCGGGGTTCATCAATAACACTCGATAGATGTGGGATTCGAAGTTATCAACAATCAAGCTAAGGAAGCTTTGATTACCTAGCTACGATTTGCTTACTAAATGAGCGTTTGGCACCGGTTATTAAAATTTGATTTGCGGTTGATCGTTAATCGGGTGAATAGGGAATTCAAAGTTAAACATGAGGTGATCAAATGCCCTAGAAAGTTGAAATAGAGATAGGAAAATTTGAAGGTTTCAAGATTGAAAATGCCTCTAAGAGGACAAACAGTTGATAGATCTCCTATTCTTGCTCGTTATTGTGGATAACTTCTCCGAGTGGATTGAAGCCAAGGTGCTCACTCAGTTCACCCTAGGGTTCATACAAAACTTCATATGGACTTATCTAATTTATCAGTAAAGGATACCACTTATAATCATCATAGACAATGTAGCAAAATTTAGGTAAAACATTTTTTCAAATTTAGAGGATCGATTTAAAGTTTGCCTCTATCCATCATCCTCAAACAAATGGACAGGCCAAAGTACCAAAAAAAAAAAAAATCATCATGAACCTGCTATAAAAGAAAGTTGAAGGAGTTGAGGGAAGTTGGGCGGAGGTGCTACCGTTTATTCTTCAGGCAGTCTTAAGGAATCCTTCCACGGTGATCAGGCAAAAATAAATTCTTCCATGCACATGGGATGGAGGTGATACTATTGTTCGAATATAACTGGCACAGTCATAGGGTGGTGACAACTCTGTATTTGAGAAAGCGGGCAAAGCCGAGTACCAAGAAAAGTCTGAAAATGGAGTGATGTTTGCGCTCGACCATGCAGAGTGGAAATGAATCGACTAGCCCTTAGACATGAAAAAGTGAAGAGACAGACAACTTAATAATACAACAAGCATGTTTGAGAAGACATTTGTCGTTGGAGAACTTGTACTGAAGAAATGTGACCCAGCCTTGCAAGGACTAGTCGTGGGAAAGCTTGATAAGATGTGGATTCGGCTATTCATTATCTACAAATGAATCGCACCCATAGAGTATAAGCTGAAGCTCTACATGAGAAAATGAACGTGGAGAGGGAACGACTTGAAGATACTCTAATCTTATGAAAAATTTTATATCTCAGGAAATAGAAACAAGCTATCATTCCAAATCTTATATTTTATTACTAATTCCATTAAAATTGAATAAAGTGAAATTTATTCTAATTATGCATATGATTTCAGGTCTAACCGATTCAGGGAACTTGAGAAGTTTATGTGAGGGATCATTGTTCAACCCATACTTGGGAAACTCGTTCTAACCCTTCAAAATTGGCTCCACCAGAGTAGCAAAAATGGCAACAAAGCGTAGCATTCAATTGGTAAAATTTTCTAACCAACAACTATGGATAAACGTTTGATCCTTAAATCACACAAGTTACAACTGATGATGCTTATGCATCATAAAAACTCATGTCTCATAGCTTAATGGGTCAAGCTATGGCGGCGGGAATTCTTACCAATTAGTGACAAGATCCGCATCGGGTAGCATAGCAACGATTATAAAAAGTTAGCCTCACGAATAAAGTGACAAGATTTGTTGAAAATATCAGGCGTAATGTGCAGTCTATTCATTGCGACGACCTAATCACAGTCTAGACTTAAAAGATATAAGACTTCAGCAACGCTGTGACTTGACAAATCGACCAAAAATTTTCCTGAGATTACCAATTGATAAGTGATTACAGTCGAACATTCACGGCAAGATCATTCAGCACAAAAATACAAAAGAAAATTACAAAGAAATGAAAGACCAAAAAAACCTTATATTTCATTAATAAATTTAAAACTTAAAAAAAATTTATAACATCTTCTTACAATTGTTAGAAACGATAGAAAAAAGAAAGAAAATAAAACTTTTATAATTTACAAGAAGTATCCGAGAGCAGATTACATATTTAACGACCTTCCACATGAGTTGGATTATATATATATATATATATATATATATATATATATATATATATATATATATATATATATATATATATATATATCCAATTCTTTCGTATTAATATTAAGTTTTTTTTATAATGTTTTTTCACTCATCACTTGTTATCTCAACGTGATTAATTCTAAAATTAAAATTAAAAAATAGAATTATTTGATAACACAATTAAATTAATAGACTCGTGAATTTATTATGATTGATTTTCTAAATATCTAGCTTCATATAGTTTCCCAATCACAGGCCTGTAAATTCTTGGCCCAGCCCATCTGTATATTTGTTTGTGGAAAATTAGTTTGCTATCATGTTCGGGTCTTCCTTAGTGGGCTTTATTGGGCTTTAGTGAGCAAGTTCGCCTCTTCAGAAGAAAGGACGAGATAAAAATTAAAGCTCATTGACTTTAAAACCAACCCTTTCCAAAGTAATTACCTATCCAATGCCTAAACTTTACTTTGTACATTTATACACAACCAAAATTTTCATATATATATATATATATATATATATATATATATGCAAATACTTAGGAATTGAATGATATGTATGTAAAACTTACAAAATTAAAATTAAAGGGTAAAATAGTTAAATTATGAGAATTGTTACATGTCAATATTTTAAATCTAATTTCGATTATAAGATTCACATATAATAAAAAAAATGATTTCAAATTTTAAGTAAATTTCACATATAATTTTCAAATAAATAGAAAAAAAATATATTTAATAATTTTGGTTTCTAATATAGCATGTCTCCATGCTCCAATATTCTAACTCCAATATCAATTAACTCATAATAAAGCCATATCATCAAAAAAATGATTTGTATACTTTAATTTATTAATCCCATATAAATAAATTTGTCACATTTACTATGTCATTTTAGCTTTAAGTGTCACTCATTTTCAATGCCCCACCTCCCCTAACACTACCTAGCAATCAAAAGTTGGAACTTACTTTAAACTTTGTGGTTTGTGATACCAAAATCTTTTCATGTGTTGTCATCTATCTTATGATAATACTTTCACCTATAAACTCTCTAAAATTTAATTAAGATTTTAAAAATATTTTTTCTTTTGATATTTTCAAAGGTTTTAAATTATTATTATTATTTTATTTAATTAGGATGATAATAAATATCTTTACTTTTCTTTAACCACACTATTCGATCTGGTCATCAATAGGGAAGGCACAAAACATGTGAAAGGGAACAAAGTTGTCATCTTATATAATAAGATCAATGAGGTCTAATAAGTTTTTAGAGATGTTGTGCTCTTTGTTTTTCTAATTTAGAATGTAACCAAACAACCAAAAAACCAAAATCTCCATGTATAAGAATGTTTAAATATATTGAAGAAAAAAAGAGAGAGAAATGATTGAATATGTTAACTTCTCTTTCGAACGTTCGTTTATAAGCATAGATTAAGAAATAATGTAATATAAATGCAAATTTTAGACGATAGAAAATAAAAATGCATAGAATTCTTAAAAGTGACTGCACTAGAAAGAATGAAATTAGTTCTTTCGAGCTAAGAAGTAAATAAACAATATATATTGATTGGTTAGTATAGATCAAATCCATGTAAACTTTTCTTCCAACTTTATTAAGGCTCTGTAGATGCTCCGGAATAGTTTTGATTCTTGGGCTAGTATCATTGAGACTTTCTTCTACTCGTCCTTGACTTATTTGGATGTGGAACTATTAAATATCACATATGTTGTAGTAAATTCCAAGAAAGGTTCTCTAGAATATCTAACAACATTCTACAATTGGTGTTCATTCGCTATATCTGTTGCAACTAGGGGTGTAAACGAACCGAACACGAACGAACAGAGCTAGTGTTCGTGTTCAAAATGTTCAAACACATCACTGTTCGTGTTTGGTTCGTTTGCTTATCGAACGAACACGAACTTCCTAGCGAACCGAACACGAACTGTTCGCGAACAACGAGCTTTTTTGACAGCCCTAGCTTTGATAGGATACTTCCTCAAAATGAAGCAAATTGATCAGGTATTCTGTGCACATCAGGTAACCCATACTTCCTCAAAATGAAATAAACCGAATAAGGCTTTTAGGGTTTTGATTAGGGTTTTATCTTAATATATAGTACAGTATATGAATTATAATATTATAATATTTATATTAATACAATTATTACTATAATATTATTATTGATATTAATAATTTATCATATATTATAATTTATAGAAGTTTAATTATTTAAAATATGATAAATTTTTATAATATTTAATTATTTTTAAATATCATAAATTTTTTATATATAATTATTTTAAATTATTTTATATTTCGAACAATAACGAACCAAACACGAATGAACACATCACTATCCGTGTTTGGTTCGTTTAACAAACCGAACGAAAAAAATTGTTCGTGTTCGTCTCGTTTGCTTATCGAACGAATCGAACACGAACTTTTTGGCGAACTGAACACGAACTGTTCTCGAATAACGAGCTTTTTTGACAGCCCTAGTTGCAACTAACCTCTATTATAACTATTGTCCTATGTTGTTGTTATTTTATATAAAGAACACTGCAAAATTTATTATGTTGTGATTGGAGAAGATTTATTCTATTTTGTGATTCCCTATCTTCTACTTTCAATTCTTCTTCTCTCTCATTTTTTTCTCATATGTTCTTGCAGTGATCAAAGATATCAAATAGATCTTTTATGGCATCACAACACTAGGGCCTATGGCGAATCATCATCACTATGAGTTTGAATTCAGGTTCCTATGCTATTATTGCTATGTAGTCCATCATCTCTGCTACAATAGCTTATGACAATCCAATTCTCACACAATTAAACTTTCCATGGAAAATCTCATTGGTACTATATCCACCCCTCACTTTTGAAAACCATCCCACCTGTAATGCTCAAGTTGTGAAGCATTTTCATGCAAACAGAGATGAGGATTTTCTCATCAGAACTGCAGTAAACTGAACCCAAGCAATTTTTATTCCACTGGAACTGAAATACCAAATCTAGATTTCATCAAGTAGATCATCATAGATTATAACTTGGTGGTTTCGTTGTATTGAACCTTTTCTCCCGCTATTCTTTCCTATATTCTCAGTCGTGAAACGTGCTTTGATGTTTGGATGACAGTTGAACTCATACTTTAGTTCACCAACATATTTTGAACATTGCAATTCCAGAATGAGTTGTAAATACATAAACGAAAGACATAATTATAACGCAACATCTTTTAGAAAAAAACTATAATATTGATATCTTCGCTGCAATAGGAGCTTGTTCATTTTTTAGAAACATAATTTCTTATAGTCTCAACGGTCTGCCTCCAACTACCGTGCAATAGATATCTATTAGGACCAATCTTTAACAAATTAGTCTTGATGCACTTGATACATTACTGTGTAGTGAAGAATTCACTATAGCACATGAAGCTTCCCAAAAAAATGCAAAAGTCTAAGCACATTGTCTTTGTTGCCTCCAAAATTCACACTAGATCCAATAACTTCTACTTCAACTCTGCTTGGAATCAAATCTCCTCGGGTTCTCATTCCAACACCAACAAGCAAAACTCCTAAAGATCCTCCACCATCACTTGTTATATATGCAAAAATTCAGGTCATTATGTATTTAGGTTTTGGAATTAACATGATGGAAATTATTAGCCACCCTTATTCTTGATCACTAAATCAACAGAAGGTACCAATAATAATAAATACTTGGATAGTCGTGCTACTGAGCACCTTATAGTAGATTCTTATCAACTTACAAGCACTCAAGACTATAAGGGAGAAAACTCAGTGACTATAGAAAATGGTCAGCAACTTCTCATTGCTCATATAATTCAAGGTTTATTTCACCCTTCCACTTGTTAGTTAATACTTAAAAATATTCATTATGATCTTGTGATAAGGATTCATTATGATCTTAAATTAACACTTCCACTTCTTTATTCATAAACTTACTACTAACAAATCTTTCTTTGTTGCTTTTATGATAAATAGTTGCTCAATCAAGGATATGCAGACGAACAGAGTACTACTTGAAGGTCCCTGTGTGCACGGTCTTTATCCAATTGGAATAAGGATTCATCATATATATAGAGTTCCTTAGATCTCATAACCATTCAATAAGTCTCAAATCTATGGCACATAAGACTCGATCATCACTCCATCAAATTTCAGAAAATCATACCTCAATGTAGTCTTGCATTAAGCTACTCCAACAATTCAAAATCAAAATGAACCTCTTGTAGTCTTTTCGAGAATATTAAAATATCTTTTCTAGAATATCCAACTCTCATACTTCTCATCGTAGTAATAATACACGCAGATTTATAAGGACCTCCTTTATTTCTTCAACATAATTAGTAAACACTATGACACTTTTGTGGATGATTTTGCTCATTACTCATATGTTTACCTCCTAAGGAATAAAAATAAAAATGCAAAGAAATTTATTAAATTAAAATGTTTTGTGGAAAATTAGTTTAACACCCACGAAAAGACTTTCTGTACATATGAAGGTGGTGAATATCTCAGTACGCACTTCACATTCTTACTCAAACAATGAGGTATTGAACATCAATACATATGTTATACCTCAGAACAGAAAAAGGTCATTGAAAGAAAGCATAGAAATCTTATAGAAACGGTTCTTAGAAATGTTATTATTTCATTTTGTCAGCATGAAAGTGAGTCTATTTATGAAGTTTGTGAACGATTCAAGAAACTTCGTAGGAAGTGCCCCCACTATGCACTACCTGATTGGTTGATAATTCAGATTTTTTATAACTGGTTAGTAGGATCTCTTAGGTCTATCATTGATGTCGCCACTGGTGGTTCCCTTATGAGGCCTATTATTTAATTAAAGAGATGGCAAGCAACAATTTCTTATGGCCTTCTGAGAGAGTGAACCCCAGAAAAATAGCAAGACATAAACGTGCTTTCAATTTTGACTTCTCAGGTAGGGCTGTCAAAAAAGCTCATTGTTCGCGAACATTTCATGTTCGGTTCGTCAAGGAGTTCGAATTCGATTCGTTCGATAAGTAAACGAGACGAACACGAATAATTTTTTTTCGTTCGGTTAGTTAAACGAACCAAACACGAACAGTGATGTGTTCGTTCGTGTTCGAACCATTATTGTTTGAAATATAAAATAATTTAAAATAATTATATATATATATATATATATATATATATATATATATATATATATATATATATATATATATATATATATATATTATGATATTTTAAAAAATTAAATTTTATAAATTATACTATATAATAAATTAATAATAATAATAATATATTAATATACTATATTAGTATTATACTAATATATATTATATATTTATATAATATAAGGTATATAATTAATATATTATATTATTTATATATATTAATATTAGGGTTGTCAAACTAGCTTGTCGTTCGCGAACAGCTCGTGTTCGACTCGTTCGTTAAGAAACAAACACAAACTATGACTTCACGAACAATTTCGAACACGAGCTTATTTCAAACAAACTAAATTTCAAACGAACCGAACACGAACACAAGCTTTGTTCATTCGTGTTTGGTTCGTTTACACCCCTATTCTCAGGTAGCTGCTATATTTAGGAAGCTAAGCCAGTTAGGGATGTATCAGCCATGAGGAAAACAACTTTTCTACTATGGGCTGACACAATTCTCACATCCTATATTTGATCAACATGCTACCTTCCAAGGTTACTCACTCTAAGCATCCGTATGAGGTGTTACATGGCAAATAGCCCATAAATTATCATCTCAAATTATTTGGTTGCTAAGGTTATCCTTGACTAGGACCATATTATAAACATAAAGTATTCCATCTTTCCAAAGGCTTTGTATTTTAAGATACAAGTTTTTTCAAAAATATTATAAAATGTCTTGATACTCAAACCAATAAAAGTTACAAATCATGACACATCTTGTTTAATGAGCTTCTAATTCCTTCAAAAAGTTACTAAATTCTAAAACTCAATATCACATTTTAATTTCATCCTTACCTCCATTACTACTTGTTCCTCCTTCTTCTCTATAACTCACTAAACACAATTTAAATCCACATTAATTCGGTCCCCATCTCACTAGTTTTAAGGACATAATCTTTAATTCCTAATACTCATCACATCTGTTTCAACACCCTTAACCAACTCTTCTAAAAACCAAAAATCAACAACAGTAAAATAGAATGTCAAGAGGAGTTTCAAGTTTTGAAATCTAAAGGAACTTGGGTCTTAGTCTCACCATCATTTAAGTAGAATGTTCTCATCTACAAATGGACATTCAAAATAAAGTGCAAAATAGATGGATCGATCACTTAATACTAACCTTGAGTTGTAGCATAAGGATTATACTAAAACCTTCAATCTAGTGACAAAAAAAGTATATTGTACATGTTTCTCTCACTGTTGCTCTTACCTTTAATTGAAACATAATAAAATTAGATGTTTCAAATGCTTTCTTACATCTACACCATCAGGTTTCTAAGATCAAATTCATCAAAATTTTGTATGTCATCTAAAGAAGAATATTTATGGTCTTAAACAAACACCTAGACAGTGGTTTGCTACTCTCACATGATATATACAAAAGTTAAATTTCAGTTTTAACATAGCTGAATCTTCTCTTTTATGCTACAAAAGTGGTGCTTCTCACATTTACATTCTTGTCTATGTTAATGACCTTTTTCTTAAAAAAAACAATGAATGACCGGGAAAACACCAACAACATTCTACAGAAACTTCACTTACAATTTAAAATGAAAATTTTGGGGACTATATGACAATGACAATGTATTTGTACAACTCCATATGAATAAAGATTACATTTAAATTAGACAATACATGCTCAACAGATCCAAACTCATGAATGCTCAACTCCAAGTATGTTAAAAATCCTGCAACTCTACGAATAATCTCAAATGAAACTGATCATGGGATCTCTACAATATCTCACTTATACGAGGCCGGATATCTTTTATGCAGTTAATCAAGCAAGTCAGTCCATTCATCAACCACACAATACCATTTTCAGCAGTTGAAACCTATCTTAAGATACATTTAAAATATCAAAGATTTCGATCTCCCTATATCTAGAGGAATCTTCAACTTACAACTTATGTTAGGGTGTCAATGAGTCAAGCCGACTAATGAGCCGGCTCAAGCTTGACTTGACAAGTGGCTCGTGACAGAGCTCGATGAACTGATAAGTCAGGCTCAAGCTAGACCCAACTCGACTTGTCAACCTGTGAACCTGTTCATTTTAAAAAATACTAATATACAATATAGTCAAAATATATTAAATTTGAAGATTTTATTTTTAATGTACTAAAAATATTTTAAAAAAAATATTTTGGTATTTTATATTAAATCATTTATTATTATTTTTCTCCATATTCTAATTATATTTGTCATTTTATTATACCTATGCTTAAATTAAAATTATTTCTCTCTTTTATAATAAACAAGTCAGCTCGTGAGCCGACTCAAACTCATAGACTTATGCTCGAGTTCGAGCCCTAACTCGACAAAAGTAATCAAACTCAAGCTCAAGTCGAAGGCAGCTTGAGCTCGACTCGACTCGACTAATTTACATCCCTAACTTATGTAGACTCCAACTGGGTTGGTGATCCTATTGATCTCCATATATCTAGAGCAATCTTCAACTTACAATTCAAATATGGAGGAAGATTTACAAACATACCACTTAAGTCCTATCTATTTACATATCTACCATGTAAACTTCAATTTTGTACATACATGCCACCTTATATATACTTGAAAATGTGCATTTCACTTTTCAAAAGTTAAAATGGTGGTATTTTTGAAATGAAATGAAGGATTTTTTTGGGTATAAATGTGAAAAAGTAAAATTTAAGTATTATATATGCAAATACACATACAATAAATGTATTGATTCTTTAATAGATATTTTTATAAAGAATAAAGTTCTAATCACATCATAGACAGGCCAGCTTTAAAAATATTAAATAATTCTAGAGAATGTTCTTAAACCTACACCTGAACTTAAATTTCAAACAGACCCAACATTCTGAGTTTAAGAAGACCAATTACTTGATTCCCACTAGAAATTTGTATCAGTTAGTGTAAGAAGAAATTAAAATAAAATATTAATTCTTATAAAAAATAAATTAAATTATATAATATTAAGAAAAAAGATTTTCATACCCGAGGAGTTTCATATGTCCCTGATAGCGTTCTTCACTCAACAAACCATAAAAAAAAGCTACGGTGAAGAAGCCTATGTTTTGCTAGTATGAGGGCAAAGACTATCAAATCTCAAGTATATTCGATAAGATAAATCCAAATAGATTAGATTACGAATTTTTTCTTTATCAATCTAAAAAATTAAGAGAGATGAACATCGCTACAAAAAACATCAAGCTAAGCTCGATGTTCTGCTAGATTATTACCAATTAAATATTATCCGTTTTATTTCATATTTTATATAGAGTAGTCTTCAGAGAAATTACTCCGAAAGAATCACCTTCTAGTTTCATCACAAGATTCAAGAAAATCGGACAATAAATATAAGCACAAAAGCAAAATCAAAATCACCAAAAAAATACAAGAGAATTTTAGTTGAAAAACCCCAAAAACAGTAAAAAATTACGGAGCTACACCACTATAAATTCACAATTAAAATCAGACAGTTTTATAAAAGACTCACATAAGTTTCTTCCTTACATTCACACAAAAAAACTTATAGGACGGTCCACAATCTTCTCCAAAACGAGGCGAACAACACACGCTAATATCTAAAAAATCTTCATCTCCAACCCCTCTCCCTTTCACCATGAACTTGTTGAAGAACACACTTGAAAAAGATACGCCGCTTGAAATTTTTTTAAATCTTGAAATTTTACGTACCAATTGCTCAAACTCAAAAACTCGCGGGCTGGGCGTAAAAACGTCGTGCTCTTGGAAAGCAGAATTGTGCTGAGCATAGCGGGGCGCTTGGGCACCCAAGGGGGGCGCAAAGGCACCCGCTTCTCTGTCGTGCTCCAAAACATGGACGCAAAGGCACCCACTTCACAACAAGCGCCCACATGGTGAGTGATTGAGCCCCCAAGCTTGGCTCTTAGGCACCAGGTTCTTGGTCAATCTCGGGTGCTTTGGCATCACAAGACTAACAATCTCACGCTTGGAGACAATAGCACCCAACACCAATCCTCTATACTTGCACCTCCATGTGAGTTCTTCAAAGTCACATATTGTGCTCATGTACCGTAGTGTGGCTCACCACCGGTCTCAACATCATGAAACCCAACTGAAGCCAAGCGCATCTTTAGCTACTCAATAGTCACCACATTCGTCAGCATATCCGCAAGATTGTGAGTCGTGTGTATCTTCTCCAGGAACAACTGCTCATTTTTAGGAATGAAATGGTACCTCTAGCATAAAAAAAAAACATTCTTAGCAAAATGAATCACACTCCTAATTTGCAATTGTCTACTCCTGTCCAATTCTGCCATGAAACTCTGTAGCCAAATCATCTCCCTACTATGATTAGTAATAACAACATATTCGATCTTCATAGTTGAAAATGCAACAATCTTTTGCAACCTGAAAACCCAAATCACAGCTATGTGAAAATATATCTCGTTGTACTTCTCCTACTGTCCACATCTCCTGCTAGAACTAAATCTATAAATCCATGTAGACTTATCCATGCACTTCCATAGCAAAGTGTCATGATTGTTCTCCTCAAGTACCTGAGAATCCACTTTATTGCTTCCCAATGATGTCTGACTGGATTACCCATGTACCTGCTGATCATTTCCACTGTGTATGCAATATCTAATCCATGACAAATCATCGCATACATCAAACTTCTAACTGTTGAAGCGTACAGAGATTTCTCCATTGTGCTCGCTCTACCTCAAAGTTAGGTGATAGCCTCTTAGATAATTTGAAGTGACTACCTAAGAGGGTGCTAACTGGTTTCACCTCACTCATGTTGAACATCTGTAGGATCTTTTCAACATATTTTCTCTTAGACAACTTCAATGTTCCTGCACTCATGTCCATGTTGATTCTCATCCAGGGATCTTCCTAGTTTGACATAAATCACTCATCTCGAACACACTTGATAACTGATTCTTCAAGTCCTGATTTTCTCCATATTTGCCCATGCAATCAACATATCATCCACATATAAAAGAACAAAAATATAACAATTAACAAAGTGTTTGATGAAGCAACAATGGTCTGTCTGGCACTTCAAGTACGCATTGTCTGACCTAAACTTGTCAAACATCTTATACAATTGTCTCGGGGCTTACTTCAAGTCATAGAGGTTCCTCTTTAATCTGCAGACCAACCCTTCTTTGTCTGGAACTTTATAATATTGTGGTTACACCATGTGCAGTTCCTCCCATGTAAGAAAGTTGTTTTTACATCCATCTGCTCTAGATGTAGATCTTCTACTACCACCAGACTTTGCATAACACTCATAGTCATCATCTTCACTACTAGGAGAAGATCTCGGTATAATCACTCCTTCCTTTGCTGGAAAACCTTCACAACAAATCTTGCCTTGTAGCACTTGCTACCATCTGACTTCTTATTCAGCCAGTAGCCCTACTTGTTGTGCAGTGCTCTTTTGTCATTTAGTAGTACCATCAAATCCTAAGTCCGATTTGACTTCAAATATTGCATTTCTTTATCCATAGCAAGCTCCCACTCTCTTGATTTTTCGACTTGAGTGTCCTCCTCAAAGCACTCTGGTTTACCACTATCAGTTAGTAACAAATAGTATAAAGAAAGATAACACTTTTGTAACGTGTTGTTTCACTCTGCTAGATCTCCTGACTTATGTAGCAGGTGTATGAGGAACTTCCAGTGCTCACTTCTTCTTTCTCTACCTTCCTGATCACCGGTATCATCTATCTTCACATATATGAATTCTTCCAAAGTAGTTGATAGACTGTCGCGAGTTCTGAACATGTCCTTGTACATTTCCATCTCGTTAAAAGTGACATCCCTACTCTTGATGAAATTTTTATTTTGAAAATCCCAGAACTTGTACCCAATCTCTTCTGAGTCATATCCAATGAAGGTGCACTAGACAGATTTTGAGTCAGCTTGCTTCTAGCACCTGCATCAGCATACACATATGCAAAACAAACAAATAATCTTAAATGAGATAGACAAATTTTTTTGTCAATGTAGGCTTCTTCAGGGAAGCCTTCCTCCAAAGGTACTAACGAATTACAATTAATCAAATAAACTACAGTGTTAACTGCTTCAGCCTAAAACTATTTCAATAAGCATGAATGTAACCTCGTGCTCCTAGCACGCTCTGTGATTGTAATGTTCATGCTCTCAGTCACACCATTTTTCTAGGGTGTCCTTGAGACAAAGAACTCATGCATAACCCCCTATATAACATAAAAATTCTTGAACTTCTGATCATAGTATTCATCTCCATTATCTGATTTGAGACACTTCAGCTTCAAATTTATCTCGTTTTCTACCATAGTCTTAAAAACTTCAAATACATCAGATTTCTACTTTAAAGAATAAACCAGTCCCATACTCGTGTGATCATGAATGAATGTGACAAAATAATGATAACCTTCAATGGACTGAACTATAGTAGGATCTCATACATCAGTATGCACTAACTCCAATTTCTTTGACTTCCCCACTGACCGCTCTTTAAGAAAGAAAGTTTCTTTTGCAGTTCATATATACAATCCTCACAGAAATTCAGATATACTGATTTCAAATCCTGGAGCTTATTCTTTGAAAGAAGAGACTTCATCCATTTTTCGCTCATATGGCCAAGCCTACGGTGCCACAGACCTGCATCCACCTTGGTTCCAGCCACATCAATGGAATCAGTCATTTCATTGATCAGATAAAGGGTGCCTTAAATGTTGCATCTAGCCATCACTAATGCCCTCTGGTCACCTTCAGTAAGCTTCCAACTGCTCCATTCGGCAACCTTATATCAACATCACCATTTTATACTATATTGTAGGCCTTGTTATCTCCCAACTAATCATTACCTGAATTACTTTGAGTTTAGTTTTTATATTCGGCACCCTTACATGAAAAGAGGCACCTGAATCCACTATCCATAATTCATTACTGTCTATAGAGCTAACACTAGAGCTACTTTGAATTTCACCAGTAGAGACATTAGTAGAGAAACTACTATCTTGTTCTCCACCACTAGCTTTCATCG
Organism: Papilionanthe hookeriana x Papilionanthe teres; assembly: GCA_022702705.1. Lineage (NCBI taxonomy): Eukaryota > Viridiplantae > Streptophyta > Magnoliopsida > Asparagales > Orchidaceae > Papilionanthe > Papilionanthe hookeriana x Papilionanthe teres. Next base: position 67,580,814 of record CM040437.1, read on the forward strand.
GAGCTTTGCATTTCTTTTTGAAATGCTCCTTTTTATCATAGTTCCAAAGTTCTCCTCTTCCTGACATGGGCTTTCCTTTCTTGAAATTTGATCTGACTCTGCCTGTATTCCTCCCCATATTCATTCCCCTGTTATAAACATTCAACGCAGAACCTAAAGATTCACCATTCGCTGCTTTTCTGCGAACTTCTTCATTTAGCATCAAACTGAACATGTCATTAAAGTTCAACTTTGAAGTCCTTAAAAAATTACTCATCGTCGTTACCAAACCATCCTAGCTGTCCGGTAATGAAGACAATATCACCAGTGCTTTGACCTCATCATTAAACTTGACCCCCACATAACACAACAGACTCGTCAAAGTGTTAAAATTATTGAGATGCTATGTCATTGAACTGTCTTCCACCATCTTCATGTTGAATGACTTCTTCATTAACAAAAAAAAAAAAAAAACTTTATTGGAAGCAAAAGATTTTTTGTACGTCTTGGCCAGCGCTGACATGAAATTCACCGTAGTCTTATTATTCACAATGTTGAATGTAACAAGTGAGGAAAGTGATAACCTGATCTAACCCAATGTTGTTCTATCCAACACTTCCCACTCCTCCATAGACATACACTAAGAATTCCATGTGATTCCTTGTAGTGGCAAGTACAATATTTTCTGATACAAAAAAATCCTCCACATGCATCTTCCAGAAAGCGAAGTTCGTTCCATTGAACTTCACCTTGAACCTAGCTTCTTCGATCATTGCACCACTCTAATCGAACCCCTCTCAGATACTAGTTTGTTGGGATAAACTATTCCAAAAGAATTTCGTTCTAGTTTCACCGTGGAATAGGATGACATGTTTGAGAAAACTGGAACAATAAATTTAAGCACATAAGCAAAATCAAAACAACCAGAAAAACACACGATAATTTTACGTGGAAAAACTGTGAACGAGAAAAACCACGGAAACACATGACCACAAATTCACTATGAAAATCAGATAGTTTTACTGAGTACTCACACAAATTTCTTCTCCATGCTTACACGAAGAAACTTACAGGATACTCCACAATCTTCCATCTCTGATCCGACACGAACAACTCTCTCCGATATCCCATAAATCCACCTCTCCAAACTCTTCTCTTATTCACTAGGAACTTATTGAAGAATACCCAAGTAAGTCTTAAAGAGGATACACCGCTCGAGATTAACTTGAAAGCTGAATATTTGCATACCAACTGCTTCAGGCGCTAAAGCGCCCGTCCTCGAGAAATAGAATTGTGCCCATCTTTGGGAAAGTAGAAGCAGCACACACATGGTGGGCGCTTGAGGGCCCAAACCAGACGCTTAGGCTCCGAGTTCTCAGTCTTTTTTGAGTGCTTTGGCTCCACAAGAATAACAAGTAGGTCATCATTTTGATCAATATTATTATAGCTACTAACTTCCAAATCCATACAAACTTATTCCAGAGTAATAAAATTATTATTATATATAATTCATTAATACTCGAACAATGTCACAAGACTAAAGTTTTTATTCAATATACTTAAGTTAAATAGCCAAAATTCATGTGAAAAATAAAAGATTATATCCTCATGAAATTGTCACATGAAAACTCTAAGCAGCAGTTTGAGCTTGTGACAATGATGCACGTTGCTGCTTATCGATTTGTTCCAAGTCTATTTCATAGCAGACAAAGGCACCAATACCAACTGTTTATTTCATAAATTGGATATCCACCAACTACAGTACCCCACCTGCTCTCTTCTTTCAATTTTGATTCTCCACTGTCTCCTCTCTTTATACAGCTAAATAATTAACAATTCTGATACAAATAATAAACCAGAAAATAAAAATTTATCAGCAGCTGCAACAGATTATAGTCCAAAACATGCAAGCAGTTTTTCTTAATATTGTCACATGAAATGTAAATGCCCACATGTAGCTACTAAAATGCTAATGAATATATGATAAAGAAGTCATACATGGAAAAAAAAAAAGATATATATATATATATATAAATGAGAAAATTTCATGAATACAAAAGTAGGAAAATTTGTAACTGTGATGAAATAATAAATCTTCTGTACAGATTTATATCTCCATTTGTCCACAAAACTTCAGTGTTTTTTTTTTCTGAGGTAATGAGGAGAAGAAACAAAACTATAATTACAAAAAGAATGATTATCTAACAGCAACTTAAGCTGTGGTGTATCACTCACCAACACCAGTTGGTTTGCTTGCTCACTCTTGAAATTTTCAGCTGTCATTTCAGTAAAATACATCTGCAATCATAAATATGCAACATAATTATTTATGCATAAATTTCACATTTTTGTGCATCAATATTGATCAGATAAGTATTTTGAATCACCAGACAACGAGCTCTTGCCCCTCTCTAAGCTCGGATCGCCGCCGACGGAGAAGCTGTTGATGATGGTTTTCTGTCTTTTTCACTTCAGTTCAAACATCAACATATTGCAGAAGCACCCCATTGAGTTACATGTAAATTTACATATGTTTCAGGTGTCATTTATGAACACTCTGCATATGAAATCTCTGAAACGCTTGGCGTATTGCTTGGGATCGACGGCGGATATGGAGGTCGGGTCATGCTGAATCGACTTGTATGCATGCTCGAGTTTTTTACTGATATCGTAGTCCTGAAGTATGTCTATGATGCCAAAGAACAACAAGACATCGTAGCACTCGCCTGTCGGTTCGCCGATCAATTGTGTTTCATAGTCGTTCCTCCTTATCATCCTCTCAACTCGGGCGAGCTGGTTGATGCCTAATCTGATCGATTGAGATCAGAAGTTTAATCATATCCTGCTAATTACATAACTTTGCAAAATTCATAACAGAAAGAATGGGTTAGTTATAAGATAATTACCGAGCGGGAAAGCGAAGATTGGAGTCTAATAATGAAGGACATTGATATCCCACTTCTGGTACAAAATCTCTAAAATGAACACCCACCAACAGACTGTAATCCATGATCCTCTCCTGTTCTAAGAATTGACAATCCCTGTCTACTTGTCTGAACATAGAGAAACAAAAAAGATTCAGAAACTTCTACTGTCTACCTGTCTACTTGTCTACTTGATTCATTGATTATAAAAGGAGTACTTACATACATACCAACTAATTTCTATGAATTTACATATCCAATACCGAAACTTCTTACATTTATAGCAAACAAATCTTTCATATCACGCCAAAGATATCAACATTTTAACTTTTTAAAAAGGGAGATACAGCCTTTTATGCATGAGTGAGATGGCGTGTATGTCAAAATTGAAGTTTAGACGTTAGACATGTAAATTCATATCAATTTATTGGTATGTATGCAAATCTTCCTTTAAAAATAAGGATGGAGGTAACCCAAAAATACAGATTTAATGATGGGCACCTCTGGAATTCATAAAACCGTGATTTTGGCAATCTGAACATAAAGTCTAAATCGAGGTCCTTTAATGTGGTGGTGCCATCAATTTCGGATTCGGGTTTGTCGGTGATGCGGCCGTATGAAGAACCCTTAAGATCAAAACGCCTGTGAATGGCATATTCGGAACAGAATAGATTACCCATAATGATAAACCGCACCTGTGTCATTAAAAGATAAGAAATCAACAAGTTTAAGAATCACTTAGAAGTTCCTGGGATCAAAGTTGCATGAAAAACTGTTATCAACTCATTCTGACCTTCTTCTGCGCAGCACCGGTAAGTTTCACACAATGTAGACCAAAGAACCTGGTCACTAGAGTATTCTCGAAAGACCGGACATGGTTATAGTAGGCTGGAAGCATTCGAATCAGCAGCTGTGACATGATTAAAGGCATGAATCAACTTATGAGAATTTTATACTTCTTAAAAAATGCATTTTTACAAAGTAAACTCACTTTAGCTTCAGATTTCTTGATGGTTTTGATCATGTAGCGATCATCGTTCGTCAGATAGAAGAAGCTTCCGCTCTTTCCAGGGGAGGAGAGCTCTCGAAGAGCATCGTTGCCGCATATTGAAAGCATATAATCAGCTGCATCAACCTTGAAAAGCTTTCTCAGTGTTCTGCACAATCAAATTCAGTAAGTGGAGTTCATGAAGAAGAAGCTCACGCCATTATAAGTGAGAAGATCATAGAAGAACAGACCTGAAAACCACAGGGCAGTAATCCTTCCATCTGAAATCACACGACTGGTGTGGAGGTGTGTGCTTAGTTCCTTCAGGAGGGAACTTTGTCCATATTTTTTCTCTAGGATCGAACGCCGAAGATTTCAAATCAAGTGTTGTTGGTTGTGACTGTTTTCCAACGGCATGTCTGTACCATTCCAGCAGATAATGGAAGGAATTAAGCTAAGCTCAGAGTAAAACAGAAGAATCATGCATTTCATTACAAAAAGATCAGAGCTTGAAGAAGATGAGTATCTACTCTTGATAGAGATGGGTAGTTCAAATCTGCTAAAAACAATTTGCCGCAGAAAATTCATTTCTTGCTGATCTCTTTAATCATTCTATTGAATGATTCCTTATTGATTCAAATTGAATTCTTCAAAGAAAAAAAGATACTCAATATATATTTGGAAAAAAAATATAGCAAAGAGATAAATTCAAATGAGAATTTAATTTCTTTAACCTAACAACACAAATGAACGGGCACAGTTCACTCCACAAAGAATATTGAGCTTCCATCAAAGAATTTGCATTAAAACTATCTAAACATTACCTTTAAAAGGTCTAATTTTTTGCAAAATTAAAAAAAAAAAAGAAAAAATTCAACATTGCATCAACCAATGTAATCCCTTTGCAACCTTCTCTTTATCAAACGAAAAATCTCATTTACAAAAGACAGCAAAACAAAAACAACACCTTTTCTTGATCTCCTCAAAAATTCAAATCAAAACTATACTCAATAGAACAATCTTTACAATTTCAAAAAAAAGCAATACCTACCGTATTCCAAGCTGCAGGTTAAGCATAAGCTCATAATTCTTATGCCCCTTCGATATCGTCACCCCCTGCTTCCTCGTCGGCCTCGGCGACAACCTCAATGGCAACTGATTCTTCGATGAAGAAGATGAAGACGACCTCCCTCCTTCACCTTCCGTCTCCTCCCTCCCCTCATCTGAATCCCATATCTCCCCATTGCCATTAATCCCAATCACAGTATGCTTCCTCCCATTCACCTTTTTCTGCCCCGCCGTTGCCGTATCCATAGAAACCCGCCGCCGCGCCGGCGGCGGCATCTTCCAGCCGGAAAAGTTGAGGGCTTTCTGCGATGGCAGTATAGACACTGTTTCAGCAGGAGAGATCTTGCATTCTTTCAACGCGGTTGAAAAGAACTCCTTTGGGTTGCGCGGAGACGAAGCAGTTGCAGTTCCTGAAGGATAGTATAAACCTTCCTGCTCTTCTTCCGACTCCTTGTTCCATAATCCTATGTAAAGACTACCGTCGGCCCACCGGAATCTACCGGAGCCAACGGGTCTACCTGCTTCCCAGCCGCCGTCGAACCTGTTTCCGCTAGCCCATGTAAATGAACCCTTTCCATGAATAACTCCGTCTTGCCATTGTCCTGAATACTCGTTCCCGTTGGTCCACAGATACCTACCGTGCCCGTCGGGCACACCAGAACGCCATTCTCCATCATAATAGTCGCCATTGGAGTACGATTTAGTCCCAAAACCATGGCGATGGTTCATAGACCAAGTTCCTTTATAAGTATCCCCAAACGAACCTATGTAAGTGCCGTAACCATCCATGAACCCAGCTTTGAACTCGCCTTCGTAAGTCGAACCAGAAGGCCACGAGAACTTGCCTTGACCAGTGGTGACGCCTCGTCGCCATTCTCCTTCGTACATGCATCCGTCGATCCAGAGATACTTTCCGATGCCGTGAGGGACTCCGGCGGAGGACCATTGGCCGGTGTAAAAATCGCCGTTTGGGAGCAGTTGCTCGGCGTAGTGGAGGTCGCCTACGAGGTCGGATGAAGAGGAAGAGGAGGATTCGGGAGTGGCGGTGGTGGTAGTGTTGGGATCAGAGGAATCGTCGTCGTCGGGAGCAACGGACATGGGGGAGAAGATGAAGCCGCGTCGGCGGCGGCCGAATTCCTGCTGGTTTAAGAACTGCGCTCGCCGGACTGTCGACTCCCACGCCTTCACGCGCTGGCTGTTGATATCCTTGTGCATTATTCGGTCAGATTTGGGGGTCGGATTCCTGTTCTAGTTTGCTATTCGCCATTAATGAAGGTTGGGAGAATGGAAAGGTTTGAATTTTAATTGTGGTGATTGCTGGTGTGTTTGTTTTGGATTTCAGGACGAATCATGAAGAAGAGATGGGATTTGAGTTGTTCCCGATCTTCACCGCGAAAGGTTCTGTTCTTCTTCTCCCTCAATTTTTCCTTTTTTAGGAGAAAAAAAATTGATTTTTATCTCCCCCTTTTGCCTGAATTGGGGAGAGGAGGGGTGGAGGGAGCTTGGTGTCCGTTGGCGGGCCGAGTTTGGCGGTCCGAAGCGTGTGCTCGATAACGGGCCCGACATTTGGCGGGTGGGAACCGCCTGCCGTCCGATTTCTTAGCTTTCGCGATTTTATTTTCTGAGATTAATATTTCATATAAATAATTAAGAAGAAATTGCGTTTGTAATATTTAAAAGTTCATATATTTACAAAATTAAATAATTTTATTTAATTTCATTATCTAAATTTAAAAATAATTATAATTTAATAATATTTCTTTTATTGAAATAAATAAATAAATAAACAGTTTTTAAAATGTATTTCAGACGCTAAAAATTAAAAAAAGTAATTCTATTTTTGGTCCAAAAGTCATGCTGTGAATGTCTTATTTGCGATGAAGAACAGTTGGATAATTTAAAGAATTTGTTTTATTTAGTTTGGTATTTGTTATGTTGGTTTTATTTATTTTCTTTATTTATGTATTTATTTATTTAGTTAGGCAAAAGTAGACCTTTTATTTGAGCGCGACAGTGATAAATCATATTATAAAAATATTTTATTTATATATTGTTTGATAATATTCATATATAGAATAGTATTAATATGAACTTATAGCTACATTAGAAATTTAATTTTTATGTTTTATTTAGGACAAATTAATGTATTTAACTTTTCTCATCATTTGTGTAACTTCTTGTCACAAGAGACATCACAACGAGCATCTCTTTTCGTAAGTTGGAAGTTACATCGACGACCTTTGCTTGCAACTTTCTCTGTTTTCTTTTATCGTTGAGGGTACTTCACGCTTCGTTGGTTCTGGCAATACTCTTCTGTTAGCGAGATTCTTCCGGGACTTCCTCATCTCTTTTGTATTGTCGAGGTTTTATGATTTTGAGGAGCGAGTAAAATGTGAAAAATGAGGTGAAATGATAGTATATAATATTATAAATATGCTAATTTTATTTAATGTGCATGTTGATACCCATTTACTATAATGATCTTAAATTCTTTCTTCTTTTGAAGAAATTAATCCCCTCATGATTAGATTGAAAGAATGTAAAACAAAAGAGAACTAATTTTCTTACATTAAAAATTGAAGTGAAGATAAAAAAAAATCAAAAGAAGGCATGATTGAATGTAGAAGACTAAAATAATAATGAAGATCTTCTAAGATGAGGATAAACATCATTCAGAGTTGCAGATGAGGATGAAGTAAGCAGTCAACAATCACTAATGTTTTTCACCAAGAAGAAAGGAGGGGACCATTAACCTTGAGTTCAGTGGGGACTGAAAATCTAAAGTTAGCAATGATCTAAGAAAGTTAAAGTGATTCTTCATGTTATATGTGGAGTAATTTGGTGACTTGAATTGTAGGTGTCAATGAGTCGAGCTAAGAACGAGTCACGTCTCGTTTGAGCTCTGCTCGTTTGTGGAAATGCAAACTCGAGCACGAATGATGTGCTCAAGCTCGGCTCCCAATGATGACAATAGACTCACAAGCCCTAAGAATAATGATAATATTTCCTTCGGTTACTAAAAAAATTAAATTTGACTTGAGTCATTCAACCTTTTTTTTGTGACTAATCTTAGGTCTAGTTTGTAAAATATTTAATACTCTACTTTACGAATTTACATTTTTTTTTATTTTTTATAACTTTCGTTGGTATAAAAATCGGTTGTTGTCGTTCAGCTTGAACGGTTAAACAATTGACAAGTTCGATAAGCATGTTTTTTAGAATTACTTGTGTCATGTTCCAACAGTTTGAGACAAGGCACATGTCTAAAGTTGGATCTTACGAAAGAGGAATAGGGATGCTAGAAGTAAGGGAGATTGAGAGGTGATGGTGGGCCAGCAAGGGGCGGGTCAAGAGACCGATCGGTCATAGACCAAACAACCCAAAAATCGATCGACTTATTGGGAGTCAATTGAACCGAAGATTATGGTCACCTAACCTAAGCTGACTGACGAGAAGACCATATGTTCGCCAATCAGGCATCAATTAACCTAGAAAACGATTGACTGGGAGCCAACCGACCAAATTTTAAACTTTGAAGGAACTTATCTGAGATTTATAAGTGAAACAAAATAATTCCATAATTATAGATCTAACATTCATTTTTTTCACCTTTTCTTTCAATGTTAGTTGAGGGAATTTATAGGGAGACAGAGAGGGAGAGCGCACGCGTGCTAGGCTTTGGAGATTCTGGCTTCCTTTTCACGAGGAGGGCCAATTGGAGAGTAGATCTATATAAAGATAAGTTATTGTTACCTTTTCTATTTTTTATTGATTTTTTTTTGTGTGTAATTTCTTATATTTTTAATTGAAAAAAATTAAAAAGAAAAACTAAAGTATAAATTCTTATGCACCGCAATCCGAATGACATGATATAAATTGCTTATATTTATAAAAAATTGATTAATCTTCATCAATGTGTTATGGAATATTTGTGTTAAGGAAATGCTAATTTTTGGGTTTCATGTGTATAAACTTGCAGGGAGGCAAAATGTATAGTTGGAGGGGGCTGAGGGAGAGATGAATAGGGAAAAAAACTGTGTTGTTTCTTCATTCAATGCTTCCCCTATTTATAGAGGATGCACTACAATATGAAAGAACATTTTTAGGCCCATTGAGAGGTTTTGTATTGGGGTATTCTGGTATTATACAAATGTCGACTTATCATCTTGTTACCTTCTGGATCGACCAGTTAAGCTTAGGGTATGTTTGGAGTAGCTGCAGCTTATCTTATCTTGATAAGCTGCTGATCGAGTAACTTGCCCGGATAAGCTGACTGACTGTTTGGTTTGTACATTTGGAAAACAGCTGATTTGTAATTGTTTCTGGATAAATGAACATTCTCTCACTGATCTTAATGAACTGGCTAACGATTTGGTTTGTGCGTTTGGAAACAGTTTATTTGCAGTTCTTTTTGGATAAATGAATATTCTGTCACAATGCAGTTGTGTTGTTTTCAACTTAATTGTTCTAGTTAGATATTTAATAGTTTAGAACAAATATATATATATAATTAATAATAGTATAAAAAAAGAAGACACACGCACCCACATCTAGCCACCAACACCAATACCAAAGCACCAGTAGCCATTTGATTGCACAAATATACAAATTAATGACATCTTGACATACTCTTGTGCTTCATACAATAGCTACTACCAATGAATGATAGGATTTGAAAGCATGAAAGCCTAAAAAACCAGCATTGTTGGTCGTATTCACTGTTTTACAAAGAAATAGAACAAAAAAAAAACATTGAGTGCACGAGTATAGTAGGCTAATCTTGATGTTTCTGGCCTATTCAGCGATTAAGTAGGCTTTGAAGAAGGTTTCATCGCCGACGAAGATGACCTTCTTGGCAAGGACCTTCTGTAGCTAGTCGAACTTGCGCTCATCTCCGATAGGTTGACAATAGCTGCCTTCCACCTGTCCCCACCATTCTTCTCCTTCACCGCCTCCATGACACCTCTTTCTTTAACCAGATGAATCTGTAGAGATCTCTTGGAGTTCGATCAGGGCAAGAGAGGCAAGGGAGACGGCGTTAAGTCGATCGAGAGACCTAGCAAGCGGCACGCCATAAATTAAAAAGTCGGACGCATGTCGAAGACGTAGGTCGCAAGGTCAATTTTGCGGCCTCACATATTAAGAATTTATCAACTATGTTTCACTATAATCTAGTCAAAAGCACGATCCAAACAACAAAACGACGTTTTCAAAACACCACCCGCACTTATAAGATGCCCCAAATGATCCCTTAATTTACTTGCCTCGACTAAGTTGTGTTGATTGGTACGCTTCAGTTGGGAGATTGAGAATATTGTGTGAGACTTGCTCTTCCATTGGGTAAGCTCTTCTACAGGATAGGCTACTGCATCGAGTTAGCATTCCAAATGTGATGGTTTAGAGATTTTGACTTGGTCGTCTTTGGCCTAGTTGACCTGGCTCTTCTGACGTGGTGGTCTCACATTCATTTTATAGTGGATCTGCCTCCATTATATTATTTTCTTTCGAAATGTTAGATCTCTGTAAGATTACTACAGACTTTTTATGTTGATATTTTAGTTCTTCGATTCTCTAACTTCTTGAAAATGACACCATGATAAGAATAACACAATTAAATACAAAAAACAAGATCTCAGTCAATTTTAATTAATGACTTAATGGTTGAACTTTCTTGATTTTGGAGCCTTAGATTCTTATAAATAAGGAGATGAGGCTCCTTCCCATACCTATCTTGATCTACATTATTCTTTGTTAGAGCCGGTCGGCTCTTGTGTCTTAGGCGTTGCAATCGACAAACTAAGGAAATCCCAGGTGGACGACCCCACCAAAAGCTTGATTTGCTCTTTTTTTTTTGAAAATTGAAAGCATGAGACTGCCCGTAGGGTGAAAAGAGGAAGAAAATAGCCATGAAAAGAAATAGTTTTTGCGCTCGTGTTGCCAGATCATGTGGCGTCAATTAATTCAATTTTCACATAGTGTAGAATAATGTTAAGCCACAACCTCCTATTATAGCTCAAGGCTCTCTGATCGATCAGGCTACTTAATTGTTTTTTGGTGTACTCTCATCGCTTTCACCAGTGCTCCTTCGTGAGCTTATCGCGCCGCTTGTTGTTTGAGTAGATTTGGCTCCTAGGTATGAGGGACTTTTATCTTGTGTTTGCAGTGTTTGATCTTTTGGTTTCTGATTTAAAGACTTTATTGCTTATGATAATTTTTTTTAAAGAGGATTTAGCTCCATTAAACCCAACTGAGGATCCTACTAAGCCGTCAATGATCATGGACTAGACGTTAGGTGAGGACAGTCAGCTCTCAAGTGTGGGTGGTGGAGTCGATCTCCCCGATAATCCTACATTTTCTTCGAAGATACGTGATAAAGCTATTGTACGGGATTGAAAGTTTGATGAGTCATTGGCTCAACATCTGAATGAGATTGAAAGTCATTTTGCTCGATTTGCGGAGATGCAGCGAAATGAGGAGATGCATGAGTTGTTGGCTTGTATGGAGAAAGTAGTTTAGACGGTGATGGTGTCAAAAGTTGCCAGTTGCTTGAGAGAGATCTCGAGTTTTCCAAGCATAGGTCGATTTAGATCGATTGAATAGGTTTAGGTCAAGAGGGGGATTTTTTTATAGGACACTCTTCGGTTGGGGCATGTCTAAGCCAATGTGATATCTTATTTTCGTGTTAGATATTTTGCTTCATCGGACTGATCAGAGTGCCTTGTTGTAATCTAAATGTCATTTCTGGAACAAAAATTATTTTATCTTTCTTATTTCTTGATTCATTTTGATTTTGTTGATAAACCTTACGAAAATAGTTGATTATTTCTGATTTTACTCCTGTGTGGTAGTTGGTCTTCCTCCATCCTCGTTATATATAGAGGGTTTAATTATGAGGCTATGCCTCTTTTGCCTTTTTTTATTCCTCACTCTCTTGACCTTCTATGTGTTAGTTTCACTGATAGTCTGATGACACTTTGGCAGTCCCCAAAAGATTTCGGGCTAGTGGCTTTGAAGGATCAGTCATGAATGCCTTGTAACCCTGATCCTCTCTTAGTTTTAAGCTCCTCTCTCACCAACTTCTTAAAGAGACTCTAAAAAAAAAAGACACCAACTTCTTAAAGAGACTCTAAAAAAAAAAAGAATAATTATTGATTTATTGGTGGTGTTGAGGGTTTTCTTATCTTCATTACTATTGAAGAAGCCATGGTTAGCCAATAGAGCTACCAAAAAATTAATTAATTAATTAATTAAATTACATTTTGAGTCACTCTTAGTTGAGGAAAGGGCCAAGCCCACCGTAGTACAGAAGGGTTTATATAGACAAGACTAAATATATAGGCCTTTTTAAGGGCTATTCAAAAGCGCTGTAAGTTTTTAAAATTCTCAAAAATTTATTTTATTTATTAATTTTATAATAACTTTTTTAGCTATATTACTAACTTTAAGTAGTTAAGCATGTCATTATTAAGATCCATCCTCATCTTTTTGGTTTTTCACAAGGCACTAAGATTCTACCCCTAGTTATTAATCATTTTAAGTGCCATTTCCTTCATATGGAAGCATCATTAAGATCAAGAATGACATGTGCATAGTAAACATTGAAGAGAGAGAGAGAGAGAGAGAGAGAGAGAGAGAGAGAGAGAGAGGGAGGGAGGGAGGGAGGGAGGGAACAATATCATGAAGACATCAAAATTATGTGATTTGACTTCAACTAAGTCTATAAACATAAGAGATAGATAAAAAAAAACACCATAATAGAAGTTATAATTGTGGTAAAAAGAATAAGAGTGTAATCTAAACCTCCAAAAATACTAGCCATAAAAAGTATATAAGAAATATAAGAGGCATGTTTCAAACTATGGATGAGCACCCTCCTCTTGTAAGTGCCAAATAATACTATAAGGAAATATGTTAAAGGTTGTTTGATTAGTACCTTTCAAACAAATAAAAAAATTAAATTTATTTCTTTTGAAAATATGCCATAATATATAAATTTTGTCACATAGCCCATAATCATATTCATAACAAAAATTAATTTTAAAATATGACTAGTAATTGTAGATTTTTAAAGTTAATTATCTATAAAATATTATTGCAACTCAAAATGTTTATAATGATTAAGAAGATGATGCCATATGAACAAAAGGTGCTGTATTATTTTTTATTGAAAAGTACATAACTAATAATAATGCAAGCATAATATAAAGGAAGTTGTTAAATATACAAATATATTTAAGATCATTGATAGATTTATATTAGTTTTAAGAATAAACAAAAATGATTTATATTTCTTTTTATTTTGAGGCTTTCATCATGTCAATGCCAATGAATGTTGATGTCTGTCGGAATGCCTGCAGCGGTAGAATAATGAATTATATCTTAGCGATGCACAAAAACTCATTCCACACTCAATTGTCGGAGTTTCAATACCCCGTTTTCTTGGTTGATAGACGTTCGACATGATGCACTATTCCTTGGCTCTTTCATGATTCTAGTGTCTCTGTTGCTTCGCATGGCGCTTCATCGCTCCGTAACACAAATCTTAACTCCCAACTGCGACCACTCCCTACCGTAAGACAACGAGTTCTTTTGCACACGAAAGTTATAACTCAAGAAAATGTGTAATCCTTTCCCGCCTGTGGGATAAAAAGTTGTGCATGTAATCACGAACTTATACTAGAACATTTCATTTGAGCAAGCCTCATCTTTTCGGGCTTTTCATGTAAAAACTTCCAGTATCTCTACTGATTGTTTTCTTTTATCTGAGTATGTTCGGTTTCTCGTACGACACTGAGATGATAATTCATTACTTTGTTACTGTGAAATCTCTACATTGCATGAAATGATTAAATACAACATCATGTGTTGAAGCCTGTTATGCAGTTGTCAATCATAGAGGGGAATAGAATAAAATCAACTTTATAATCCACCATTATTGGAAGTGGACCAATTATTTTTTTTCTTAATTTAAGAACTCCATAAATTTATCCAAAAAAAATTATGTAGGTGTCAGATCTAACTTAATATTAAAGAATTTATTAACTCATTTTAACTGCAGTAAGAAAGCAATATTTTTATTTAAATTCACTAAATCATAGCATTAACTTGGTTAATATCAAGCTCATGAAGCAATAAAATTCTAAAATTGCATACCTCCGGAATAAAATAATTTTGTATAGCACAAATATTTGCAAATAAATTATAAAAGATAAATTTTAACACATATACACCACATAAATCTTATATATTTATATTTCTAATACTAAAAGTTTCATATTTACATGCATACCTTCAAATCCTTGACAGCATTAAAAATGCCACTCACTCACATTTTAAAAAGTACACCATCTCCTTTTCCTGTTTACATCCGTAATACCAAAGTGTTACGCATGTAAATATCAAATTTTAGAAGTTAGATATGAAAATCTATAAGAATTGTATAGTATGCATGTTGATGCGCGCTAGAAAATTCGCGGCGGTAGAGTAATGGATTATCTTCTTAGCGTTGCACGAGGATTCAGTACAGACTCAGATGAAAGGAAAATAACCTGTGATGACACCATAAGTGTTTACATGGAAAACCCGTAAAAGGAAAAAACCACGGGACCTGGCTCAGTTATAAAAATTAACTATAGGTTGATGATTACAGAGACCTCTTATTCCACAGACGACAAAAATATTACTAGATTTTCCAAGTTACAACATTGACTGATGACAACTAGTCAGCGGTGGTCGACGGAGGTTGGAGGTGATCGGTTGTGGTCGACGGAGCTCGGCGATGTTCACCGACGGTCGGTGGTGGTCGACGGCCATCGACGATGACAGGGATGATGTTGGACTTGAGCTACTCAAAGCCTCAAGTTCTCTCTCAAGCCTCCTCCCTCATGTGAGAGGTGGGGCTTTATTTAAAGTGTTTTAGGTGCAATGCAGGAATATGAACCATTTTAATCAGATGGGCCGGAGAGCCTCCCTCGATTGAATGACGTTTGATGGACATTTGGGTGCCTTAACAGTGTCAGAATTGAGCAATTTTGGGCTTATTGGATTTGTCTTGTCGAAACACTCGATTCGACTATAAACTCGTTGAATTCGACATTCTTTTGACCTTTCAAATGTGTTCGGAAATCTTCTAAAAATGATTTAATCATTTAATACGGTATGATTTCGACTCGCATTCGACTAACTTTCAGCATTATTGGCCCATCTCATCAAGTCTCGTCGCTTTAACTATAAGCTCATTGAAATCGAGTTCTGAATAACTTTTTATCAAGATTTGAATATTTATTGCTCAAAATATTATCTTGAAATTCATGCGGTATCGTATCACATGTAAATTTTAATTTACTATAAGCCTTAATTAAATTATCTTATGGGTTAATTTGTAGTTAATTATTGATTCACCTTTGCGCAGATGAGCAGATCGGTGCAATGAAACCAGCGATCGATTCGGGTCAACTTCAATTATTAAAAAAATAATAATGAAAATTTTTAAATTTTAAAATTTTTTATAAATACTATATATTCTTTCAAGAAAAATAGAAAAATAATTTCTTATAATTTCGTACCCGTCCGATAAATTTATTTGTAAGAAAAAACTTTTTTTTATTGTTTTCTTAGATTTGAAAAAAAAAAAATTTTGAGATATATATAAAATAAAGCTAAGAAAAACGTATTTTTAAAAAGGGGGCACGTTGTGCCTCGGATCCATGCACTATCATTAATTCGTTAGTTGTGCTATTTTTATAATTTTGTTAGGGCAACGTTCATTTTTTATAAAATGTTAAAATAGTTCCAATTATTTATAAGTGATTGTTTTAATATGAAAACTTATGGAAATACAAAATAATTCTCAATTAATTTATAATTAAGCTCTAATAATTCTCCATGGGAAGTATTTCAGTTGTAATGTAAAGAGTATGGAAACTATATTGATATTTCTATAAATTTTGAGACTAAAATTATCTCATCAAAATGATCGGGGATCATTTTGGAACTTCATTAATTTCAAATAAGAGATAAAAAGGGCATCATACATGTTGTCAACACAGAAAGCAACAGAGAAAATTTAGTCAATCTTAGCATCTAGACAAATAAGATAAAATAAATGGCGCAAAATTATGAAGTTCCTTGTGGTAATACCCTCAATTACCAATCCCGAATCGTTTGAGGATTAGAGATTGATGCGTGCTAGAAAATTCGCAGCAGTAGAGTAATGAGTTATTGTTTTAGCATTGCACGAGATTTCAGCACACACTCAGATAACCGAAAACAACCAGTAGTGACACCAGAAGTTTTTACGTGGAAAACCGGTAAAGGGAAAAAAATCACGTAGTCTGACTAAGTTGTAAAAATCCACTATAAGTTGAAGATTACTAAAACTCGTTGTACCAAAAACAAGAATGAGTTACAAAATTTTTTGAATTACAAAGTCAACGTGTGAATGAATTTGTTGTAAGAAGGGGGTGCAGCCGATGGCCATCGGTGGAGGCAGGTAGGCAGTGGTTGATGGCGGTCAACAATAACTAATAGCGATCAACGGTGGTCAATTGCGATCAACGACGATTGACGGTGGCAGAGGTGGTGTTGGACTTCAACTATTTTCCAAAGCTTCAAGTACTTTTTAAAGCTCAAGTTCTCCCCTCCTCCCTTATGAGAGGCATGGGGCTCTATTTATAGAGTTTTAAGTGCAATTAATGCATGAATATAAATCATTTTGATCAGACCACTTAGAGGACTTCCCTCAATCAGACGACATTTGATGAACATTTCAGTGTCTTAATGAAGTTGGAATTGTGTGATCTTTAGCTCGTTGAATCATCTTGTCAAGACATTTGATATGAGTATAAATTCATCAGAGTCAGCATTCATTTGACATTCCAAATATTTGTTGAAATTAAAGTTTTGGATGACTTTTTATCGAGATATGAATATTTCTTGTTCAAAAGTTGCATCGAGATCTATGTCATACCTCAAAATTTATATTGAATGTTGAAATTTTGTTGACAACATATCAGAGATGTATTTTATAGCTTTGGTTCAAGAAGGACAATAAAATGAATATAGAATTATAAAGGTCTAATAAAGATACTAAAATAAGGACAGAGAGAAAAGAGGTGGTTAAGATATTCCAAAATGCAACCATGAGTATGTAGCGAAAGTGAGGTTTCAAGGCCTTCTGAGTAGTTGAATTAGAGAAAGTGATATTTTATCCCCACCAAATAGCATATAAAGAGGAAAATAGATTTCATACCATCATAGCATTTAATGTTAACACCTGCCAGTTAATGATTCAGATAACTATCGAATTTCATCATGAGTTAAAAGAGTTAAGTTTCATTTAAGGGATATTTATAATGTGTTTTAGGCCTAAGAATTTCATTTAAGCATTTTCCAGTCAGTTTAGGGTCATGGTATTGTAGGCGTCAAAACGGCTCGTTGTTCGTGAACAATTCCTGTTCAGCTTGTTAAGAGGTTTGTGTTCGACTCGTTTTGATTCAAAATAATTATGTATGTGTGTGTGTGTGTGTGTCTGTGTGTGTAAGATTGATAAACAGTATTTTTTAAAAAAATTGATTAATTACAAGGTTACAAAGATTTATAATCAATTAAAATTTTTAGTTAAAAAAATAAAAAAATATTAAATTATATTGAAATGTTGTTTTAATATAAATATTAATATTTAATCTAACATCGTACAGCTACGTGAATAAGGTCATCAAAATGACTCTTTGTTCGTGAACAACTCGTGTTTGGCTCGTTAAACAAATGTCGAATACAAATACATTTTTTTGTGTTCGAAATATAAACGAAGCAAACACAAATAGTGGTCTTTTTTACAGAGCCGAACAGGAGCTGAGCCTGGGTTTACTAGTGTTCGACTCATTTACGCCTTAGTGGTATTGATGGATAGTGAAACCGTGGTATTCAATGTTGAGTTTTTTTTCCTCGTGTTATTTTTATAATTTTGGAAGGTCTTTTTGTTATTTTATGTCAGTGGTGAAGAAGTAGCTAAACCAATTGATCATTCCAATGCTCAGGTGATATGAGCCTGACCTAGAGAGAGAATGAACCGGCGCAAAATACAGAGAGACAAAAAAATGGGTGCCAAAAGCCAGCGCCCAGGCATCAGAATCCAACGCTTACCTAGCGTCGAAGTAAGAGGTAATCATATTTAATTGAGCGACACGTATATTTACATGATTACCGCTTACTTTGCATCAGTTTTAGGCATCAAATTTTTGGTGTAGTTGTCTCAGGGAACGATGTTGAATTTTTATGAAGATTTTAGTTGAAACACTTGAAGTTTAGGCCTGAAATTTGTACTATTATCTATTCAGTATATTATTTTGTGAGTATCCCATTTCATGTATTGTTATTTACATAGTTAAAAATTATAAAAATATTATATGTTGAGTTTTCTTTTTATTTTTAGCGCAAATTATTATTTAGTTTTTATTTTGAGTATTATTTTGTTTTGTGATTTGTCTTATCTGCTAATTTTGGGTCACTAGTGAGTCCTAAGTGTGCATGTATAGGACTTCTTATGTTGAACTTTACGACCCCGAATTAGAAAGAATTGTTAAGAAAATAAAAATTTAAAAAAAAAAAACTAAAAAAGAATCTAGAAGAAATGACAAACTTACCTCAAGGAGAGAGTAACATACTTAGACCTAATATCATGCTTAGACTTCTTAGAGAGTATGTTGTCCCAACGGTAGAAGAAATTCGCTTATATATCATTAACCCTATCGAAGAAGTCAATTCTTTTATACTCAAACCAATCATCATTCAAATGGTTCAGAACAATCAGCCAATTCTTTTAAACTCAAATAAATCATCATTCAAATGGTTCAAAACAATTAGTTGGGGATCACCAATAGAAGACCCTAACGTCTACTTAGCCAAAGTTTTAGAATTTTGTGCCACCCTCAGGTATAAAAGTGTTTCTAATGATGTTATTAGACATAGGTTATCTCTTTTGTCACTTTAGGATAATGCTAAGATGATGTTGAACTCATTAACACTAATATCTATAAATACTTGGAATGGCATATCCCAAAAAATACTAGCAAAATACTTCTTACCCTCTAAATATACCAACTCATGAGCGATATCACATCATTTACCCAATTAAAGGGAGAGTCTATTTGTGAGGCTTGAGAGAAATTCAAAAAATTGTACCCGACAGGCTTATCATTAAAACCTTTTACAAAGGGTTGGTCGGAACGTTAAGGTAAATTATAGATGTTGCTGCCGAGGGGTCCCTTAAGTCCAAACCACTTAAGAATGCCTATACATTAATTGAGAAAATGACTACAAATAATTTTTAATAGCCCTTTGAGAGAATTAACCCAAGGAAGGAAGTCAATGTTCATACAAGAATGTGTTAGCAATCCCAACTTCACAAGTAGTCTGTGCTCATGACACAACTTCTGTATCATTAGTTCAATTCTTTATATTCCATATAAATGCTCTTAAAATTGATTGTTGTTTTCAATACTGTTATGAATGCTCTCATCTTTTCTTTATAAACTATATAAAGAAAGCATTACAAGTGATTTATTCATGCCCAATGCTCTCATAGGTCAACATTGAGCTCTAATTTATCAAGTGGCATATTGCAAAATTAATGATCATAATCAGCAATAGCTACTATATGGCTATCAACTTGGTTTATTTAAAGCATGGTTCAACATCAAAATAGTAAATATCATTAAATTCTCTGTTATCACATTTACAACAGCTGACAATAACCTATTCTTATACAAATGGAAAATTAAATATAGATCCAAAGGGCTCAGAAAATACAAATATTATGTAAGCACTAATTAAAATTAGGTATTTAAGGTCACCTGTGGAAGACTTAATTCGGCTGCAAGTGAGACTATGGAGACCACCATTTTGGTTTGTCTCCTTATTCTTACAAAAGACAAATAGCTTAGAAAAACCTTCATAATGGAGAGATAAATGCTGCATCAAAAGTAGGGCCTGGCTTATTAATTCCTTCTTCATCTGCCACCTTAGACTGCATGCTTTGGTTATGGGTAACCTAAAGCTATATAATAGTTTTTTTTATTATTATTTTTTTGTAATCTATCAAAATATTTTAAAAGAGAAATAGGCCATATGCGAAGAGGTCTAGTAAGGGTCCGTTTTAGGATAAGTAGCTTATTCTAAAACGCGGACCGCGGGTTGACCACAGAGTTCGACCCGCGGCCTGCGTATGGTATAAAAAACTCAACTGCGGTAGGCGGCGTTTTCAAAAACCCTTGAACCAAATCGTTATGCGGCGTTTTCAAAAACGCAGCCACACTTACAAGCTACCTCAAAACGGGCCTTGTATCTTGTTTAGGCGAGCTCGATATTATTTAACTCGGTTAGTGTTTGATCTCAAATTATTACTGTACGAACTTGTGCAAGGAGAAGAGTAAGAAAGAAAAAGGAAAGATTTGTGAAAAATAACGGTGAGAGTTTCTCCATCTATTTTCTTCTATTTCATGAATGGGTTCTTCTATTTATAAATTTGTGTTGGCTCCTCCAGAGATATGTACATGAGTTACTCCACGAAAGGAAGCAAATATTAGGAAAACAAAATAATATTGCTATTCATGTAGTGTGACTCAACCTTGTCTGACTAGCAAGGTTGAATGAATTTTCAAATTGGACTACACGAATTACATTGCAGGATACTAAGCCAGGAATTAAAAATTTAGTTGGCCAACTTTATAAAACTACATATTTCAAGTTGCCTAATCGAATTGATACATCTCCAATGAATTTTCATCATTCAACGTGAATCTCAAGAAATGACAGAGATCTCGAGGCAGATTTTTAGCATAAAATACTGAAACATCGATAAAAACTCATCTAGAATTCTGCTTTCAAAGAAACTTATAATCAAATGACCCGTTCGACAAGAACCCAATGTTAACAAAATTAGTCTAATCCGAGTCAAATCAAGCTCAAATTAAGTTAGTAGACCACTCTTGGAAGTTTTCTAGATATATTTAGAAGGTTAAGCGAATGTTGGATCTAGCAAGGCTATAGTCGAATCAAGTGTCTCGACAAGACAAATCCAACGAGACCGAGATTGCTCTATTCCGACATTGTTCGGGCACTCAAATATCCATCAAACATCATGTGATAGAATGAAGCTCGTCGGACCGCCCGATCAAAGTGGTTCATATTCCTACATTAATTGAGCTCAGAAAGCTATAAATAGAGTCCTCCTCTCATGAGGGAGGCTAGAGGCTGGAGAGAGAGCTTAAAGTTTTGAGAAACAACTAAAGTTCGGCACCACCTCTGTCACCGTCGATCATCGATAGCCGCTGTCAACCGCGGTCAACCACCGCCGACCATTGTCAACACCTGCTGACCGCCATCGATCACCGTCAATGGTCAGGAGTGGTTGCAATTAGAAATACCATAAGTATTTACGTGAAAAAAATAAAAAGGAAAATAATCTATGTGCCTAGCTTAGTCAGAACACTTCACTATAAATTGATGAGTGCACACACAGACTTTTGTCCCACAAGCGGGAAAAAGTTTCTCATTTCCTCAAAGTATAATGGTTGTATGTAGAGTGATTCATTGTACAATAGTCAGGAGTGGTTGCAATTAGAACTACTTGTTGAGACTTTGGTGCACCGTCTTCGAGGTGCATGTTTGCACAGGGTCAGGATGATGTGTTGTTTCCTATAGTGACTCATTACTTCGCAATGTTGGTTTTTACTCTATTCGGTGTTTTATTATTCTGCATCGTACGTCGTAACTTTGAAAAGTGTTTCATTGCAACAAGTAGAGGGAGACCGATGGTGGTTAATGGTGGTCGGTGAGCGGCTATCAAAGATGGTCGACAACTGCGGAAGTGGAAACCATTTGTCCGGGTTTCAGTCCCAAAAGACACTACAATTCAGTATTTTCATCTCGTACCAACTCCAAGTCCAACTCTTTCTTTGGTTCAAGGTCTATGTTCATTTTCAAGAATAGAGCAGGGATCTTTTATAGAGTTTAGGAGTACCTCCCCTACAAATAAGAAATAAATATGGACCAATCCATCCGACCACCCAAGTAGATTTTCAAAATCAGACGACATTTCATGAATATTAATTGCCTTCAAGATGTCGAAATTTAATGATCTTGAGCTTGTATTAGATTCATCTCACTGAGAAGATACATTTGATTGTTACCTTGTTAGGTTTGAAATATATTTGACTTCTAATTAGCCATAAAAATTTTTGAAAGTGATTTAACAGTTTGTTTTGACTCGGATTAAGACAATTTTGGTGTAATTAAGTCTTTTTTGTCAAGACGATTAGTTTAATTATAAATTTATTTAAATGAAACTTCTAGATGATTTTTAATTTGAGTCTAAATAATATTTGTTCAAAAAAAATTCTGAGATTCAAGTCAAATCATAAAATTTATTGATAATATATATATATATATATATATATATATATATATATATATATATATATATATATATATATAATTCATATTTACATAAGCGTCGACCTAACTCAGAATTATATATAAATGACTTTAATGAAGGCCTCAAAAGTTTTTTTGTTAAGGTTTCAAGAGAGTGACAAAGGGACCACCATGTTCCCTCCTAATTTCTCATTAATTAAAAAATCACTTAATGCATAAATATTTTTAGAGCTCAGTATATTGCCTATTATAGAGGTTGTATTGGCTTCTTGAATTAATTTTGAGTGAACTTAATCCAGTAAAAATTTGCTGCTCTTTGTTTGCATGCTCTCTCTCTCTCTCTCTCTCTCTCTCTCTCTCTCTCTCTCTCTCTCTCTCTCTCTCTCTCTCTATATATATATATATATATATATATATATATATATATATATATATATATTAATCCTAAATAAAACTAAATATAACAAGCCACCAGCTGTGATGTGTACTTAGAAAATTCACAAGTAGTAGTAAGTAATCGATTATCGTCTTAAGATTGTGACGTGAATTCAAAGACACACGCAGATTTAAAAAGAAATAAATGATGACAACTCGTAAGTTTTTACGTAAAACCCTTAAAAGTAAAAACCTACGACGCTCTGCTAAGTCATGAAAATCCACTAACGATTGCTGATCACGTAAATTCATCGTCTCAACGTAGAATGAATGAAGAATTATATTCTTAATATTACAACGTCGATTGATAGCGTCTAGTTTGTGGTGATTGATGATGGTGGTTAGCGGTGGACGACGATGGTTGGCGGAGATCAACGGAGGCCATTGATGATCGACGAAGGAGATCGACTGTGGTGGACGACGATAGGCGATGGTCGATGGCGGTCAGCGGTGATCCACAGAGGTTGGTTGTGGTCGACAGAGGTCAGCGATTGGCAGTAGCGCTAAGCTGCAGCTTCTCCTCAATGTTTTAGTGCTTTCTAGTCTTCAACTTCTTTACGTGATGATCGTGGTCTATTTATAGTGCTTTTGCGTGCAATTAATGCAACCATTTTGATCGACGAGCATGTAGTGTTTCCTCGATTAGACGACGTTTAAGTGACATTTGATGACCTTAACGATATCGGAATTGAGTGATCTTGTTCTCGTTGGATTCGTTTTATCAAGAAGGTCGGTTTGAATATAGGCTTGCTAGTGTCGGCATTTGTTTGACATTTCAAATGTGTCTGGAAATCTTCTAGGAATGATTTAATGACTTGATCTCAGTTTGATTTGATTCGGATTGGAATAATTTTTATACCATTAGGTCTGTCTCATCGAGCCAGTCAATTTGACTATATGTTTGCGGAAATCAAAGCCTTGATGATTTTTTATCAAGATTTGAACGTTTCTTACTCAAAAGATTGCCTCGAGATTCGTGACGGATAATAAAAATTTGTTGTTGGCGTATCAAGCTGATTTTGAAACCATTTCAAAATGGAACCAATTACACATTTTGAGCCAGCTAGTATTGATTTGGAGCTGGATTGAGCCGATTTCAATTTGAAGTTGATCCAAATAACTCAGTTTGAGCCATCTCATTTCAATTTCAAGCCGAGCTTTCTCAAAATCTAATATAACAAATCACAAATCAATTTCAATCCGCACTCAATTCATTTGTGCTAATTTCAAATCAACCTCAGCTCAACTCAAAATCAGATAATTAAGAGCTCTATTTATAACCTTTAATAATCCTTTTTGTTCAATATATTTGAGCCTTCTTTTTTATAATTCCCCATAAAAAAATTATCAACATTTGGATTTCTGTAAATGTTAAACCTTTTGATGATGTGACTTGTTGGTGGTAATTATGTACTAAAGATGAGCTAAGGTCATTATTATCTCCTCTAGACTTTAGAATAACATAATACATTATGAAAAATTTATAACAGATGAATATATATAATTACATATCTAACTCCTAAACTTCAATTTTACATGCGTCTCGCCCTACTTATGTATGATGGTAAACTAGTTCTATTTTTTCATGCAATATAAAAAATTTGAATGATATAAATTTAAAAAACAAAATTTAGTTATTAGATAAGTAAATTATATAAGTTACAAAAAAAAATTGCCCTTCTAAATTTTAGATTGATCTTTTTCCTCTCCCTTATTCAAAATAGTGATATGTCTTATCAAATCGACCTAAAGGTTCATATCCTCATTGGTGAAACACAAGCATTATCTTAAACTATTTACACGTAAGAGGTAGTCTCAATGATATAAATACAATATCACTTTTAAGGAAAAGAAGGAAAAAAATCGTGTGTGTGTGTGTGTGTGTGTGTGTGTGTGTGTGTGTGTGTGCGTGCGTGTGCTGCTCATCGCGACTTTTGATTGACAACATGCGTTACTAGCCGTGGGCGCTCTGGAATTACTTGTTCGACCCCGCTGAGACAGCATTTGCCTCAGAAGTGCGAGATCGAGCTGACAGACACATACGAGATTGACGTGACTCGTATCATAACCTTCAGCCAATCTTATATATATAAGAAACAAAAGTAACATTAAGAAAGAAGGATATTTTATTAATGAAAACATGGAGGATTTTTCATAGGATAGCTAGGAAGGGCAACTGAGGTGATGGGAAGCCATGGCCAACAGCATGGAGTGGGCCCACCAAGGTTGATATAGTGGGTTTTGATGTGTTAATCGGCTTAAGTTGGAAGAGGAGGCAACATGCAACAAACACTCACCTTGTTTTGTTGTTATTGTAGGGAGCAAATGTCCCCACCTTGTCCTTTTTGCTTTCATATAATGTATGTATGTGATCTTCCATGAATTTCAAACCCCAAGGTTTTTGTTTTGCATGGGTTAAATTTATGGAATGGTATATCTCTTAATTCAAGAAAAAGAAATTTAGTGAGCCTAATTTTATTATTAATTTTAGATGAGTATCAAGAAATTGCTATATTAATTTGCTCTAATATGAGCTAATATTTATAGTGCAATGTCAATCCATGAGAAATTATATATTATATATATAAAAAAAAATTTATGGTTGTTTTCTTTTAATGTTATTAACATTAATTTAATTGAATATATTTAAATATCATATTTTATGAAATATATCATAAATAAAATAGTGTTTGCTTATATCTCCTATTTATTTGGCTCTAGTTAACATGTCATGTTGATCCATGTATTGAAATATGTTTAGTTTATAAATGTAAACAATATACATATATAAATATATATATATATATATATATATATATATATATATATATATATATATATATATATATATATATATATGTGCAGAGGCAATGATACGAGCCTCCAACCAACTTCATGTGTTTAACCACTCGACTTAACTGCACATAAATGGATTCAAACCCCAGGCCCCACTGGACTTAGAATTGACCTTTTAGATGCCAATCAAAGAGACTGTGAATGCGACATACATACATACGTATACATATACATATATAAGGAAAAAAAAAAGACATTTTTTTGTATCAATTTAAAACTAACAAATATACTATCCATAAAAATATGCATTTTTATGGCTAATGTAAAGTGGTAATCATTTAGCTCATCAAAATATGAGCCGTTTGGTCACACAAAAATGAATGGGCGATGTATTATGTCCCCCATGGAAGAGACCCATACTTATCTTTTCATTTAATGACTATTTATTTATTCATTTATGCTTATCATGTGGGGCAAATAAAAGTTTTAAAATCATTATCATCATTAACCTTTTTTTTTCTATTTTTTTTATTATAAATTATAATAATAATTTATTTAATTAAAGTTTACATTGCAATGCATAAATTTAATCCAATCTCGGTCTCTAATAAAAAATTTACTAAATGGGATCAATTTAGTAGTACAATTTTTATATGATAGACCTTTATGAATCGTTTTTGTATACATATCAACTTACCACACAACTCATTTGTATGTACAAATCTAAAACCTAAACTTTTATATTTATATTTGTAACCCTTAGGGATTATAAATATATATATATATATATATATATATATATATATATATATATATATATATATATATATATGCATAAGAAGATGCTTTTCACTTTTAAAGGTATTAATGTAAATTCCCAAGGGTCAATTATATTTATCTTTATTTTTAATGAATTGAATATAAGTTCTTTTAAAAGATTCCAAGCAATAGTTGTATTTTTTCTAAAGATACTCTTTTTCTTTGGAGAAAATATTGTGTTTGGATGCCCAACTACCAGCTGTCACATCACCATACACCTCATCAGCAGGCGACGTGGCGGTCGGTGGTTAACCGTCCGGACGTTAAGATGCAATATTTTTTTTCCATTCTGGCATTTTCAATATCTCAAATATTTATTGATTAATCCTGCAATCAAAATTATCATCATTAATCTATGGAGCAATTGATAAATCTATTAAATAACACAATTTCTACTTCTTTTTTAAAATATTTATATAACATGGCAAATGTCCTAAATATTACATGATAAAACAAATATTTATTTCTAGCACAACAAAATTAGAGAGAAACCCCTCAGAAGGTTTAGTCACATTAAACATCGACCATCTGATGATCCGATTAGGAGAGTAGATGTTTTAGATTCGTCTTATGTTAAGAAAGACAGAAATAGACCTAGGAAGACTTGGGCTTATTGTATAAAAAAATGATCTTAATTTATTAGAATTAAAGGAAAATATGACACTAAATAGGACGCAATGGAGAAAAAAGATTCATGTAACCGTCCCCATTTAGTGGGATTAAGGCTTTGTTGTTGTCCTTGTTGTACAATAAAGATCACAAATAATATCCAAGTTTCAAATCTTCTAAATAAACTTCCATTAAACTCATTAAATTAAAATTTTAATTTATGTTCAAAACAATATAAGTTCTACATTGCTACCTTAAGAACACATGTTAAATGACATTCAAAGTATTTTGATACATCAAGTGAATGTATTTTACAAGTTTTTGGCTTATTTGTATAGCGTCTTACAAATATTATATTTACATATTTTGTAGCAAGGGGTTGGATGGATAACTTTTGCCAATAATGCTTTTGTGGAATTTTCTAAATATAGAAATATAAGTATTTTAGGGGATGTATCCGTGAATTTTTAATTTGTGTTATTTTAGAGTAGTTTGATGGGAAATGAGGATGATCAATAACAATTATCAAATTAGTCATCATGAGATGAAATATGAGAAACAAATCTTCAATAAAATGTTGTTTAATGTATGAATGAATCGTCATTATCATATTAGATCAACAGAATCCCCTATCGACTTAAGACCACGATATTAAGAGGCAATGATAGAGGTGTAAGTGAGCTAGATTGCTTGAGCTCGACTTGTTAACAAGCTTGCGAGTCAAGTTTATCAAGTTGTGAGCTCAATTTCACGGGCTAACTTTTCTGTAGTCACCCGTGCGGCTTTAGCGCTCTTACCTAGCACTAAATCAGCCTAACCCTCGCAATGTTGAGCTTGCAACCACAAAATGCTTTAAGAAGAAGAGTGGGGAGAAGAGAACACTAAACACTTCGAATACTTCGAACTCTTTATTCAAATGCTTAGTTTCTTACAAATGAGGGAGGGGTCTCTATTTATAATCCCCTCCAAGTCATGAGAACTTTCTAGATTACATTATAATATTATATCTTCTAGAATGAGGTGGCACCTCTAGCATCATGTGGCTTCATGTGTCCTTCTTCTGTAGTCTTCCGTAACGATGTGGCATCTTCTGCGAGTCATGTGGCTTACTCTCCTCCACATGTCCTCTTCTAGAATATTCCGCTCCATGCGTGCTTCTAGAGTTCTCCTTCCTGTATTTACCATGCCATTTCTCTGAAAATGGCGGGTCGTAACACTCTCCCCCACTTAAACCCACAATGCCCTCATTGCGGCTTCCCCCGCACCTTCGAAACTGCTTCCTTCGCTTGCCCCCAAACTTGGCAAACTTTGGTATCCCATTGGTGTTGTGAGAGAGAGGTGTCATGCCGCAAGTCTTCCTTGCTGGTGGCTTATCCCTTGCCTCCAACCTTGTTGACAAGTTGTCCCCCTTGTCCTTGGCAATGCCATCCATGAGTTGAATCGTCGAGAGCATCTTGGATCCCGGCTCGCTTACCCCGATCATCGGCACCGAGCAAGCTCGTTCCCCTTCCGTGATGCACAAGCAATCGGCAAATGGCATTGGGAATGCTTTCGCTTGTTCCAAGAAGCTCATTCCCGTGACAACCTTGTAATCCTCCAAAGGAATGACTGAGAAGTCTAATGTACCTGACCACGCCCCAATGTTGGTCTTGACTCCATTAGCCATTCCATCAATTGGCTCCGCTGCTGAGTTGACGACTTTGATGAAGCCCTCTCCCTTATGTTTGCCCTTGTCATCCCCACCTTTGACATCCCATCTCTTCTTTTCTTCATGCTTGCTAGAGTCCTTTGAATAATCCACCAAGCTTTCGGCAACCGCGATGGCAGCGGCAAGATCTTGCACTCCTCGCCTCCTAAGCTCGGTCTTCGCCCAATGTCGGAGCCCATCCATGAAGTCGAATAGAGAGTCCTTGTTCGACATATCGGGGATTTCAAGAACCAAACTTGTAAACTCTTTAACGTAGTCTTGAATCGATCCCACTTGCTTAAGCCTCCGCAATTGTGCTCTAGCTTCATCCTCGGCATTCTCGGGGTAGAACTATTTTTTTAGCTCTCTCTTGAAGTCGTTGAAAGTGGACATGGAGCACAAACCTTTCTCTACATCACCTTTTCTTCTTCTCCACCAAAGCATCGCGATGTCCGTGAGATAGAGAGTGGCAAATTGTATTCTTACCTCCTCATCCATGATCCCTATCGCTATGAAATACTGCTCTAGTCCCCATAGGAAGTTGTCTACTTCCTTCGTGTTGCGAACCCCTCCAAAACTCATAGGTTTTGGAACTTCGATCCTCTTGGCTTCGAAAGTCGGATGGCTTGTGGATGTCGCTAGTGCCCTCTTGCACAACGCCATGTCTCCACGCATCTCCTCCAAGTTAGAACGCAAGTCACTCATCTCCTTGTCATGGGCTCTTCGCACCTCTTGGAGTTTTACCAACAACTCCTCCTGCATCTTAGCCATGTGGTCCATTAAGGTCTCTTCAAGTTGGAGCATCATACCTCTAATCATTGAATGGATGGCGACGTCCTCCTCCTTGATTCCATCGATCCTTTGGCCAAGGTCCTCTACTTGGCCCTCCACACCATTCATTGCCTCCTCCACCCGAGTGAGACGCGATTCGAAGCCATGCATGATCTCCTTCGACCTCCCACGTTGCTTAGATGCAGCGGGATCTCTTTGCTCCTGGCGACCTTGCCCTTGTTGAGATGTCTCCACATTTGTGGCCTTAGACTCTATTGCGTGCTCCCTAACGCTCTTTGCCATTCCTTCGAACCAAGGCTCTGATACCAACTGTCACGGACTAACTTTTCTGTAGTCACCCGTGCGGCTTTAGCGCTCTTACCTAGTACTAAATCAGCCTAACCCTCGCAATGTTGGAGCTTGCAACCACAAAATGCTTTAAGAAGAAAAGTGGGGAGAAGAGAACACTAAACACTTGAATACTTGAACTCTTTATTCAAATGCTTGGTTGCTTACAAATGAGGGAGGGGTCTCTATTTATAGTCCCCTCCAAGCCATGAGAACTTTCTAGATTACATTATAATATTATATCTTCTAGAATGAGGTGGCACCCTCTAGTATCATGTGGCTCCATGTGTCCTTCTTCTAGAGTCTTCCCGAACGAGGTGGCATCTTCTAGAGTCATGTGGCTTACTCTCCTCCACATGTCCTCTTCTAGAATATTCCGCTCCATGCGTGCTTCTAGAGTTCTCCTTCCTGTACTTGCCATGTCATTTCTCTAAAAATGACGGGTCGTAACATCAAGCTCAAACTCTAGCTTGTCATGGCTCGACTCAGCTAGTTGAATCGTGAGCTAAGTTGACTAGCTATTAATCAATCACAACAATGCCTTCTCCAAGGAGCTGCCATAGTATTTCTCATTCTATCCCGTCATTGATCATTTAGCTTCTTTGGTGAGCTCCCATGACAATTTCATTTAAACTCACGAGCCAATTAGCTCGAATTCATGATTTGATCTATACTCGAGCTTGAGCTTGAGTTTTAACAAATGAGTCGAGCTTGAGTCAGGTATGACTCGAGTTGAACTCAACTAGTTTATACATCTAAAATTTCTCACTTGAATTTTGCTTATGTTACAATAGATGGATTCCAAAAAAATTTTGGCATGATACAAAAGTAATTGTGAAACATTATCATAAAGAATAAGAATAACTAGTGTTCACGAAAAGCAATGCACCATAACACAATTTAATTGTGATGATAATAGGAAGAATTTGCTACGAAGTTACTTGTGATACAGCGCAAATGACCCCCATGGGAAGAAAAATAGGTAACTATATGAAGAAATTTATCTTGATACACAATTAAATCAAGATCCGAAGGCTTCGGTCGGCTGTGCAGCACCATAGCGCAGTTTGGGAGTTGTAAAAAACAGCTTTTTCTAAATGTTACAGCTAAAATCTATATTTTCACACCATTCCTGATTAAGTGCGGGAGCAACTTTCTAGCTGTGTTCTTACTTTTTCATCACTTTTTCAAAAAAAGAAAAAATTTTAAGAATCACCTCTGTTTTTTTAACATCATATTATTTTTCAGCAGCTTCACAGTCGACTTTTAATTAAACTGCAGCTGCTTCAAACATACCCTCGTGTGCTTAAAAGAATAATAGAGTAATTATTAGAATTTAATGGCCTTATAATTTTGAGTATGTTGTGCTTATGAAAGACTTAATGATGAGTGTGAAATTATGGATATAAATGGAATGAAGTTGCAATGAATTTTGCAATAGTAAGGTGCCTTTTAATTGCAAGAATTTAGAATTTCAATATATTCTGAATGATGTCCACAATAAATTCATTATATATAAAATATTTTATGATTTGCCATTGATTTTAACTCTTGTAAAAAAAAAAGAACCATATTTAATTATTTATTAAAATAAATTATTAGAATTTAAATCAAGCAAATATAAATTTTGTTTGGGTCATTTACATATATACCACACAATTCTTATGAACATACATATCTAACTCATAAACATTCATTTTTCATAGATTTATAAAACCAAAGCGTTAAAAGTGTAAATATCCAATTTTGGGTGTTAGAGATGTAAATATATAAGATTTATGTTGTATGTATCTTCTTTATCTAACACAAACTTTTTTATTTACATTTATACCAACCAAAATTTTCATATCACAACAAAAAATATCATCATTTCAATTTTTTAAAATTATAATACACATTTTCATGTATAGAGAAGGTGGTATGTATGTAAGAATTAATGTTTTGATATTAGATATGTAAATACGCATGAATTGAGTGGTATGTATGTAAATCTTCCCTTGTTTTTTAGCCAAATCCTTTTTATCTCAAGTTTTCGATTGCACTAATCCCTTCATAATTTATTTTGGGTCCCGAAGAAGTTTGATTACTAATTTTTAGATGTTTTTGAATTGGTTATTGTTAATAGTGGCTCACAATTGTTAGACTAAAGACAAAGGGACATTCTTGTATTATTGCCTATTCTTTAAGCCTTTTGTTTAGACTCCTTCTATTTTAAATAGATGAGGGTGGGTGAGGCTTAGGCTATGAGATTGATAAGAGAGGCAAGTGAGATAAATTTTGTCCAAGAATCAAGAGAGTGATGTTAGCTTTGGAGGAAGTGAGAGAGAGCATCTTAAGGCTCTTGGGAGCAAATGAAGGTCCATAAGATGAGGGCTCATCTCAGTAAATCTACGTAACATCTCGCCTTTTGTATTAGTGCGATTCTCGATCGTTTCCTCCCGTGGATGTAGGTCCAAAGAGACCGAACCACGTAAATCGCTTTGCGTTCCTTCGTGTTTGTTTTTGTTCTTCGATGTTCTTCTAGCCAAGTCAATTTTCCCACAACAATCGGCGCCGTCCGTGGAAATCGACATTTCTCGGCTACAAGAATTTGGCATTCGACCGTAGGCAGTGTGCTCGGCCATAGGAGGAATCAAAGCAGGGTTTCGGCTTCTGTGTTCTCGAAGGCCGAAAGAAGTATTCGGCAATTCTCAGTAGGAGGAGTTCGGATTCTTTAGCCCGCAATCGCCGAAGGTGTTCGGCCGGGAGCAATCAAGGAGTTCGACGAAACTTATCGTTGCCCAGATCGGCAATCCGCATTTCCGGACAAATCAAGAATTCGGCTGCCAGGAGAAGTTAGGCTGTCCAGCTGCACGGAGGAGTTCGGCGGTTCAGTCAGCGAACAGGAGAAGGCGCGACTTCTTGTTCGACGCTTTAGTTTGAGGCAGCAAGTCGACTGGGGAGCTCGCGGTGAGGAAGCCATCTTCAGCGACCAAACAGCTGCGACCAGACGGAGAGAGAAATTTACGCGATCTTGCTTGAGTTCGGTCTGCGAGTAGTTTTCGCGAGACCATATTCGGCGGTGCCGCGGCTTCGGCGCAAGGTCAAACAAGGTTTGCTTGGTTCCGGACGCGAAGGAGCAGGCAGGAAGGCGGTTTTCTGCAGCTATAGGGAGAATTCGGCAATATTGTTTTGTCCAGGGAGGAATTCAACGTTTCTTGCCCACAAGATTTAGCAATCCTGTAGGAGAGGCCTTCGGCAATCCTACGTGGACGACTCGGCTTTCGCTCTTCTTAATCGGCAGCGAAGGGAAGAACAATAAATACAAAAAAAAGGGCTACAACTACTACAGGAAATCCATTCGGTTGACCGCAATTCTTTGCAGCAAGGAGTGCTTTTCGGTTGTGTTGCAAGAAGCTTGCAGGAATCATTAGCAATTCTATCTAATTGCACATTGTTGCCAGTCTCGGCAGTGAAGGTATTCGGCAGGAGCAGGTTATTTGGCCTTCACCGTCCCGATTGGCAGAGCTCCGTAGGATTCTTCGACTCACCCGTGTATCCAAGCTGCATCGAGGAGTTCGGATCTTTATTCCCTCGGCTGTACAAAGAGTTCTACAGCAGTCAAAGTCTTTCGGGTTGATAATCAGTTGATTGGTAGATCTTGGTGTGGAGACGTGTTTGGCGGGGACAAGGGCTTCCGCCAAATTCGACATTGAAAAATTTACTGGAAAGAACGACTTCGGCTTGTGGAGAGTAAAGATAAGAGCTCCACTAGTTCAGCAGGGTGTTGCAGAAGCCTTGCAAGGTTCGACAACATTGCCGGCCGACATGACCGAGAAAGAGAAGAACGTCATTCTGGACAGGGCTCACAATCTGATAATCTTGAGTTTGGGCGACAAAGTGCTGAGGGAGGTGTCGAGGGAGACAACCGCTCAAGCTCTTCGAGCCAAACTCGAGGTACTTTATACGACTAAATCTCTAGCTAATGTGCTCTTTCTAAAGCAAGTCGCTTATACTCATTCAAAATGCACGAAGACAAACCGCTTCGGAGCGTATCGACGAGTTCAACAAGGTCATAGATGATCTCGAAAACATCAACGTCAAGATGGACGACGAGGATAAGGCACTGCTGCTGTTAAACTCTATTCCTAAGAGCTACGAGCATTTCAGGGATGTGATGCTCTATGGAAGGGTGCAGACTATTACTTTGGAAGAGGTTCAATCACTGATCAGAGCCAAGGAACTTCAGAAGAAGCACGACATGAAAGAAGAAACCAGCGGTGACGTACTCGATCGTTAGAGGAAGATCGAGCAAGAAAGGTTCCAAAAGTGATCGAATGCATCAAAATCCGCAAAGAAGAGCGTAAGTCGGCCTTCCAAGAGATCTAACAGTGTTACCACCGCCACAAAGAAGGTCACTCGTGAGGAACTGTTCGGATAGAAAGAAAAGTTTTCGAGAGAAGCCTAAAGATTCCGGAGAAGCAAGTGTAGCCTCGTATGGCTATGATTCAACAGAAGTTTCTAGTGATATCGGAATCGAATCCAGCAAGGAGTGGATCCTCGATTCTGGGTTCTCCTTCCACATGTGCCCTCACAAAGACTGGTTCGAGACACTGCAACTGGCAAACGGTGGGTCTGTTCTACTTGGAGATAATAAAGCTTGCAGGGTACTTGGCAGCGGAACAATTAGAATAAATATGTTCGATGGAGCTGAACGAATACTTCAACACGTTAGGTACGTTCCTGAGCTTAAAAGAAATCTGATCTCTTTAGGTACTCTGGAGTCAAGCGGATACACGTTCAAGGTAGAGAATGGCTGCATTAGAGTAGTCAAAGGTTCACTCATCGTCATGAAAGGGGTCAAAAAGAATGGGCTATACTCTCTAGTTGGAAGAACTGTCATCGACAACTTCTCAAATGCAGTTCAATCAGAGACCGACAGACCAGCATTATGGCATACGAGACCTGGGCATGTAAGTGAAAGAGGCTTACAAGAGTCGTCCACGCGTAACTGTTATGCGGAGATCGAGTCGACGAAATTAGGATTCTGTGAACAAAGGTGTACCTGGGAAGGCTACTGTGGTGAAGTTCTCTACCGGAAATCACACATCGAAGAAGCCACTTAATTACGTACACAAGTGGTTTATGGGGCCACCGTAACTCGCACTCATGGAGGAGGGAGATTCTTTATGGCTATCATCGACGACTACACCAGAAGGTATGGGTCTTCATTCTTAAAACTAAGGATGAAGCTTTTCAACTGCTCGTGGACCGGTTAACTCTCACTGAAAACAAGATGGGAGCAAAACTGAAGCACTTGAGAACTGATAATGGTTTAGAGTATTGTTCAAAATAGTTTGAGGAGCTGTGCAGAAAGAATGGCATCACAAGACACAAGACAGTCCGAAACGCTCCTCAACAGAATGGCCTAGCTGAGAGGATGAACAGGGCTCTCCTAGAGAGAGTGAGGTTTATGTTGCTGAATGCAGGTCTACCCAAAAGTTTCTGGGGTGAAGTTGTGTCAACCACCTGCTACCTTATCAACAGATGTCCATCGACAGCAATAGATATGAAGACTCCTTTGGAGATGTGGTACGGGAAACCAGGTAAATACGATAACTTGAAAGTTTTTTGGATGTATTGCTTACGCTCATGTTAGACAGGATAAGCTAGAAGCAAGAGCTTTGAAATGCATTTTCATTGGATATCCACCTGGAACCAAGGGTTACAAACTTTGGTGTCTAGATCAACATAAATGCATCATCAGCAGAGACGTGACAATCGATGAGTCCAAAATAGCAAATCTGCAAAGCTACGTTACCAAAAATAATGCCGCTAAGGAGGGTTCTTCTATTGAGGTGGAGCTGCAATAACTACAAACTTTGACTGATCAAAGGACTGTTGTGAACAATCAGGATGAAGTGGCAGAAGACCACAGAAGAGACGTAACTGTGAAACAGATCGATGATTACAGTGCCGACAAGAGACGTGACAAAGAAGAACTATCGTACCGCCGAGAGATACTGTCGCAGCAGATATGATCTTCTACGCCTGAGTGTTGTCGAAGCGATAAGAAGCCGAACCGAACAACCTATAAGGAAGCTTTAAAGAGCAAGGAAAGAAATAGATGGTCAACGCCATGAATGAGGAAATGGCTTTTCTGACTTGGGAACTTGTGGATCGACCAACGAACAAACGTGTAGTTGGTTGCAAGTGGACCTTTAAGAAAAAGGAAGGCACACCAGGTATTGAAAAGATCAGATACAAAGTCAGACTCTTTGCAAAGGGATTCACTTAGGTAGAAGGAATCGACTTCAACAAAATTTTCTTGCCTGTGGTAAAGCATTGCTCCATTAGGATG
Source organism: Papilionanthe hookeriana x Papilionanthe teres (assembly GCA_022702705.1). Lineage (NCBI taxonomy): Eukaryota > Viridiplantae > Streptophyta > Magnoliopsida > Asparagales > Orchidaceae > Papilionanthe > Papilionanthe hookeriana x Papilionanthe teres. Next base: position 67,617,011 of record CM040437.1, read on the forward strand.
GTTTTAGCACTAGCGGTTCAATTCAATCTGGAATTAGAGCAGCTAGATGTTAAGATCGCATTCCCGCATGGAGAGCTCGAAGAAACTATCTACATGGATCAGCCGATGGGTACAACACACCTGAGACAGACGACAAAGTTTGCCTGTTGAAGAAAGCTTTGTATGGACTGAAACAAAGCCCTAGACAATGGTATAAACGATTTGACGAGTTCATGATAAAAATCGGCTTTGTGAGAAGCAGCTACGACAGTTGCGTATACATGAAGTGGCAAGACAGTGAAATAAGTACGTACTTGCTCTTATATGTAGATGACATGTTAAGTAGCGCGCAGGTCAGTGAGGAAGTCCGTAAAATCGAAGGTATGCTCAATTCTAAATTCGACATGAAGGACTCAGACTCCGTTACAAAGATCCTAGGGATGGAGATTAAGAGAGACGAAAAAAGGGCAACTTATTCTTATCTCGTAAGTCTTATATTCGTAAAGTTCGACAAGGTTCAACATGCACAAGTCTAAGCAGTGTCACTACACCGATCGGTCAAGCATTTCAAACTATCGAATTCTCAAGCACCCGAGATCGAAGCGCAGAAAGAATACATGGAAGGTGTCCCCTACGCCAGCTGGGTTGGTACTATCATGTATGGTATGGCTTAGCAGCGTATCGCATCTAGCCTACGCCGTTAGTGTTGTTAGCAGGTTCATGGCAAATCCAGGGCAGACTCACTGGGAAGCACTAAAATGGATCCTAAGATACTTAAGAAGCACTACTGATTTGGGGCTACTCTTTAAAAGACGGAAGATAAAGAAGAAAGATAGTCGGTTACGCGGATTCCGATTATGCCGGAAGCATCGACACCGAGAAATCACCGATCGGATTCATTTTCACCGTCTTCGCATCGCCGTCGATCGGAAGTCTAATCTTCAATCCGTCGTAGCTCTCTCAACTACAGAGGCTGAATACATCGCCGTAACTGAAGCAATCAAGGAAGCCATGTGGTTAAAAGGCATGGCTGAAGAGCTTGGGATATCTCAAAAGGTGGTAACTGTGTTTTGCGACAATCAAAGTACTATTCATCTCACCAGGAATCAGGTCTTCCATGAAAGGTCCAAGCACATTAATGTGAAGCTTAACTTTGTGAGGGATGTCGTCACCAAAGGCTCAATAGTAGTGGAGAAGATACCTACCGAGGAGAATTCGCCGACATGCTCACCAAGGTGTTACCTATAGCTAAGTTCAAACAATGTTTGGACTTAGTGAACTTTACCACGGGCCGAGGGCCCCTCAGTGGGCCGTGGAGGGAATCATCATTTCGCAGCTTCGAAATCGAGAGTCAAGGCGAGAATCGTTAATACGTGACTCACAATTGTTGGACTAAAGGCAAAGAGGCATTCTTGTATTATTGCCTATCCTTCTAGCCTCTTGTTTAGGCTCCTTCTATTTTAAATAGATGAGGGTGGGTGAGGCTTAGGCTATGGGATTGATAAGAGAGGCAAGTAAGATAAATTCTGTCTCTTGAAGAGAGTGAGGTTAGCTTTGGAGGAAGGTGAGGAGAGCATCTTAAGGGCCTTGGGGAGCAAATGAAGGCCCATGGAAGATGAGGGCTCATCTTGTAAAGCTATGTAACCTCTCGCCTTTTGTAGTAGTGTGATTCTTGATCGTTTCCCTCCCTTGGATGTAGGTCCAAAGAGACCGAACCACGTAAATTGCTTTGTGTTTCTTCTTGTGTTTGCTTTTGTTCTTTGATGTTCTTCTAGCCAAGTCAATTTTCCCACAACAGTTATATACTTGTATATCTCAAATTACAGAGGTAGAGTAATGGATTATTGTCTTATAGTTTGATTACTAATCCCTTCATGCTCTCTCTCTCTCTCTCTCTCTCTCTCTCTCTCTCTAGGCTTCTTCCTCTCATTTGAAGGGAGGAGATCAATTTATAGGGTTTTGGGAGCAATTAATGCAATCATTTTGATCGGACGGTTTAAAGGGTTTCCCTTGATCAGAAGGCGTTTAGAGGCATTTGATGGACTTAACGATGTCGGAATTGAGTGATATTGGTCTCGTTGGATTTGTCTTGTCGAGACATTCGATTTACAGTATAGAGCTGTCATGTTGTCAGCATTTGTTCGACCTTCAAAATACGTCCGAAAAATAACTCGATCCGATCTCGATTCGACTCTGACAGACTTGTTTTTGTATCATTGTGCTCTTCTCATCGAAATTCTGATCAATTCGACTATGTTTTACTAAATCGTAGATCCTGATGACTTTTTATCAAGATTTGAATGTTTTTTAATCAAAATATTGCCTCAAGATTCGTGCTGAAAATTTGTTTGTGGCGTGTATATAAATTTTCTAAAAAAAATATTACTTTAAGTGCATGCATTTAATTGGAAATAAATAAAAGTAATAAAAATAACTTATTGACGTCCGTTGATATATAATGCCCAATCATTCACTTGCAGAAAAAACAGTCACTTGAATTAGTTGAGAGAGCAATGTTTTTTTTTATTATTATTATTTTTTTATATTTTACTTTTTGTTTCTTCTTAATTGTATGATACAGAAATTATAGCACAAAATTTGGCACTAAGAAATGATAATGACAAAAGCAGAAAGCAGAAGACTTCATATAAAGCAGCAGCATTAGCATTATTTTAACTATTCTTTGTTTTTTTAAACAAAAAGAAATTTCGTGGTTGGCTTGTTCTGTTCGAAATTGACTTGTGTTTAAAATTATCTCTGATAAGTAAGTTTTGTGTTCAACTCGATTATTACCTTCTTGTTTGCATTCGACTCAAATGGCTAATTTAAATTTTTTTATTTAAAAAGATATAAGGTGTGGGATTTAAACGTACACCATTTTTGTGCATTAAAAAACTCAATAACACATGACCACACGAGCTATGATAAGTTAAATTTAGACATAAATATAAATAATAAATTATCATATAAGTGATATATATGGTTTCCATATTTCGAGTTAGAACGAGCCGACATGATCAAACTGAGAGTTACTCGAATCGTTTATAATTCGAACTTAAAAAATCTATTCTTGTTTGGATCACTTAATGAATAAATTAAACATGATCTACTTAACGAACCAAATAAGAACGATTTGCGAACAACTAAGTTTTCTGACCGCCCTAATGGTGACATAGGAGCTTGTCACCTTTCATGTATAAATTTATCAAACAAAATTATTATAAATATATTAGATCTTAGATATTAGATATATGACTATAAGAATTATGTGATATGTATTTAAATTTTCCTATAAAAAAAAGATTCGCATTGAAAAATAAACCAGACTGATTTTTTTTTCTCTTTTTATTCATTTATTATTTTGAAGAAAATCGAATTTTATTCATATCTTTACGTTCTTTGCTTTCCTCATTGATTTGTATCGATGCCATCTCCAACAAGATCCCATCGACGCCAACAAACTTCATCACTGAGAGTGTTGAGATGTAAATATTAAAGTTTAAAGTGTCAGATACATAAATACTTAAAAATTTTGAGATATGTATGCAAATTCCCCCAAAAAAATAAATACTAGACAGTAAAATGAAAACCTGTGAAGATTAAATAAGCAGAGAAAATATTACCTCAGGACTCTGCACGTAGAGCTACGCGCGGAGTCCAATAAAATCACGCCACCTAACGCGTGACAAAAAAAAAAAAAAAAAAAATTGTTCGGTAACACAGAATATTCCTCCTGTGTTATTTCGCGTTATTCATGTGTTATTGAGATGTTATTGCGTTATTGACTCCGCACGTAGAACTACATGCGGAGTCCAATGAAATCGCGCCTGACGCGTGGCTAAAAAATAAAAAAATTACCCAATAACACAAAATATTCCTCCCGTATTATTCCACGTTATGAATGTGTTATTATATGTTATTCATGTGTTATTGATATATTATTGTGTTATCATAACATCGGAAATATTCTCAGAATAGAATAACACTTAAATAGCACACAATAACATCTGAATAATATACAATAATACCTAAATAACATGGAGAAAATATTCCCGGGAAATTTTTTTTTTTTTTACAACGCGCTACGTGGCACAATTTCACTGGACGCCGTACATAATTCTACGTGCGGAGTCCTAATGTAATATTTTCTCCTATCACGTGTGGAGTTCTAATGTAATAATATATCCTATCACAAACATTATACACTGGAGTCACTTTCAACAAGGAAAATTTACATACGACGCACACAATTCTTGTGTATTTATATATGACACACCTAAAGTTACATATTTACATACACAGCCCTTTAGTGCTTTAAACCAATGCATGAAAAAAGGTGATAATAGTATTATTTTTGATGTGATATTAAAGAGATAAGTGTGGTGTAAATATTAAAGTTTAGGAGTGGATTTATAAAGTGGTATGAATGTAAATGCCCAATTCACCAAATCATCATAATCAGTCTTCAAAATAACTGCACTCGACACTAAATCACACAGAAAAAATTAAGCAACAGACATAATCTAACATAAATAAATACAAAATGTTTAAGTTGATTCAACTGTCAGCGGGAACTGAAATATTACTACTGATTTTTTTTCCTTTTTTAACTACATAATAGTAAACAAAAAAATTACATAATAGATTTATTCAACAAGGTTGATATACTGTACAGTGGGAGAGCAGGCAGCCACAGTCTTCTTCATGTTAAATATTACTTTAGGCCTAACCTCTGAAGATGTTGCTGGTGTTTGGTAGCAGCAGCCTTGTCTTCAGCTTCTCTCCTCAGAGTTCTCTTTGCACGTCTGCCAGGCGGGGGAGTTTTACTGGCAACTTCTTTCATCTTTGGCTGGCGAGACGGACCAGCTTCAAACTCCTGTGGTGATTGCCGGTTCACCGGCCTTGCCTCCTTCCGCCCATCCCTCACAAAACCATTGTCTCCCCACCTCCTATTGCCAATTCGGATTCTGGATGAACCTCTGGTAAAATAAGCTTCATCTTCACCATCATCTTCTTCATCTTCAATCTGTGCACCATAATAGTAAGAAGACAGATCTTCCTCTTCACAATTATCTTCTTGAGCTTCTATGGCAAGAGGAATGAACCAGGTGGCTCTAAGAAGAAGGCAGACACTTTCTTCAAACATGTAATCATGGATACTGTACCAGGAGAAGAAGAGCAGAGGTTGATGATGAATAATCAATCAATCTGAAGCAAAAAAAAAAAATAAAAATAAAAAAAGAAATAAGTGACAGTAGTACCAGCCATCAAGAGAACGATGGACGTTCAAGAAATCAAATGGAAGCTTGCATTGGGGGCACGAATGATCCTCCTTGTAGGTTGCCCATCTTAGGATACATGTCAAACTGTTCAACGACAACGATAAAAATATTGAGGAGCTTTTGCATACATAGTTACACACCCGCACATTTCTTGTGTATTTAGAAATCTAACACATATGCATTCATATTTAGAAGCAAATACTCTAATCTTTAACACGACATCAAAAATAACACAAGCAGATCCTATTTAAAAGTGTAATACACCTTCTCATGCATAAGTTTATAACACGAAGGTGTTAATAAGTGTAAATATCAAAATTTAGGTGTTAGATATGTATCTATATAAGAATTGTGTGGTATGTATGTAAATTTCCAAAATAATAAAGTAATTCAATTAATAAAACAAATATTCCTTGTGCTTTATGATGATAAGAATTATCTAGTGCCGAAAAGCCAGAGCAGCATGTCAAATATTTACGTGTGTCGTTTTATGTTCTAACGATGTACTTCACAAGAACAGAAAACCGTAAGTTAATCACATCTAGGGGGCATTTGGGGCAGCTTATTTGTGCGTTCGGCGTTTTTAAAATACCAAAATGCCGAATGCGCATTTGTTTCGAGCATTCGGTCAGCTGTCTAGAAATGCCCAAATCAATTCCTATACAAATAACGGCAGCGGGATAGATCCTGCAGTTCGTGTTTCGTCCGAGCTTATTACCTCAAGCCCCTTGCTCCCGTCCCCGTCCCCGATCTTGACTCTTTGCCCTAGTTCTGCGATCGAAATCACATACCTGTGTGTCTCTCCTCTACCCTTCTCCTCTCGTTGTAAGTTACCATTCTCCCTCGTTCCTCATTACCCACACCTCACTCGCCGGTCCTTCTCCTATCCCTTTCACTTGGTGCTCCGGTTACTCTAAGTATGGTTTATGCATTTGTTGAATCTATGTTATATAATGAACTTCGATGATTTCGAATTCATGCTTTTGGGTTTGATGGTGCCTTTGGCTTTCGAATTCATGCTTTTAATTCGCCCCCATGATAGAATTTGTACGCTCGTGCTTGGCCTGCCGGGTTTGGTGATGCTTTTGTTGTGGAAATGAGGGGTAGCTGAGGCCACAAACTACAGTCCCAATTTCGTTCGGATAATGTCATCCTACCTTGATAATGCATTAGCTACCTGATTAATAACACCAAAATTATATTAGATGTCATAATCAAATATAGGAAGCTTAATAAGAAATCAGTCAAGTGTCTAAATCACCTGTTATATTAATCCTTTAATACTTCATTGATCTGTTCAGATAAGGAATTTGCATCCTAGCAGCTATTGGGTTCTTTTGGAGACCGCCAGATGACTTCGTAGAGTACATGAGCATAAGCAAAATTCACTTTGCATTCTAAAACATAATGTTCTGTTAAAGAGCAAATATGATGTTCCAAATTAGAACTCCATTCCCGATCTAAATGAATCTGGTATGATGGCAAACGGCTTGAAAAAAATTGGTTCAGGACGTGCTGAATTCTGGAATCATATGTCTTGGAGGATTTTCTCCTCTTCAAATGGTTAAAGGGAACGATAACAGATGATGATTTTGTCTCTACTGTTGAGTTTCACATTAGCTCAGTCGCAAACAGATTCGCATTCCATTATGATGAATGTTTCGATGTGCTTATTTATTATTGTTATTCAAAGCACTGTTTGTAAGTTAACTACCATCAAATACAGATTGCTGAAGGGATATTCTTATTAAGGCAGCTTTCAAATGCATGAAGGCCATTATGAATTTTTTATTATACCATTTGGGTTGTAAAAAGCACCCACTATTTTTCAAAAATTATGAATACAGTCTTATATATTTCAACTGCAGCTGCATTTGATATTGTTTATTAGCATTATTATCTATAACAAGTCATTTTCAAAGCATGTTATATTTTTGCAGATTTTTTTCAAATATCTTAGCAATACAAGCAGTTTATTAAAACGAGCAACTTTATTTTTGCAAATTAAAAGATGAGTATTTGGATATATTTTTATTCAATCAGATGTTGCCTCTATTCCATCAAAGATCCAAACAAGTTTAGCTTGGTCTCAACCCCAAGCTTTTAAAAGCTATGCTCCTTTTTGAGTTTATCAGGATATTATAAACAATTCATTTGCAATCATGCAAACATTGCTGGACTGCTTGCTGATCTCTTGAAGCAAGGTTCCTTCGAAGGGAATGGTTGTGCATTTGGGTAATGTGGATAGCATCATGACGAAATATTCTTTAGTTTGAAGTTGGGTAGCAAAGTGATATGATGATTAATATCATGCTGATGAAAATGTGCATGTTTTAGAGCTTAATATTGAAAACATATTTGTATATTAGAGGAATCCAGAGGGCCATAGAATTTTTTTATTATCAGAACAATGACTACAGAGAACAATTTTATAAGTTGACGGAAATGTATAAAAGTATGCTGGCACTTCAAGAGTTTGTTCGTTTGGTTCCCATCTATGGTTAATTACCTTTCTCGTTTATTATGGCACTTCAATAGTAAGCTGGCACTTTAAATGCATGGATTCTTTATGCTTTTCTTCATACGGATTCTTTATGCTTTTGTTCATCTATGGTTAATTACCTTGTGAGTGCATATTTAATTCGAATTTATTCGTTATCGCTTTGTAATGATCTAACATCCTGAGCTCGTCATATGTCAAGTTATTTTGTTTCATTTTCGTACTTTTCAATTAGTTCCAATATGGCTAAAATAAAAGAAGGGAGTTCGTCAGCAATGTGGGAAGCGATCTTTGCATAAAAGAGATTGAAATTGGAAATAGACCCACCACATACTTCAACAAGAAAATTTGGCAAAATATTTTGAGGAGATCCAGAGAATTGACTAATAAAAGGGATTATGATATGCTTAAATTCAAAAACATGTGGGATCAATCGAAGGAATGAAACCTATGGAAATAGCTGAAACGATGATCCGTTGGGTTGGGTTGGGATCCGATTAAGCGTATCATTGATGCTTCAGAGGAATGGTGGAGTGAGGAATTAGAGGTAATACTGATGGACTAACATGTCTTTTTCTACTCATTACCATTTTTGTTTTGTTTTAACTAATAAGACCCCCCCCCCCCCCAACAAACATCATTGCAGGTAGTGTCAGCAGCAAAAAGATTTAAGATGTGCGGAATTGACCCGAACCTGGCAGATAAATTGAACATAATGTTTAAAGGGGTTGTCACGACATGTCAGCATGCATTCAACCTAAGTGAACAGGGGTTTGCAGGCATCTCAGGTGACTTGCCACCAGAGCAGGTTAAGATTTCTGGTGAAGGGCCTAACAAGCACTCGAGAGAGCTCGAGTCTACGTGCAAATCGAAAAGGTGCGGACTAGAAAAAAAGAGGAAAGAAAAAGATGTTTTCGTGAAGAACTCAATTGATAGACTAATAGAAGTGATTGCAGCGCCGTCCCCTACTGCTGAACCCAACCCCGCCATCGATGATTTTATGATAGTTCAAGATGCAAGTTAAAAAATTGTGAGATCCGAAATATTATTTAAAATGTGTTAAATTTCTCGAGGACCCGACCCGCATTCAGATATTTATGAGACTGCAGTCAGAGCAGCATGTCAAATATTTACGTGTGTCGTTTAAGAAATGAGTCTATGTTTTTTGCTGACTTTATTATTTTCGATTTGTAGTGGGTTTCTTTGCACTTTATGTATCTTCTACACAATGATTTGTTAAAAATGTTGTGACTGAAGTACTAGATATTGTGGAAAATGTTTGTTTTTTTTTTACATTTGCACTTATTTTTTCTTCTCTTTTGAAGTAGTGTTTATTCAAAGCATGTTACCCTAACAAATCATGTATTCAGGATGGATTGGCTACGAGAACATCGTAGAAGAATGTCTACGATAGCGGCGGATGTTATATTGCTGTTAGAATACTACCGCTCCAACACTATACAAACTCCACACATGACATCATCCTTTATTGGGGATAAATGAGTTGGCAAGATGCTCACTAGACATCCAATAAACTTTGACAATATATTGCGCATGAGTGTGCCCATCTTTTTGGATCTCCTCCACGAGCTACGGAGCAACCACGACCTCCAAGGTTCCTCCAGAACGATTGTAAGGGAGGTGTTGGCAATAACACTATACATTCTATCTTACAACGAATCAATTAGAGGAACTATGGAGCGATTTCAACATTCCTCAAAGACACTAAGTCGCTACTTTTTCGAAGGTCTAAAGACACTTGTTAGCTTAGCTTCCCACATAATTGAGTCGAAGGAGCCAACATTAGGTACAATTCTAGAAAAAATTGCTAATGATATGCGTTATATAATATTTTTCAATGTAGCTTTCATTAGCGCATTATGTGTACTCCTAATGTAATTAGAGTGTTGGGTTTGACATCTTTAACAACTTTAAACAGAAGGCAATTGACGGTAAGCACGTGGATGCCCGAGTACCCAGCCATGAAAAGGTGGCGTACATTAGTCGGTGTAGTTCAGTTACCCAAAATGTGATGGTCGTCTGTGACTTCAACATGTGTTTCACGTTTGTGATGGTCAGGTGAGAAGAAAATACACATGACATTTGTCTTTTTGCCTATGCAACGAAAAATAGTAGACAGTGTTTCCCTCACCCACCTCCAAGTTGGTTTAGTTTTTTTAAACTAATATTTTTTGTTATGAGCAGTCACTAATAGTGTCTTTCGTAACAGATAAATATTATTTGATGAATGTTGGATATCTCTTACAGATGGGGTATTTAAAGTCATTTCCAGACACCAACTACCACATTCCTGATTTCGAGAGATCAAGTGGCGCCCCACGCGATAGAAAAGAAATGTTAAACAAAAGTAACTCTTCCTTAAGCGGCGTGATTGAAATGACATTTGGATTTGAAAAAAATAATGAGTCATCCTACGTGATATGCCGACGTAGAATTTTCTAAACAGGTACATATTGTGGTGACAACTACAGCGCTCCACAATTTCATTAGACGACATCCTTCTCGGTTAGATGCGGACTTCAGTATGGCTGACGCTGACGAGATGCATATACCACCTGAAGCATTCGAATTTCAGGTCGGGCAATCTATACCTGAGACTGTGATGGAATCGCATGAATTGAAGACCCAAGATGACGAATGTGCAGATGAGGTGGCTGCTTTGAGGGAACGTATCACAGGCGCTATATGTGGTTGTTAATTGACCTGTCTTCTTTTTCTTTTTTGTAGACTATATGTTGTCTTCTTAAGTCTTTTCTTCCATTGTAACTTTTGATTTTATAATATTAACATGTTTAAGGGACTTTTATGTTATCTATTTTATTTCCTTTTTTTTCGCGGGTTTGTGAGGTCAATGAAGAAACATACGATCTTAAAATTCTTCTGGATGGCCAGTTCGTCGTTGTCTTAGTGTTGCATGTGAAATCCTACTAAAGATAACCGAAATCCTCTCCAATTTTTGATGTTTTGGTTTATGAGGATCCACAATAATGACATTTCTTGGTGATATGCACATGTGGCACAGGTTATGGGTTGCCTATTGGTGTTGCATTGAAATCCTAATGAAGGCGATTGAGATCCTAACTTGTTATCGGCGCATTGGTATATGAGGATCTATTAGATGATCTTTTTTGGTGATAAACATATGTGCCACTGGACTTTGGTCCCACGTGAGTTAAAGGCAACTGAGAACTCATTATTAAAAAAAGTTTATTGTTTACATGTTGTGACAGACTCGTTGGTTGGTCTAGTTACTTCTTTGAGGCCTCTTCCGTACTATTTTTTTAAATATTTTTTACTTTGTATTCAATATATTTATATTTGATATATTTTTTTATTTGAAAATTTTGCGGTATATTTTTTTGTTTTATTTTTTTCTTGGGTTTGTTAGAAACATGATAATATTGCCTGCTTTTTTTTTACTCATTTTTGTTTCGTATTTTCAAATTCAACATGTTTTTTTTTTAATTTCATCTAATTTTTTTACTAAAGTGCTCTCATTTGAATAATTATAGGAAGATGAGCTACAGACTCTCGGGGAACTCGAGGCAAGTGTTATGTCGTTGCGGGCAGCCATCTTTGTTATGAATGTCGCGCAAGTGACATAGCTATGGGCGGCATTCTACAGTGCTCACGGTGGGTAGACGGACCAGACGACTATAAATTCTTCAGGTGGGCAGACAGTCTGTTCGATTCTACGGTATCCCAACCAGACAACGTTACTCGGGGTTCGACAATATCCCAACCGCAGAACAACGTTTGTGGCTGAACGGTTTCCCAGTCGGACATTGTAGCTTGTTGTTCGATAGCGTCCCAATCGGACAACATTGCTCATGACATGCTTCTTTTGTAGTTTAGAATGAATATTATCGTTCTTTTATTAATTGCAATTTCAATATATATATATATATATATATATTTTATTAGGTATATTGATACTCACTTTTAAGTGAGATGTATATCATAATTTTGTATTGTTATAAAGTCGTTTTTTTAACAGTTATCCAATGTGTAGTCGTTACAGTTCTGATGCAAACAGCAACACTGCATAATGCCATAACAGTCATTTATCCAGAAAAAACTACAAATCAGCTGTTTTTCGAACACACAAACCAAAAAACTAAATAAATTATCCAAATTAGGGGCAGAATGGTCATTTATCCAAAAAAAATATTATTTAAATGCACAAATCAAACAACCAGTCAGCTTATCAGGATAAACTGTTGATCAGCAGATTATCAGAATAAATTGTTTATCTAAATAAGCTGCAGCTACCCCAAACAGACTTATAGTTTCACAAAACTGAGAAAAAAGTATATGAAGTCTAGACTAATTTTTTATGTATACCCATTTAAAATCTTCAAATTGTTGTTCTTCAAAAGGATTGTATCAACCATATTATATGTCTACCACTTAATGACATCATTCAAACCTAAAATAAAAGAATATGAGACGGGAATAAAAGATCAAATCATCTAAAGTTGAAGACAGAAAATGGGTCACAATAGTATTTCATGTAAATCCTCTTCATTCCTCCACAAGGTCAAACTACATCCTATCGCTAAATAAATGGAAATCATTTACCTCTCAATGCCACAACTTTAAGACAATGTTTCAAGTAGGATCTTTTTTCATAAAGGGGCATTTACATACATATCACACAGTCCTTGTGTATTTACATATCTAACACCCACACTTTAATATTTACATACATAGCACTCAATTCTTTAATATCACATCAAAAATATCACTATCCTCTACTTCTAAAAAGTTAAATGCACATTTTCATGCATAGTTTAATCACAGCAAAGTGTTACAAATGTAAATATGAAAGTTTAAGTATTAGATATGTAAATATGAAAGTTTAGGTGTTAGATAAGTATAAAAGAATTGTGTGGTATGTATGTAAATCCTCTTCATTCCTCCATAAGATCAAACTACATCCTGTTGCTAAACAAATGGAAATCATTTACTTCTTAATGCCACAACTTCAAGACTGTTACAAGAAGGATCTTTTAATAAAGGGGTATTTACATACATACCACACAGTCCTTGTGTATTTACATATCTAACACCCAAACTTTAATATTTACATGCATAGAACTCAAATCTTTATTATCACATCAAAAACATCACTATCATCTACTTTTAAAAAGTTAAATGCACCTTTTCATGCATATAGTTTTATCACACCAAAGTGTTAGAAATGTAAATATGAAAGTTTAGGTGTCAGATATGTAAATATACGTAAGTATAAAAGAATTGAGTGGTATGTACGTAAATTTCCCTTCCATAAATCCTGCACGTTTGTCTATTTCTTGCGCATTAAGACACTTACAGTGCCTATGGGTACATCTGATCAGTCATAAACTTGAAGAAACTGAGGATTAGCACATAGGAATAACAAAAGTTTGCAGAGCAATGCTAACTCCCAAAATAAATAAACAATTAAAATGCAATTTTCTTAAGTATTGTGCAGACAACTAGGGGCACAATAAAACTAATCAGAACTAAATCAATGTTTAGCATAAGAAAAAAAAAAATGCCATTTTAAGGGCAGATTATCGAAGGCGAATCAGCAATCTTCTACATGCTTAACCAAATCTCTTTTTCTCTTGGTTTTCTTGCATCATTTGTCTAATTGCTCAGTAATAACCACACTGTATGAATGAAAGAACTCTTACTTCCAACCACACTAGAACTCCAGTTATCATTAGCTTTATTCCGACACAGCTGAGTTATATATATTGCAAAAGAAAAAAAAATACATTGCTTATTAATCAAACTATTTTTAAAATTTCCTTCTTTCGCCAACAAATCTGTAATTCCACAATCATATTACATCCTATAGAGAAAAGCAAACTTAATGAATTCTTAAATAAATCTAAAAGCTGATAACATAAAGATGGCTCATTAAAAACAAAAACTTCACAACCATTCTCAAAGAGCCTTAGACACTTAGAAGTCTGAATAATTGCTTGCTTATTTCTTTAAGACATTGTAAATATATGTGTGTATTTGTTTATATATTTGGAATATGTTTGCACAAGCTGACAATATAGAGATGGCACCTATTATCTTAGTCTAGCATGGAGATAAAGAATAAATCAAAACCAAGATAAAATTCATGTGTTCCACCACCAAAAAAATAATGCAATGTTTCAAAAACCATAATTGCGAATCATTGGATAAAAAGACTGATAAAATGTTACAAGACAACGCCAAAATTAACTATGATAAATTGATAATGATGTCATCGGCACAAACAAAAAGGTAGACAAGTGCACCATCAATGTTGAGCATGAAGAAAGATGCATAAACTAGAGAGTTAATGAAAGCATAAGCAATAAGGAAGTTTTGCAACTTTAAATACTAGTTGTGAGCTGCTTGGTTGAAGCCATACATGGCTTTATAAAATTCATGTATTCCACCACCAACAAAATGATGCAATGTTCCAAAAACCACGATAGAGAATCACTGGATAAAAAAAGAGAAAATATTACAAGAAAATGTCAAAATTAACAAAGATAAATTGCTAATGATGTCATCAGCACAAACAAAAAGATGGATACGTGTATCACCAATGTTGAGCATGAAGAGAGATCCATAAACTACAGAGTTAATGAAACCATAAGCATTAAGAAAGTTTGTGACTTTAAATACTAGTTGCGAGCAGCTTGTTGAAGCCATAGATGGCTTTCTAAAGCTTTACACACACCGGTAAAGTAGCCTGTGTTGATGAAACATAGGGATTAGCCGATTAGGCATTGAAATGCATTCTCGCAGAAATTACCTTAGAGAAAGTCATTAGTCATTACTGCCATCGAGTTGAAGATAAGAGTGCCTTGATAGTTGATACGGCATCAACAAATTTTCTTCGTCCAGCATGAACTCGAGAGGTGGCATGAATCTCTATACAATTTTTTAGCAAGAAACGTTCAAACTTTAAAAATCATCCAAAACTCCGATTTAGGCAAACTTACAATCAAGCTGACCGGCTCTTGATGAATGCAATGACACAAAATTGACCCAATCTAATTCAAATCGAGCCCATATTGAGCCCTTAAATCATTTTTGAAAGCTTCTAGCACTCACTTGAAACGTCAAACATATTACATATTACAAATCGAGCGCTTGATGAGAAGAATCCAACGAGCCCAAGATTACTCAATTCGGACACTGTAAAGGTATTCAAATATCCGTGGAACGTCATATGATCAATGGAATCCCTCTTGGTCGTCGATGTCATTGGGTAACCCATGTTTGTTGCGACGGAGTCCCTTGCAGAATCAAGATATGCATTGCGAGAGCAGTGTCACGATGCACCCCGACGTCTGCATAGCGATCTACCTCAAAGATGATGTAACAATGCACCCCGGATATGGTGCAACAACATGCTTCACATATAGTGCAACGACGCATCCCAAATCTAATGTAAGAGTGCGCCCCAAAATAATTATTTACAACCACCGTACTCGGGATACATCAACTTTTCTTCGAAATCCTAAAGCTCTCTCCATGCAGCCCCACCAGTACAACTTAAGTGACCAACTACAACCTATGTACTTCACAACTCATGTAGCTCTCAACTCCAACTTCTGCGGCCAACGAACGTTTTCATAATCACGTCGCTCTCAATTCAAGCCTCTACGGATATGAACATTATCACAGCTCACACAACTCCCAACTCTGGCCTATGTGGCCTACAAGCGTTATTACAACTTCCAGCTACAGCCTATGTGACCAACTACAACCTACGCAGCTTAAAGCTCATGCAACTCCGTACTACGACCTTTGTGACCAACTTATGCTCTGAAAGCATCTACGGTCCACATGGCCAACTGCTGTTATGGCTTTTATCTACGGCCTCTACAACAATCTGACACTACATCCACCGTCTACAACATTCACGACAAACTATTACCTCCATGGCAATCAACTACGACCTTTATGACCCAGTACAACAATTATTGCTTAAATATTGTTGTACATCAACTTTGTAGTTTCATCATCACTAACTCGACGTATTATTTCAATTCAGTTAGGCCCCGTGATTATTTATCTTTTTTAGAGTTTTCCACATAAAAACTTCTGATGTCTCTACCTATCATACTAATTATCTTAGTGTGCGTTGAATTTTCATGCAATGCTAAAACACTAAATAATCACTCTATTGTCACGAATCTTCCGACACACATCAATAGTAATGCTAAGAATTATTTATACAAACGGGGGTTAACAAACTAATCTGCCATGATAATGAATACTTAATATTCAGTGAAAACATTTAACCAGTGACCAACATAAAGCTAGTCTAATGTAGAATAAATTTTAAGATAATAAAACTCAATTGTATAACGTTGCTCAAGCTAAAAAAATTTGTTACACCACTTCTAATGCAATGTTAGTGAAAATTTTGGCATTTGTCATTACTTTCTAAACCAAAAAAGCATCCAAAAGCTACCATAAAAAAATAATTAACTTGCTCTTCTTACACTCGTATGCGCATCAAAACTTGCTGCAAACTGAAAACCGTAGAAAAAAATAAATGAAGTAAAATGGCAGAAACCCTAAAATGAAAGGTTAAAAAAAAAAAAAAAAAAAACAAACAAACCAGTAAGCGTGCTCGCAACCTTTTACAAGAGCGGTCTCCTGGATCAATATCTTCTCCAAACAGATGGCGCAGACCACATGACCCTCAACCAACCCCCCTGAATTCGTCCCCCTAAAATCCTCCCGCTCCCCCACGACCTAATCAAACAAAGCAGCATAAGGGCAAACAAATCAGAAACAATCAGATCCGCACCAAAAACTTTCAAAACCCCCAAAAATTAAAATCTCTCAACATAGAAACAAAAAAAACGTGCTTGAAACATAGATCGGAGGAAGAATAATTACCAGCTTCCCAAAATCGGTGCTGATATCACTTCCCACCTTAGCCTCCATGGAATACGCTTAGATGAGGCAGGATAGGATGATCGAAAGCTGCGAGGGGAGCGAAGAGCAGAAGGGGGACGTGTGAAGATAAAGAGTACACCAGTAGGGGGAGACGACGACAGGGGGTGATAAGAGAGAAAGAAAAGAAGATACTGGAAATGGTAACTTCGATATTTCTACGCAAAATTCCTACGTAGTCTGGTCTGCAGGCAGATATACTCGGACTTATATAAATCGTGCCCTAAGTCGGTTTCTTAAGACTTGTGGGCTTTAAATGTGATGGGAATTTATATATAACAACAACAACAATAATAATAAATTTTTATCTCACCAAAGAAATCATTTTTTCTTCCTTGTCATGTTTTTATTTAATTTTAATAAATTAAGATTATTTGTTATACAATATGCCCAAATCTTTGTAGGTCTGCCTCTGTCATTCTTAACGCGAATCTAAAACATTTACTCTGTTAACAGGATTATCAGAGGTTGACATTTAATGTGATTAAACCATGTAAGACGACTTTATATTCATTTTGCATTTTATCTCTGTGTAAAGCCACTCATTTACCTAAGCATTCTCATCTCAGAACACTTAACTTAGTTTTATGTTTCTCTTTGGCTAACATTCAACGTCATAGAGCATTGGAAGTCTCACCACCTTCTTATAAAATTTTCCTATTAGCCTGAGCGGTACTTTTCTATCACGCAATAGGCCTATAGCATTCCTCCACTTCAACCAATCAACTTGGATTCTACTAATAACATCCACATTCATATCACCATCACTTTGAACAATAGACCCGAGTGATCTAAAGCGCTCACACCTTTTGATAATATGATCACTTACAGTTATAACTACATCACTAGAGCTACTATTACTAAACTTACAGTTCATGTATTCAATTTTATATCTACTCAAACGAATGCTTTTAGACTCCAATGTAGACCTCCCTAATTCAAGTTTTTTTCTGAGCTTTTTCTCTAGTCTTAGCCACAAGAAGGTTATCATTAGTGAAAAGCATACACCAATGTATATCCTCCTGTAAATGTCCAGTAGGAGCATCCATAACTAAAGTAAAAAATATAAGGACTTAGGGTCTGTTTGTAAGCAATTACGAACTTATCCAACTTATCCAAATAGTTCGCTTATCTTGATAATTCATTGATCAACACTGAACCGGATAAGTTCGTCTGATCTGCTTTGGTTATATGCGTTTGGAAAGCAATTGATTCTGGATAAATGATCGATCTACTGCATTTTGGATAAGTTATTTAAATATTTGGTTTGTGTGTTTTGAAAACAACTGATTTGTAATTTTTTCTAATTTTTACAGAAATAACAAATCCAATATTTACCAATTCAAATGATAAGCATCCATAATTTATATGGTGCTAAATCCCATAATTTCATCATTTGTAAAATTCTCTCAACAAAAACTCTAAAAGTTCATATTAGGAATATCATCTGAAAGCTCCCTAAAGGATTATTTGAACTGATAATTACATCAATATCCAATGCTTGGTTAAAGGATCAAGCAAATAGATAACAATCCATGCAAAGTTCTCAGAAATCTTCCAATTAGAAAATAGGAAAAAATGTCTGATCATTACTTCTATCTCCATGCAAGAACCAAAATCTTAATATAGAAAGTTAAATATCGCAATTTCATCGTTTAACTCGTCATAAATATCAAAATAAATAAGATCATCACCAAGGAAGGGAAAGATCTCTGCTTTTCCAAATCGTCAACAATACCAGCTGAGAAGCCATTGTCTCCCAGATCGTGTCGCCACAGTAGAGCAGCTCACCGCCAGGGAGGGCTGCCACATCGCCCTCGGACTTCTCCACGGCACCGAACGGCGACATTCGAAGAAGGATCGGTGAAGCTTAAACGACCCTGGCAGCTGCTCGTAGCCTCAAGTACGAATTAACTGGAGAACTTTGCAGATCTTCGGAGGTAGGTTTTCCTTGCTGGCTTTCGCGGGATTTCATGCGCGAGCAGGCGGAGGATGTGAATGAGGAAGAAGGAATCGCGGACATTCGAACGAGGGCACGGGAGTAATAGTTGCGAACAAAATGCCGACCTTGGGGATGATGCCACGGGCAGATTCTTTAAGGAATTAGAAACATAGTTTTTGAATAAGCCAGTGAAACGCGCAAAACAAACACTATGGCGGCGTTTTCAAAAACGCCCCCACAGTTTTAAGCTGTCCCAAACAGGCCCTTAAAGCTGACCACTAGTGTAATCCAACTAAAATAACAAAAATATTTGATCAATCCTTCTGCTGTTCAAACACAAGTGACAACTCTAATATACATATCTTTAATGACTTGAATAAAGATCATATCGTATTTTTTCTTCTCTAGAACTCTACAAAGGATATCTCTTGGAACATTATCATAAGTTTTTTCTAAATTAATAAAATTCCTATGTAGATCCTCCATATTCTCTCTCTACTTCTCCATCAAATATCTCAATAAATGTATAGCTTCCACAGTAAACATGTCTGACATAAATCCAAACTAATTATGAGAAATCTTTGTAATACATCTTAACCTATGTTCAATTATCTTTTGTCATGATTTTAAATTACGACATATCAACTTAATTCCTTCATAATTTTCACAAACTTGTGCATCTCCTTTATTATTAAATGGGAACCACAATACTCTTCCTCCACTCCTCAGGCATCTTTTTAGTTTTTAAAATAATATTAAAGAATTTAGTAAGCGAACAAACTCACAAATCTCTTAAATATTTTCATACTTCAATTGGGATATCATCAGGTCCTGCAGACTTTCCACCATTGATTTTCTTTAAAGCCTCCTCAAACTCATTTTTACTAATGCGACGGTAAACACGAAACATTTATGTATGCCATATGCCTAACATCTATGTATGTCATATGCTAGGCTATTAATGTATGCATGTTGCATATCCTGCATGTCTACATT
>CM040437.1:67636704-67681301 GCA_022702705.1 Papilionanthe hookeriana x Papilionanthe teres
TTTCCAATTGCCATTCATTTATTTCAAATTCTATTCAAGAATAACTATTGTAATAATGTTATAGAAGCTTTTGTCTATTGTTGTAACCTAGGATTTTTCTAATCCTTTACTCTATGAACTTTTTAACTACATCCCCTTTCTTCATGTCTCCAAACATCTTCCATTCATGATGAATATGGTCATCTCTATCGTGATTCATCATGTTTGAAAAATGAGGAATTATGTTATTTTTCACCAATGTTGATCTTTAATTTACATCTCTATCATGATTCACCATATTTATACATCCAAAACTTTTTTTTTTTCATTTATACTGGCTAAATCTTTTAAATAATATTATAATTAATATAAAGTAATTATTATCCTAAATTATTGCAAAAAAAATATAAAATGAAATTTTTTACATTAATAAAGAGCCTGAAATTATTTTTTTATTAATAAAAAAATAATTAAACAAATTACATTAACTAACAAAATATGAAATTCGTAAAATCAATTTCTTATTTACATATTTTCGTAACATGATAATTTCATTTCAAAAAAAAAAAACTATCTTCTACGTCGAAGTGGAATACGGCCTGAGCCCGGTGTATATCGAGACCTCCGTCGCAGTCGTTGATGTCACAATTTTTGTTCCTCAAAGTCTCAATTTCAACACTTTCATTTGTGTCATTTGTAGCATATCGTGGCATCTAGTAAATTTCTTAGTTGATATTTGATCGATAATAAATTTGTGATGCACCGAAATCCATGTATAAATCAGAAGGGCAAGCATGAGAATGTTCTGGAAAGTTTAAATACAAGCTTTCACAAGTAATACTTGTCCACTGTAGGTTAAATGAAGGAACCTCATATGCTGGCGGCACTGCATAGCCGGATGTTCCTACATAACGCAAGCTTTGCTCATTCTGAATCGCATCTATTATAGTATTGAAACCCTACAAATCTATACTCTATGAGTGAGACACAATCTACTTCAATTTTTTCTTGAGACCCCACTTTCTCTCACTAAGCATTGGTTGGATCTAAGGTGCGCTAAGGGCTTTTTGTTAGAAAGTCAAAAGAACCACCTTCGATTCAATCAAACTTTTCACCTGCTCTCTTTTTCTCGTTGCTCAATTCTGAATCTATGAATTGGTGACTCATTTTGTCAATAAGAAATCAATAACAAAGGGACAAGTGGAAGTTCATGCATAGATGGAGAGTCCTGCATAACTGGAGTCGTTTATCGTCCTATGCTACACACGATACATGAGGCGTGTATTTTTTTATTTTTTTATTTTATTTTTTTTTTAATGTAAGAAACCGCTTCTTGACGTGTATGCTCCTTAAAAATAAAAATAAAAAAATAATAAATAAAAGTTCATGGAGCACATTACGTAATTAAACGAGTTCCTTCACAATATAGGGCCACACATACACAGCACACAATTCCTGTATATGCACATACCTAACATCTAAAATTCATTTTTTACATACATGCAACCAAACCTACGCATTAAAAGCTGTATTTCTCCATTTAAAAGTTAAAATTGCACTATTTTCTTACGTGATATGAAAGATTTGGGTGATATAAATGTAAATAAGTATAAGTGTTAGAAATATAAATAGATAAGAATTAGAACAACAAGATTATCTACATGCAAGTATCTACCTCTTAATGTTTATGAAAAAAAAGGAAGATTATAAAGTCAAAATGAGTGCATTACAAAATGAGGCACCAGCATATCTCCCATTTGCCATCATGAGTTGTCTTAACAAAATACTGTCTACACTGTCATTCAATTTTGACAATAATTGTCTTCCAGTTTATGCATTGTAACAGAGAATATCGATGGCATAGATGCCTTTTTGACCGCAAGACCTTTCCAATTCATAACTTTCAACTGAAACACAAAAATCAAACTTAACTATAAAGTAAATGAAGATTGAGTTTCCAAGAAAACTTCATTATCCTTGTCTTATATGCCGTGGCAATATCAAACTTTATTTTATTTTATTTTTTGTTGACTATATATACATATATTGTTGAGAATTTTAGGACAAAGATAACGCAAGAATCGGCGCAAATCAAGAAAAAAACACAGAGATTTAATGAGGTTTAACAATTTACATACATTCTCAGGAGGAGCAGAGCGGCTGCTTCCTTTTGATTTCACAAAAAATGTGTACAAATTCTCTTAGAGTTACAATACAACATATTGTCGGCATATTTTTAGGTTGTGTTTTATTTTGAAGAGGGGTCGCCTAACAGAAATCTGTCGGCGAATTTTTAATTTAATTAAAATAAATAATTTGAAAATGAGTATTTGATTTTGAAAATAATTTTAAATTTGAAAGTTTTAAGATATGAGATTAAACCGATCTCACATCCCAAGTAGTTTATGTAAACGAGCACCGCACCACAAGCCGTGTATACTATCACTAGGATAGACACCTACTACTTGATGGTGTGGCTCGATTAAATAAACTAGAAGATTTAGTGACATTCGTTTGGTCTGCGAACCAATTTTATAAGCCGACAAGTTTCCACCGCTTAATATGAAAACATTAAACGGGGTTTATATTACGCAGGTTCTTTAGAATTCCTATAAAGGCAAGCACTTATAGTTAATTACATCTTAAGTGATGGGAATCACCCAAGAAAACTCTCGATAATAATCGATAATCCGCTCTCAAGGATTTCAAAGTTTAAGAATTTTCAAGGGATTGAAATTTTGGAATTTCAATAGGGAATGGATCGAATTTGGAACATTTTGTTTTGGGAATCCAAAGGGAGAAAAGTAGGAGAAATCACAGATTCGAAGTGAACTTCGGTAATTTCCCGACTATCCTATTGTTTGGCTTGGATTTAGTCTAGATTGGTGTTGGGAATGTTGAATTGAAGTTTAGAATTGAATTGGACCAAAATTGGGGTCAATTAGGTAGGTTTGGTTTGACATTGGGTTTACTTTAGGTTAAAATGGGTCAAATTGGGGGTTTGACAAAAGTAGGGTAAATTGACAAAATTGGCCCATGGTGTAGTTGGACAAAATGAAATTAGGAATATTTGGGATTTTCTGGAATTTTCTGAGAATTTTCTGAATTTTTGGATTTTTAGGCCAAGAAGGGTATTTTGGGTATTTGGAGGGTATTGGGAGGTTTTCTTGGAATTTTTGGTATTTTTGGGTATGGATGATCAGTTTAAGTGATGTGGAAATGTTTGGGAATGATTTTGGAGGATTTTGGGTAATTTGGAAATTTTGCAAAAATTTGGGTAATTTCAAGAGTTTTGGGTAGGCTAGCGAGTGTAGGGTCCTAGGGTCAAAAATTGAAAATTTGGGAAATTGAAGATTGGGTGAATTTAAGTGGAATGAAATCATTTTTGTTGAGCCATGAAGCCATTTCAAGCCCATATGAGCCATGAAAGGACTCATTTGAGGCATTCACTATGTTGTTCCTAACCCTCTTAGCCAAGGTCTTAGGGGTTAAGGACCATCCATGTGGATCACCTACATGAGTCAGGAGGTCAAGTTAGGTATGGGTGTGGTTTTAGGAAGTGTGTAAAAGTATAGTGTATGTGTAAGTGCAAGTGTAAGTCAGCCCCTTCACCGAACTGTGCCACCTGTAGCGATCCTAAGGCCAAAGAGTCCTATAGGAACTCATCCTTTAAACTTCCACATTTGATTTCAACCCTCTAGGTGATTAGGGGTCTACGGTCAAGTTTGTAGAGTTTGCAGGGAGTTAAGAAGTGGTTTGAATTTCTAAAAGGTGGGTCCCAATTCTAGTCCTCTAAGATAGTCAAAGGAAAAGCCTAAGGCTAGTATCCTAAGCACTAAAAAGAAGAAGAGAAGACCTCATCAAAAATGAGGTCAACAAATGGACCCCCAATAGGTGTGGTGAGCTGACGGAGCACACCACGCATATTGGTGTTGACCGAAGCGATCAACAAAACCAACACAAACATCCAAGTAACAAACTTAGGATGAAATAGAGGAGTTTCCGCTGGGAGTGTCGAGCATATCTCCGGAACCGGAGATTCTCGAACTCTCGCCGGGGAAAGGAAAAGGAGGTGAATTCCAAATCACATGATCTCGGGAAATTTCGATTTAGATTTTATTTTGTTTCAATTTAAGTTTTGATGTGTGAGTTTAGATTTCAATTTGGAGTTTCAATTTAGATTGAAGTTTGTCAAGATTAATTTGAAGGGATTTGATTTGAAATGAGAATTGGAATTTTGAGGTTTTAGATGTAACATCTCCAACCTCGAAAGAAAATTGAATTGATTAGATTGAATCGTTGCAATGAGAATAGATCTCGGAGTAATGCGGTATTGGATGTAAAATCCTTAACCTCAAAAGTTCGATTTTGATGTATTTCATTGCGATAGGGAAATGATCCTAAAGCAATGCGATCTCGGATGTAAAATCCTTAACCCGGAATTTGATTTGATGTATTTCGATGCAATAGGGAAAGAATCCTAAAGCGATGCGGTCTTGGATGTAAAATCCTTGACCCAAAAGTTTGAATTTGATGTATTTCGGTGCGATAGGAAAGAATCCTAAAGCAATGCGATCTTGGATGTAAAATCTTCGACCCAAAAGGTTCGAATTTGATGTATTTCAAAGGTCAACAGGAAAGAATCCTAAAGGTGCAGGTCTTGGATGTAAAATCCTCGACCCAAAAGTTTGAATTTGATGTACTTCAGGTGCAATAGGGAAAGAATCCTAAAGCAAGGCAGTCTTGGATGTAAAATCCTCGACCCAAAAGATTGAATTTGATGTATTTCAGGCAATAGGAAATGAATCCTAAAGCAAGGCAACTGGATGTAAAATCCTCGACCCAAAAGTTTGAATTTGATGTATTTCAGGCACAGGAAAGAATCCTAAGCAGAGTGCGATCTTGGATGTAAAATCCTCGACCCAAAAGTTTGAATTTGATGTATTTCAAGTGCAATAGGAAAGAATCCTAAAGCAGAGGCAACTTGGATATAAAATCCTCGACCCAAAAGTTTGAATTTGATGTATTTCAGTGCAATATGGAAAGAATCCTAAAGCGATACGGTCTTGGATATAAAATCCTCGACCCAAAAGTTTGAATTTGATGTATTTCGAAGGCAATAGGGAAAGAATCCTAAGCAAGGTGCAGCTTGGATGTAAAATCCTCGACCCAAAAGGTCGAATTCGATGTATTTCAGTGCAATAGGAAAGAATCCTAGCAAGGTGCAGTCTTGATGTAAAATCCTCGACCCAAAAGGTTGAATTTGATGTATTTCAAAGTGCAATAGGAGAAGAATCCTAAAGCAGTGCAGTCTTGGATATAAAATCCTCGACCCAAAAGTTTGAATTTGATGTATTTCAGTGCAATAGGAAAAGAATCCTAAAGAAGTGCAGTCTTGGATGTAAAATCCTCGACCCAAAAGTTTGAATTTGATGTATTTCAGTGCAATAGGAAAGAATCCTAAAGCAGGTAGCTTGGATGTAAAATCCTCGACCCAAAAGTTTGAATTTTGATGTACTTCGATGCAATAGGAAAGAATCCTAAAGCGAATGTAGTCTTGGATGTAAAATCCTCGACCCAAAAGTTTGAATTTGAAAATTTGGAAGGATGAGTTCGAACTCGATTGAAATTTGATTTAAGATTCGATTTGAAATTTAGAAGATCAAATTTGAAACTTGATCGAGAAAAGATCAAATTTGAAATTTGATCGAGAGTGGATTTAGAATTTGATCGAGAATTTGATTTGTGATTCGAAAAGGTTGAAATTTGATTCGAATTTGGAAAGATTGAATTTGAATTTTGATTTGAAATTTGGAAGGATGGAATTTGAGATTTGTGTTGATTTCGTTTATCTTTTAATGATTCAAATTTTATTTTATCGTTTATTTAATGTTCATGTGAATTTGATGTTTGTCATTTTTTTTAAGATTTAAGGAAAGTTTTCTTTTGTTTCTTTTTTTTCTTTTTCTCGTTCTTCGTTCGAAGTTCATTTAACTTTAATGGCGTTTCCCAATCAATTTGCACAAAAGAGGTGAAGGCCAAAAATGTGACATGGTCACTTTCATTCCAATCATGATGAAAATACTTCATACAACTCGATCTGGAATATATCTCATACAATCCATGTAGACTCAAAACGGATCGTGTATGATCTTTGTTGATCCATCAAAAGAAACATCTATCAAAATCCATGTCCGAATAGTGAGGTACATGGTCAATAACATCACCTTCCAAGCCATCCTCGGCAAGGATGTCGTACTGGATGTACGTCGGAGGTGTGATATTTCCCATGTAACTCACGCACTCGTAAGGCCGGAGGTTCTCTAGCTCCGGGTCCGGTCGGAAATGGTAATGTATCTTGCTCGTCGTCCATTCTCTCGAAAGTAACCGAGATCCGCTCCACCGGCACTCCCGGTATGCAATGCTTTGCGATATCCGCTCCGTTACCTCCGCAATATCATGACGCGAACCCACCGGTAAAGGTATCTTTACCGGTCCTCGGAACTCACCCGGGCTCGCTATCCGGAGGTCGGATCCGAACATGATGTCACACTCGTTCAAGAAAGAGACCGTGCGAAAGGTCCGACGAAGTCGCGTGGTCTATATGCGGGGGTATGCAGTCACCCCGTTTGTAAATGTTGATGATGCAACTATTGGGTATGCAATCTGCCGGCGTACCCTCCATGTTATTAATCTCTTTACCATTCTCTCGATGACTAATGGCATCGGATCTACTCGCCCATGACGGAGTATCCCCGGTGGATTTCCCTTCGTCTTCGCAGAAGTTGTAGCAAGCATCCGCATTGTATCGTGATTCTTCCTTTCCCCGGCATCCATCCTCCGGGGTTCCGAGTATGTGTTTTCTCTCAGGCGGCTCGCTCGGCCCATTCTTTTCGAATCCCGGATACAATCCACGATTTGCTCGTTGTTCATACTCCGAGAATACGCTCGGCATGTAGCTCGAGGCCCTCTAGTATGTCGATCCTTCTTCCTTTAATTCTCTCGAAGTATTCGAAAGTTTTCTTTTCAACATTCCGCATCCTCTCCAGCTTCGTATTCCGGAATGATCCGCAGATGGCGAGGCCTTGTGACATATTATGGGATATATGGTTCAATCCCTTCACGCTCCCCCGCATACCTCGGCTCCTCGTGATGATGCCCGTCGGGACATCTCCCGGGTTGCTTCGCAACAAGGTCATGCTTCATCGGTGGTTCTATCCGGTGGCGTGGTAGCCTTCTTTCTTCCGATCTTTCGTGAGATTTCCATGGTTCTTTCCGTTATCCTAGGAGCCGGCCTCCTTTCTTCGGAGTTCCCGGTGAACCGGTGTCCTCGAAATGTGTGTGCCGGCATTAGCAATTGTCTCGTCGCGCCGGTCCGCGCCTAGTTTTGTTAACATCTTACGGATACGGCGATTCTTATTTCTTCGTTGCGTGGCCGCGAGAGTAGCTCTCCGCACTTCTGAATCTCCGCGGGCGCGGCGCCGACAAGCCCGCCCTCCGCCGTAGCGACTACGGACTTCATTTTCTTATCTTCTTCGTGTTTGCTTTTCTTTTCTTGTTGTTGGATCGGTGGCTTGGGCCACCCACTTTCATCACCGTCCGCCCGGGCAGTTCTTCTCGGTTAACCGGGACCCGGCCACTTTCCTTGTATCGTAGGCTCCGCCGGTGCGAAGTCCGAGTCAATCTCGATTATCGCTCCATCTTTCACCCTCTTTTCATCGAGTGCAAGGCTTACGCCATTCTTAAAGTTCAAGACCAACCGCCCGTTCGACATTTCCCCGCGAAAAGACAAGGAAAAGGATCGTGGGTCGTACTAAGAACAAGAACATTAAGAAAATGTTTATTTAAAGATACATTTTATATATATATATATATATATATATATTTTAAATTTAACAGAATGAAGTAGGATAAGATCGAGGAAAGAGATTTTGATTTGGAAAGGAAAACAAGGAAAACTTTATTATCATGATTTTATTTATTTTAAGCACATTTTATTATTTCGGGTTCGGACCCAATCATAAGTAATTACTTCGCCCGTGTTTCTTTGGGATGAAGAATTCATTCCTTCGAAACATCAGGTAGCGTAATACTTTTTCAAGTATCGTCCGTCGATCGGAAGCATATGTCGTTCTCCCCGGCAATTCACTAGCCGGTAGAACCTCCCGAGTATACCGCTTCAACAACAAATGGTCCTTCCCAAGTGGGTTCGAATTTTCCTCCTATCTCGTGGTGTGCAAGAATAGGTCTCTCGAGAACGAGAACTAAGTCACCAACTTTCAAGGTTCTCGGGCGACCCGCCTTGTCGTAGGTTCGAACCATCTTAGCTTGGTATAGTTCTAAATTCTCGTTGCGCCGCAAGTCTCTTCCCTTCCAAGCTTTCTAATTCTTCAAGTCGTAATTTGGCGTTCTCTTCGTCGTGATCTTGTTTGCAACCGCAATTCCGAGTGAAGGAAGCTGAACCTCTAAAGGTAACACTCGCCTCGGACCCATACACCGCAGCGTAAGGTGTAGCTTCGAGTAGGAGTTCCGAAGGTTGTCCGTAGGCCCATAAGGCTTCTAACAATTTCTCGTGCCAATTTCTCTTATTATCGTCCAAGGTTTTCTTTAAAATTTGAACGAGAGTTTTATTAAAAGCCTCGCCGAGACCGTTTGCTCTCGGGTAGTAAATTGTCGAGTATCGCCAGCCGATTCCGTGTCTCCCGACAAAATCGTTGATTTGTGTGCTTCGAATGCCGACCCATTATCCGAGATAATCCTCGCGCGGCACTCCGAAACGGTAGACAACTTGGTTCTTGAAAACCGTAGCACGTGGTGTGCTTTCACTTCTCTAAGTGGAACCGCTTTCGCCCACTCGGAAAAGTAATCAGTAGCCGCAAGAATGAAGCGATGTCCTTTTGAAGATGGTGGTTCTATCGGACCCACTATATCCGTGCCCCAACATTCAAATGGCCACGACGCAATTGTCGGTGCAGCACATTTGGAGGTTGGTGTAGAACCACTCCGTGCACTTGGCATTGATGATGCCTCTCGCGATTTTCATGCAATCGGTCATCATCGAGGGCCGTAGTACCCTAGTCTTTTAATTTTCATTTTCATCTTCGGACCCGACCGGTGAGCGCCACGAGTCCCGAATGCACCTCTTTAACAATTTCACGGCCTCGGACCCGCTTAGGCACCTTAGCCACATTTCGATCAAAAGACCTTCGTATAATGTGTTGTTTATTAATGCGTAGGACGCAGTTCTTTTCTCGATCCGATGCGCAGCGACCTATCGTCCGGTAGCTTTCCCGTTTGCAGGTAGTTCATCAATGGCTATCGCCAATCTTCCGTGTTTTCCGTCACTCGTCGCAACTGACTTCTCTTTCTTCTTCGATTTGTGTATTGTGTCTATGTCGAGCCGCGATAGGACCCGACGTCCGCGAACCGACACTTCCACCGATTCATCTCGCAAACGGACAAATTCTTTTGCGAGATCGGCTAAAGCATCTCGCTAAAGCATTTTCTTTTCTGGGAATTTTGTAGATTGTCACATTCGGAATCCGTTCCAACAACTCGTATGGCATACTCGAAAGTATTGTTCGAGTCTTGGCTTTAAAATTCCGTATTGTCCGGCGATCTGTCGAATGATTAACCGCGAATCCCCGTAGATGTCGATGTCCGTTATCCCCATTCGAATAGCTAATTCCAATCCCGTTACGAGGGCTTCGTATTCTCGCTTCGTTGTTCGTACATGGTTCTCGTCAAGTGGTAGGAGTATCTTAACATCCCCCGCTCCGTGTTATAAAGATTAGTCCGATTCCCGCCTTACCGGCACTATCACTTGCGATTCTTCGTCTTTGTGTGCCGAAGATGCTCCATCGAAATATAATTCC
Source organism: Papilionanthe hookeriana x Papilionanthe teres (assembly GCA_022702705.1). NCBI lineage: Eukaryota > Viridiplantae > Streptophyta > Magnoliopsida > Asparagales > Orchidaceae > Papilionanthe > Papilionanthe hookeriana x Papilionanthe teres. Next base: position 67,646,559 of record CM040437.1, read on the forward strand.
CAACGTCGATCATCGACGTCTTCTAAGTTCATTATCTGTTCATCTGACAAATCATCATTGAGAGGTGATTCGCCGCAAAGGGTGTCGTCGCGAGGAAGTCTGCTAAGACTTGTCCCTTTACGCACGCGCAGGCACGAAAGTTATATCGAATTGCAATAATATCATCGACCATCCGGCAAGTCCGCCGGAAAGTGTTGGACGAGTCATCAAGTATCGCAATGGATTAAACTTCGAGATCGAGTCGACACTCTATCGAGAAAGCATGTAAGTGCTCAGGCTTCGAAGCATATTTTTAGGTCGTGTTTTATTTTGAAGAGGGGTCGCCTAACGTAAATCTGTCGGCGAATTTTTAATTTAATTTAAATAAATAATTTGAAAAGGTAGTATTTGATTTTGGAAATAATTTTAAATTTGAAGATTTTAAGATATGAGATTAAACCGACCTCACATCCCAAATAGTTTATATAAACGAGCACCGCACCACAAACCGTGTATCTATCCCTAAGGATAGTACACACCGCTCGATGGTGGGGCTTGATTAAATAAACTAGAAGATTAGTGACATCCGTTTGGTCCGCGAACCAATTTTATAAGCCGACAAGTTTCCCCGCTTAATATGAAAACATTAAACAGGGTTTATATTACTCGGGTTCTTTAACATTCCCTATAAGGGCAAGCCCCTATAGTTAATTACATCTTAAGTGACGGGAATCACCTAAGAAAACTCTCGATAATAACCAATGATTCCGCTCTCAAGAATTTCAAAGTTTAAGGTTTTCAAAGATCGAATTTTGGAATTTCAATAGTGGAATGGATCAAATTTTGGAACATTTTGTTTTGTGAATCCAAAGGAAGAAAGGTAGGAGAAATCACCGATTCGAAGTGAACTTCGATAATTTCCCGACTATCCTATTGTTTGTCTTGAATTTAGGAAAGTCCTAATGTTTATTTGATATTTCAATCTCGCCAATTTCAATTAATTAGTGGCTTATATTTGTATGATAAAATCAAACAAATAAACTCTAGAAGATGTGAGGGTTTATTGTCGTATCGACGACTACCTCGGAATCCTAAGACCTAGCTAGGGCTTAATTTGCAATGCAAATGCCTAACGAAGAGTTGAGGATTTATGTCGCACTAGTGCAAGCTACCTCGAAGTCCTATGGCTTGGTTGTTTTAATTCTAAGAAAGTTTTCGTCGAAGTAGACTCGTGTTTTGCTTGATGACGATGGCCGTGCCGCCCACCATGCTCCGAGCTCCTTGTTGTTGCAGAGGTTTAGTTTTAGAAATCATAAATCGTGGGATGAGAGAAGTGTTTTGGTTTAGAGAAAATCTTAATTTCCAAGTGTTTTTTGTGTTTTAATTAAAACAAATCTTAAAGTTGATTATAACGACACCGGTTAAGATCCCACGGTTCCATCCTTCCGCATCGTTATTTTTATCGGATTCACTTAGTCCGTATGAATTTGCTAAACTCAACCGAATGAGTTCCACACTTTCATTTAGACCGTGGAAATCCCGTTAAGCAACACGTAGGTTACATCATCCGAGGTATTCCCGATCATCCAACAGACGTTTTAATTTAGTTGTAATCGTAGTTTTGTGTTCGTTTCGTGATTAAATTTTGAGTTGTTTTATCTTTCGAAATGTTGTGGCGTGAATTTTATCTTGCAATGACTTTTAACTTAATTTTGGTTTCAGTTTTAGGGACTATCCTAAAGGTGTGGGTTTTCATGCAACCGTTGTTTTATCATGCAAGAAAAGTAAAATGCATTTCGCAATAAAGTAAATCGCAAGAAAGTAAATTGCAAGAAAGTAAATCGCAATAAAATAAAAGCGTACCCTGAGGGTCTTCCCGTCATCCCAAGCCGCACTTAAAACACAATTAGAATATTTAAGCAAGTTCCTAGGTAAAGCTAGGGAAAGGTTATGGTTTTCTACCAAATTCCTAATCCTATACCTAGTCATTTCCTATGACGTCTAGTGTTCTTCGGTTTTGGTTTAAGGACGATTTTCTTCATCAAAGAATAATCAAGTTCAATCGTTCTTATAAATATCCTATCATATCGAGGAAGTGCTTAAGAAGAATCTTAAACATCTTTTCAATATTTCTAGGATTGTTTTAAGTCCAAATGAATTTAATTATATAAATGAATCGATCGTCCGAGGTTTTCAAGTTTTGTTAACTCGCTCGCTGAACTAGGACATTCGAATATCCTATGAGTGAAGTGACACTCCATTTAATGTTTTATTTAGGAGCTATAATAACTAAAGCTTTCAAGGGTAAGTTAGTATTCAAATGATTCGATTTAAGTTAAAGAGTTTAAATTTGAATAGTGTTCAAGTTGCTTTATATTTAATTTCTTTTATGTCTTAGTGATGTTATATTTAATTTAACTTAATTTAATCGAGTTTTAATTTAGTTTAACATAGTTCAATTTAATTTGATTTGGTGTTTAATTAATTTGATTCGATTTAACTTTAATTTAATTATTTAATTTAATTTAATTTAATTTTAATTATTTAATTTAATTTAATTTAATTGTTTAATTTAATTTAATTTAATTTTAATTTAATTTAATTTAATTTAATTGTTTAATTTAATTTAATTTAATTATTTAATTTAATTTAATTTAATTGTTTAATTTAATTTAATTTAATTTTAATTTAATTTAATGTTTAATTTAATTTAATTTAATTATTTAATTTAATTTAATTTAATTATTTAATTTAATTTAATTTAATTATTAAATTTAATCTTAATTTAATTTATCTTTAATTTACTTTATTTTTAATTTTAATAAATTTCAAGATTTTTAATAATTAAGTCTTTTAATATTTTAAATTTGAGTTATCATTTTAATTAAAAATTGAGTATTAGTTGATATAATTAATTTAGGGATTTTTAAATTAAAGAATAAATCTCTTCCTAATAAAGATCCCTTATTTTAATAATTCCAATTTTATTATTCTTCCAAATTTAATCTATTATTTAATTAAAGTTTAATCATTTTAAAATTATTTAATGGGTTTCTACCCTTTAATTATTTAAATTTCAATCATCCAAATCAGATTAAGATCAAATATTTTACTTGTTGATTTTTTATTAAACCTAAAGTTTTAATTAAGGATTAAAGATTTTAATTACCATTTTACCCTTTAAGCTTAATAATTTCATAACTCACTAAATTGAACTCAAATGAACTTGAAATTTTTATGTGACTTTACTCATATGTCAATAAAGACATGAGAGGAGAAAATGTGATTTTTCTGTATTTAATTTATTTATATAATTATTTTTGGTGGAAAATAGAGATTTTCAAGGAAAATTTGATAACATGACCAAGGGAAAAGTTTCTGTCCTTAAGAAAATTAGGGGACATTCCTAATGACCAGAGAAGCACTTGGACCAATTTTGGTGATTTTTTGAATTATATTATTTTTATTATAATTATTTTGAGTTTTGGAGTGTTAATTAATTTAAAAATAAGATAAATGTTGAAAAATGGATTTTATATTTTTCAAAAATCTCTCTGATATCAAGGAAACCAGAGAATCAAATTTTGCAATTTTCTGATTTTTCTATGATTTATAATCATTATTTTAGTGAAAATGCTAGAAAATACATTTTTTTAATTTTAAAATTACCCTAGGGCTTTAAAATTTAATATCTCACTAAATAGACTTAGGAAAAATGTGGGATTTGTTCCTAAGTGATTAAAATTCAAAATGTGACATTTTGGTGAATTTTATTATTTTTGTGATTTTTATTATTTTTTAATTATTAAAAATATTAAAATATTATTAAAAATCAACTTTTTTAGAAAATTGAAATTTTAATTTTCTTAGGTTCCCCTGATATCAGAGAGGCTCCAAAACCAATTTGGTGAATTTTTAAAAAGTATTTTAAAAGTTATGAATTTTTAAAGTTTAAAATGGCTAAGTGACTTAATCAACCCAATTAGTGGGGCTAACCAAGTCCAATTGACCTCAAATTTTTATGGTGGATTCCTCTGATCCTAAAGGTCAGTGGAGAATTGATTTCAAGTCAATTTGATACCTGGTTAACTCTAATTAATTAAAGACCTATTTTGGGTGTTTAAGCCAATTAGGGTTAATCTGAGTGAATTAACTCAAGTCCTATTTTTCCTAGAGTTCTCTCGGTCATAAGGAACATCACCAAATATTTCTAGAATTTATTTCACAACATGCTAATTTTTGGAATTAAAATACTCAAAATAAGCAACATGCATTTGAAAAATAAATAACTTTTCACAGAGATGGCCTCCGACCTCGGAAAATTCAGTGGAATGTTCCCAAGTTCAGTAGGCTTCAAAAGCCCTATGGTCTCATGCCATGGTGAATTGTATACATGCATGGAGAATTAAATGTATGCAGAGAGTAAATAAATCATAAAAAATAAAATACTTAATTAAATTAAATGATTTCTTTTCCACATTATTCTCCTCTCGTTCACCGAGCAAGAGGGTATTTTTATTTTATTTTTGTGATTTTTCTACACAAAGATATGGATTTTCGAAGTTTAGGGAATTAAATAAATAAGAAAATACCCTAATTTTCTATTTATCCACGCGGCGCCGCGACAACCCTCGGCAGCCTCCGAACGCACACGCGTCGCGCTCCCATTCGACGCCGCCACCCGAGTCGCGCAGCCCGGCCCCGCGGTTCTCGTACCGTCTCCCGGTCCGACGCAATCCCGGCCGTCCGCGCGCGCGTGTATCGAATGGACGCGCATCCGTTCATCGTCCCCAAGTGTTCTCACCCGAGAGCCGTCCACACTAAATCCCTAAGATCTCACTCGATTCTCAATGGATTTTCATGTTCTTATGCTCTATGGATTCGTCTCAAGAGACGAACACATCTATACGGCTAACATGCATCGAAACTAAGGCATTTGAAATGGAGAATCTCCGAAGCTCGGGATGAATAGTTAACTCATACCTTAGCTCGTAGAAGTGCGGCTTCAATCCGAGAGTTGTTGCACCTTCGATCGGGTCCCGCGAAGCTCCAGCATGAAGTCTCCCGGTCCGGTGAATCGCCTAGCTATGAAAGTGACCACGCCCGATCACAAAGCTTCGGAGGCCGGAGCAACCGGGTGGCCCGGAGATGGGGCTTTCGGTGGAAACTTCTCCTCTCGGTCCAGTCGAAGGTGTAGGACCAATCAATTCGAGGATTGGCTCACCGTGGCAAAGTGTCCCGGTTTCGGGTGGAATTTCGCCGAGAAATCGGGCTCGTTGGCGGGGATTGAGGCAAATCGACACCGGGGATCAACTCGCTCTAAGGATGGTGAAGGGTTTGGAACAATTTTGCGTAGTTTCGGCAAGGTTTGTGCTTGGCTCCCTCATGGCCGAGAGGGGCGGAGTTTAACTAGAGCTGGCCGGGGCCTCCCGTGGAGAGTTAGGCTCGGGATCGACCGCTCTCGGTGAGGAGAAGATCAGCCATGGTGACCACTGTGGACTGGGCAGCTCAAGCAAGTGAGAATTTCAATGTCGGCTCACATGCGAGCTCTCGGCCATGGTGTTTTCCGGCGGCTCGGTGGCCGGCCGGCTAGCATGGGTCACCCTCAAGGTCGTGGGTCGTGGCCGGAGGTTTGTGCAATCAATCGGCCATGGACATGTGTAAAGGCTTTGATCCAAAGTGGAATGGGGCATGGCTAGATTTGGACCTAAATGGGTCAACCCACCCATTCGGGCTAGGTGCACCACCCAAGGCCTCGGTTTAGGCCGAGGAGAAAGTGATTTGGATCAGCTTCGATTAGTGGGGTCAAGTCACAATCCAAGTACAATTAAAGCTTAAGCATGGTTTAGTGGAATCATGTAAGTGGTTAACCACCTTTAGGAGTTAAGGAAAGAGCCTCCTCCTTTTGCCCAAAATGGCATGGTGACATGTAAAGAGGCTCTCATGGCTTGCATATGGCTTATGCATGGCTCCATGGCTCCATTTGGCTTCGGGAAAAGTAAAGTCAATTTCATGGAAATGGATTTAAGGAAAATTTTGGTATTTAGGGGTGATTTGGCATGAGGCTTGATTTGGAATTATTTGATGATGAATTTAGGACTTAGGGATGATTTTAATTGAAAGTATGATGAGGGGAAATGTCATATGGGCCTTGGAAGAATTTTGGGCTTTTTTTAAAGGGTTTTAGATCGGCTTTTAAGATGGATTAGGAAAGTGGGCTCTCGAATTTTAAAATGGATTTTGGGATGAAATTTTGTAAAGAGGTTGGGCCAAATAATTATTGGGTTTAGCTCATGGATGTGTCATGAGTGACTTGAAGCAAATTTGGGGTAGTTTGGACTCGAATCGGGTTGGATTCGAATTTTTCGGTGAATGGGCCAATGTAGGTCAAATCGGGCTAACTTGGGCCAATGTTGGGCTAGGGTTGAAATTGATGTAAAATAAATATTAAGAAATGTTTATGGGAGTGTTTCAAAGAGGTTTTGGCTTTGGTTGGGTTTTAATTTTGAGGTTTGGGCCTATTCTGGGTTAGATTTGGGTTTAGGTCAAAATCGGGCTTTTTGATTTTGGGTTGAATTTGAGTGGGGTTTGGGTCAAAATCTTGGGCAAATCATGTTAGTGTTTTGTTTATGAGGATGTTAAGGAAGGTTTAGAAAAGATTTGGGGTTAATTGGAGTTGAATTGGGTTAGTTTGGGCTAAGTTTGGGTCATGGGTCCAAATTCGGGCTTTAAGGCCCAAAGTGAAATCGATCCAAATGTCAATCAAATTGGACTTGGATTTGGTCTAAATTGGTATTGGGAATGTTGAATTGAAGTTTAGAATTGAATTGGACCAAAATTGGGGTCAATTGGGTATGTTTGGTTTGACATCGGGTCCACTTTGGGTTAAAATGGGTCAATTTGGGGGTTTTCGACAAAAGTAGGGTAAATTGACAAAATTGGCCCATGGTGTAGTTGGACAAAATGAAATTGGGAATATTTGGGATTTTCTGGAATTTTCTGGGAATTTTCTGAATTTTTGGATTTTTAGGCCAAGAAGGGTATTTTGGGTATTTGGAGGGTATTGGGGGGTTTTCTTGGAATTTTTGGTATTTTTGGGTATGGATGATCAATTTGAGTGATGTGGAGGTGTTTGGGATTGATTTTGGAAAATTTTAGGTAATTTGGAGATTTTGCAAAAATTCGGGTAATTCACAGGTTTTGTGCAGTTTAGTAGTGTAGGGTCCCTGGGTCAAAAATTGAAAATTTGGGAAATTGAAGATTGGGTGAATTTGGGTGGGGTGAAATCATTTTGGTTGAGCCATGAAGCCATTTCAAGCCCATATGAGCCATGAAAGGACTCATTTCGAGGCATTCACTATGTTGTTCCTAACCCTCTTAGCCAAGGGCTTAGGGGTTAAGGACCATCCATGTGAATCACCTACATGAGTCGAGGTCAAGTTGGGTATGGGTGTGGTTTTAGGAAGTGTGTGGAAATGTAGTGTGTAAGTGTAGTGTATGTCAGCCCCTTCACTGCACTGTGCCACCTGTAGGCGCTCCTAAGGCCAAAGAGTCCTATAGAACTCATCCTTTAAACTTCCATATTCGATTTCAACCCTCTAGGTGATTAGGGGTCTATAGCCAAGTTTGTGGAGTTTGCAGGGAGTTTAGAAGTGGTTTGAATTTCTAAAAGGCGGGTCCCAATTCTAGTCCTCTAAGATAGTCAAAGGAAAAGCCTAAGGCTAGATCCTAAGCACTAAAAAAGAAGAAAAGGAAGACCTCATCAAAAATGAGGTCAACAAATGGACCCCCAATAGGTGTGGTGAGCCGACGGAGCACACCGCGCGTATTGGTGTTGACCGAAGCGATCAACAAAACCAACACGTATGTCCAAGTGACGAACTTAGGACGAAGTAGAAGAGTTTCGCTGGGAGTGTCAAGTATATCTCCGGAACCGGAGATTCTCGAACTCTCGCTGGGAAAGGAAAAGGAGGTAAATCCCAAATCACATGATCTCGAGGGAATTTCGATTTAGATTTTATTTTGTTTCAATTTATGTTTTGATGTGTGAGTTTAAATTTTAGTTCGGAGTTTCAATTTAGATCAAGTTTCGTCAAAATTAATTGAGGGATTCGATTTGAAATGAAAATTAGAATTTCGAGGTTTTAGATGTAACATCTCCAACCTCGAAAGAAAATCGAATCGATTAGATTGAATCGTTGCAATGAGAAGATATCTCAGAGCAAAGTGGTGTTGGATGTAAAATCCTTAACCTCAAGAGTTTGATTTCGATGTGATGTATTTCATTGCGATAGGGAAAAGATCCTAAAGCAATGCAGTCTCGGATGTAAAATCCTCGACCCAAAGGTTAAATTTTGATGTATTTCATTGCAATAGGAAGAGAATCCTAGCAAGGCAACATCTGGATGTAAAATCCTCGACCCAAAAGGTTTGAATTTTGATGTATTTCAAAGGCAACAGAAGAGAATCCTAAAGCAATAGGTACTCGATGTAAAATCCTCGACTCAAAAGTTTGAATTTTGATGTATTTCAAAGGCAACAGAAGAGAATCCTAAAGCAAAGGCACTTGGATGTAAAATCCTCGACCCAAAAGTTTTGAATTTCGATGTATTTCAAGGCACAGAAGAGAATCCTAAAGCAAGGTAGCCTTGGATGTAAAATCCTCGACTCAAAAGTTTTGAATTTTGATGTATTTCAAAGGCAATAGAAGAGAATCCTAAAGCAAGGCATACTGATGTAAAATCCTCGACCCAAAAGTTTTGAATTTTGATGTATTTCAAAGGCAACAGAAGAGAATCCTAAGCAAGCATGGCCTGATGTAAAATCCTCGACCCAAAAGTTTTGAATTTTGATGTATTTCAAGGCAACAGAAGAGAATCCTAAAGCAAAGGTACTTGATGTAAAATCCTCGACCCAAAAGTTTTGAATTTTGATGTATTTCAAGGCAACAGAAGAGAATCCTAAAGCAAGGCACTTTGGATGTAAAATCCTCGACCCAAAAGGTTTGAATTTTGATGTATTTCAAAGGCAACAGAAGAGAATCCTAAAGCAAAGGTACTGGATGTAAAATCCTCGACCCAAAAGTTTTGAATTTTGATGTATTTCAAGGCAACAGGAAGAGAATCCTAAAGCAAGGTAGCTTGGATGTAAAATCCTCGACCCAAAAGTTTGAATTTCGATGTATTTCAAAGGCAACAGAAGAGAATCCTAAAGCAAGTAGCAGCTTCGATGTAAAATCCTCGACCCAAAAGTTTTGAATTTCGATGTATTTCAAAGGCAACAGGAAAAGAATCCTAAAGCAAGGCAAGCCTTGGATGTAAAATCCTCGACCCAAAAGTTTTGAATTTGATTTGATCGATATTCGATTCGAGATCCGGAAGAAATCGAATTTGATCGAGATTCGAGTCCGGAAAGATCGAATTTGGAAATTTGGAAATTTGGAAGGATGAGTTCGAACTCGATCGAAATTTGATTTAAGATTTGATTTGAATTTGAAAGATCAAGTTCGAAACTTGATCGAGATCGGATTTGATTTTGATCGAGAATTCGATTCGAGATTGGAAGATCAAATTCGAAATTGATCGAGAGGATTCGGAATTATCGAGATTCGATTTGGAGTTTGGAAGATGAATTTGATTTTGAAGTTTGAAAAGATTGAAATTTGATTCGAATTCGGAAAGATTGAATTCGAGATTTGTGTTGATTTCGTTTATCTTTTAATGGTTCAAATTTTATTTTGTTGTTTATTTAATGTTCATGTGAACTTCGTGTTTGTCATTTTTCGATTTTTTTTTTAGAAAAGTTTTCTTTTATTCTCTTTTTTTTCTTTTTCTCGTTCTTTGTTCAAAGTTCATTTAACTTTAATGGCGTTTCCCAATCAATTTGCACAAAAGAGGTGAAGGCCAAAAACGCGACATGGTCACTTTCATTCCAATCATGTCGAAAATACGTCGTACAACTCGATCCGGAATATATTTCATACAATCCATGTAGACTCAAAACGGACCGTGTATGATCTTTGTTGATCCATCAAAAGAATCATCTCGTCAAAAATCCATGTCCGAATAGTGAGGTACATGGTCAATAACATCACCTTCCAAGCCATCCTCGGCAAGGATGCCGACCGGATGTACATCGGAGGTGTGATATTTCCCATGTAACTCACGCACTCGTAAGGCCGGAGGTTCTCTAGCTCCGGATCCGGTCGGAAATGGTAAGGTATTTTGTCGTCGTCCATCCTCCCGAAAGTAACCGAGATTCGCTCCACCGGCACCCCCGGTATGCAATGCTTTGCGATATCTCGCTCCGTTACCTCGCAGCATCATGACGGAACCCACCGTAGAAGGTATCTTTACCGGCCCTCGAACTCGCCCGGGCCTCGCTATCCGGAGGTCGATCCGAACATGATGTTGCACTCATTCAAGAAAGAGACCGTGCAGTAAAGGTCCGACGAAGTCGTGGTGATCAATATGTGGGGGTATGCAACACCCCGTTTGTAGATGTTGATAATGCAGCCTATCGGGTATGCAATCCGTCGGCAGGACTCTCCATGTTATCAATCTTTTCACCATTCTCTCGATAACTAATGGCATCGGATCTACTCGCCCATGACGAAGTATCCCCGGTGGGTTTCCTTCCCGTCTTCAAAGAAAGTTGTAGCAAGCATCCGCATCGTATCGTGATTCTTCCTTTCCCCGGCATCCATCTCCGGGTTCCGAGTATGTGTTTTCCTCGTGCGGCCTCGCTCGGCCCATTCTTTTCGCATCCCTGATACTACCCACGATTTGCCGTTGTTCATACTCCGAGAATACGTCTGCTGTGTAGCTCGAGGCCTTCTAGTATGTTGATTCTTCTTCCTTTAATTCTCTCGAAGTATTCGAAAGTTTTCTTTTCAACATTCCGCATCCTCTCCAGCTCGTATTCCGAATGATCTCGCATGGCGAGGCCTTGTGACATATTGCGGGATATATGGTTCAATCCCTTCACGTTCCCCCGCATACCTCGGCTCCTCGTGATGATGCCTCGTCGGGACATCCCCCGGGCTGCTTCGCAACAAGGTCATGCACCGCCGGTGGTTCTATCCGATGGCGTGGTAGCCTTCTTTCTTCCGATCTTCTCGGAGATTTCCCCGGTTCTTCTCGTTATTCTAGAGCCGGCCTCCTTTTTCGTGTTCCCGGTGAACCGGTGTCCTCGAAATGCGAGTGCCGGCATTAGCAACTGTCTCCGTCGCGCCGGTCCGCGCCTAGTTTTGTTAACATTTTACTGGATGCGGCGATTCTTATTTCTTCGTTGCGCGGTCGCGAGAGTAGCCCTCCGAACTTCGAATCTCTCGCGGCGCGGCGCCGACAAGCCCGCCCTCCGCCGTAGTGACTACGACTTCATTTTCGTCTTCTTCTGTGCTTGCTTTTCTTTTCGTTGTTGGATCGGTGGCTTGGGCCACCCACTTTCATCACTCGTCTCGTCCGGCAGTTCTTCTCTGCTAACCGGGACCCGCCCACTTTCCTCGCATCGTAGGCCCGCCGGTGCGAAATCCGAGTCAATCTCGATTATCGCTCCATCTTTCACCCTCTTTCATCGAGTGCAAGGCTTACGCCATTCTTAAAGTTCAAGACCAACCGCCCGTTCGACATTTCCCCGCGAAAAGACAAGGAAAAGGATCGTGGGTCGTACTAAGAACAAGAACATTAAGAAAATGTTTATTAAAGATACATTTTTTTATTATTCTTATATTTTGAAATTTAACAGAATGAAGTAGGATAAGATCCGGGAAGAGATTTCGATTTGAAAAAGAAAACAAGGAAAACTTAATTATCATGATTTTATTTATCTTAAAGCACATTTTATTATTTTTTTGGTTCGGACCCAATCACAAGTAATTACTTCACCCGTGTTTCTTAGGGATGAAGAATTCATTCCTTCGAAACATCAGTAGCAGTAATATTTTTTCAAGTATCGTCCGTCGATCGGAAGCATATGTCGTTCTCCCCGGCAATTCACTAGCCGGTAGGAACCTCCCGAGTATACCGCTTCAACCACAAACGGTCCTTCCCAAGTGGGTTCAAATTTTCCTCCTATCTCGCGTGTGCAAGAATAGTTCTCGAGAACGAGAACTAAATCACCAACTTTCAAGGTTCTCGCGCGACCCGCCTTGTCATGGGCTTCGAACCATCTTAGCTTCGGTATAGTTCTAAATTCCGTTGCGCCGCAAGTCTTTTCCCTTCCAAGCTTTCTAATTCTTCGAGTCGTAGTCCGGCGTTTTCTTCGTCGTGATCTTATTTGCAATCGCAATCCCGAGTGAAGGAAGCCGAACCTCTAAAGGTAACACTCGCTCGGACCCATACACCGGAGCGTAAGGTGTAGCTTCGAGTAGAGTTCGAAGGTTGTCCGCAGAGCCCATAAGGCTTCTAACAATTTCTCGTGCCAATTTCTCTTATTATCGTCCAAGGTTTTCTTTAAGATTTGAACGAGAGTTTTATTAAAAGCCTCGCCGAGGCCGTTTGCTTCGGGTAGTAAATCGTCGAGTATCGCCGCCGATTCCGTGTCTCCCGACAAAATTGTTGATTTGTGTGCTTCGAATGCCGACCCATTATCCGAGATGATCCCGCGCGGCACTCCGAAACAGAGACAACTTGGTTCTCGAAAAACCGTAAGACGTGGTGTGCTTTCACTTCTCTAAGTGAACCGCTTCGCCCACTGGAAAAGTAATCCGTAGCCGCAAGAATGAAACGATGTCCTTTTCAAGATGGTGGTTCTATCGGACCCACTATATCCGTGCCCCAACATTCAAACGGCCACGACGCAATTGTCGGTGCAAGACATTCGGAGGTCGGTGTAGAACCACCCGCGCACTCGGCATCGGTGACGCCTCTCGCGATTTTCATGCAGCTGGTCATCATCGAGGGCCGCAGTACCCTAGTCTTTTAATTTTCATTTTCATCTTGGACCCGACCGGTGAGCGCCACTGCAGTCCCGAATGCACCTCTTTAACAATTTCACGGGCCTCGTACCCGCTTAGCACCTTAGCCACATTCGATCAAAAGACCTTCCGTATAATGTGTTGTTTATTAATGCGTAAGACATGCAGTTCTTTTCGATCCGATGGCCGCCGACCTATCGTCCGGTAGCTTTCCCGTTTGCAGTGTAGTTCATCAATGGCCGTCGCCAATCTTCTCGTGTTTTCTCGTCACTACCGCAACCGATTCTTTTTCTTTGCCGATTTGTGTATCGTGTCTATGTCAAGCCGTGATAGGACCCGACGTCCGCGAACCGACACTTCCACCGATTCATCTTGCAAACAGTGCAAATTCTTTTGCGAGACGGCTAAAGCATCTGCTAAAGCATTCTCTTTTCTAGGAATTTCGTAGATCGTCACATTTGGAATCCGTTCCAACAAACTCGTACGGCATACCGGAAGTACCGTTCGAGTCTTGGTTTAAAAATTCCGTATTGTCCGACGATCCGTTGAATGATTAACCGTGAATCCCCGTAGATGTTGATGTCCGTTATCCCCATTCGAATGGTTAATTCCAATCCCGTTATGAGGGCTTCGTATTCCGCTTCGTTGTTCGTACACGGCTCCGTCAAGTGGTAGGAGTATCTTAACATCCCCCGCTCCGTGTTATAAAGATTAGCCCGATTCCCCGCCTCACGGCACTATCACTTGCGATTCTTCGTCTTTGTGTGCCGAAGATGCTCCGTCGAAATACAATTCCCAACGTCGATCATCGTGGTCTTCTAGGCTCATTATTTGTTCATCCGGCGCATCGTCATCGAGAGGAGATTCGGCCGCAAAGGGTGTGCCGCGAGGAAGTCCGCTAAGACTTGTCCCTTTACGGCACGCGAGGCACGAAAGTTATATCGAATTGCAATAATATCATCGACCATCCGGCAAGTCCGCCGGAAAGTGTTGGACGAGTCATCAAGTATCGCAATGGATTAAACTTCGAAATCAAGTCGACCTTATGAGAAAGCATGTAGTGCCCGAGCTGAGCGGCGAAGATCAGTGGCCAAACAATGCTTTTCAATTGCGGGATACCTTACTTCCGTCGGGAGTAAACGACGGCTTAAGTAGTAAAGAGCATTTTCTTTACCCTCATCATCGACCCGGCCAACAGGCTCCGAGAGAGTCGTCTAGAGCCGCGTGTAAAGTATCGCCGGCCTACCCGAGACCGGGGTCGCTAAGACAGGAGGTGTCATTAAATATTGTTTAATGTCTTCGAAGGCCTTCTGGCATTTCTCTTCCCAAATAAATTTGGCGTCCTTTTAACTAGTGCCGAGAAAGGCCGACACCTACCCGACAGTTCCGAGATAAAGCGTCGAAGATATGCCGCCTTCCTCGAAAAGATCGTAGTTGTTTTAAGGTTTTCGGGAGGCGGCATTTCTAAGATGGCTTTAATCTTCTCCGGTCGATTTCAATTCCACGATGTCGGACAACGAATCCTAAGAATTTCCCGGAGGTGACGCCGAAGGCGCATTTTAAGGGATTCATCTTAAGGTTAAATTGTCTTAATCGTTCGAAAACAATTCTCAAATCATACAGTGGTTTTCCTTTACTTTGCTTTTGATGACGACATCGTCCACGTAGCACTCGACTTGATCGTGGATGAGATCATCAAAAATTCTTGTCATTGCTCTTCGGTAAGTCGCTCCCGCGTTCTTCAGTCCGAATGGCATCACCGTGTAAGAAAATACTCCGATCGGCGTTCTGAATGCCGTAAGCTTTTCATCTTCTCGGAGCCATTTTTATCCGGTTGTATCCCGAAGATCCATCCATGAATGAGAATATTTCATGTGTCGAAGCAATATCGATCATCGCTCCGGAATCGGTAGAGGGAATTCATCTTTCGGACATGCCTCGTTTAAATCTCCGAAGTCCACACAAATTCCGATCCGACCATTCTTCTTCTCGACCGGCACCACGTTGGCTAGCCGTGTCGGGTATTGTTCTTCACTGGACAAATTTAGCGTCTATTAGCTTTTTTAACTTCGGCTATGACTTGTTGTTCGATTTCCAGACGCATTCTTCTCGGGACCTTGTCCGACCGGAACGTAGCAGGATCCACTCCTAGCTTATGGACCGCAACCTCCGGGGCTAATCCCGGCATTTCATCGTAGCTCCAAGCAAAACAAGCTTTTAAATTCCATTAACAATTCGATTATTTCTCCGGAGTCTTCTTTGTCGAGTAAGGAGCTAACAAAGGTAGGTCTAGGCTCTTCGCTAGTACCTAAGTTAACTTCCATTAACTCATCTATCGTGGATTTAATTTCTTCTTCGAATTCGTGGAGCGTCTCCAATTTGTAAATCTTCGAGTTCGTCCGTAGTTTCCATGCAGCTTATCGGACTTGCAAGTGACAACCAAGCAAAATTCAGCATCGTCAACCGACCCTACCGTGCCGAATCCGAGTCCATACTTTGAATCGGAGGACGGCCGGAGTTATTCCATAACTTTTCAAAATGTTGTGATCGGTCTTTTGTCCATTGTCGAGGTAAGAAACCACGTTGAATTAAATTTCGAACACAGTGGAGAGTACCACTCAAAAGGTAATTCCATTAATTCTCGATGAAGTGACATCTTCGAATTGTACATTATTTTCGCTTTGGAGGAAGAAGCACCACGGTAGAATTCGATCGGCTTCGCACCGTCACTACGTACCTCTTTGACCTCCATACCCTCGATCTTATTAGAATGGATCGGAGTTAGGGTCATAGTATGTACGTAGTGGTTAATCTTCTCGTACATCGATTTGTATTCTTCGTTCTTTTCATCTTCGAGGGAGATCTTGTATTGCGGCTTCTTTCGACTTATTGTTGCCGCTTCTTGCTTCGATTTCTTTTTCCTCTTCGTAACTATCTTCCCAATCAACATTGATGGCTGGTTTCTTCTCGTCCAATCGTCCTAGTGTCTCTACCACGGCCTCGTCCCCGCCTCGACCTCGGATGCGAGTTGTGGAGAAACCTTCACCATCTCGCCGAAGGGAGTGGTGAGTGATCGTTGGACTAGAACTTCGGGTTCTTCGTTGTCCCGAACTTTCTTTGCTTCATTTGTTATGGTATCTCCGAGAAGATTGTTTTCTTGGCGGTGCATAATAAGCCGCATCTTCATGGATTCCAACTTCATGTACGGAGAATGGTCGTAAGTCTCCTTCGATGCACTCGTTCCCCTCCATCGTAATACTTCGATGCACCGGTGTAGAGATGATGGTACCATCCCCGTTTTCATGTATCCATGGTCGGCCCAAGAGAGCGTTGAACGACGTTTCGAATCGATTATATGAAATTTCGCGGTTGTCTTCGCTAAATCACCGGTCTTCATCAGCAGCGTTATCGACCCGAGGGCTCTTTCTCCTTTCTCGTCGAATCCTCTTAATAACATTTTGTCGGCCTCGAGCTCACGAGCATCAATTTCCAAGTATGCTAGTGTTCGAAGACTCATTATATCGATTGATGCTCCCGGATCCACCAATACTCCGGAGAGCGTAAACTTCCCAATCAGTAATCGAAATGTACAACGGTCGGTCGTGATCTCGCCGTCCCAAGTAGTAGGTCATTGTCCGTGAAGGTAACACCTCGTCGTTCCTTTAACGAGCAAACCTCATCTAAGGAATCTCCGCCATTCGAGCTAAGCAAATTTCCGGATCAAGTAAGGCCTCGATCGAGCTTCTCTCATCTCCTTTCGATAAGATGAGAGCATCGTAAATGCTCGCCTTGGCCGGTAGTTTCCTAAGATGGGCTAGCACGTTGTAGTCCACTTTGTTCTCCCGTGTCTCGCTTCTTCTCGAACGGGTATGTCTTCCGCCGGGCTGGTTCTTCTGAACAACCACCCGCTTTCCTTTCGTCTTTCGGACCCATTCTCGGAGGTAGAACTTTTCCACTTCTTAGGCCGACTTCGTAATTTCTTCCGAATCTAGTATCGAGTTTGCCGGTGTCTCCTCCCCGAATCGGAATGACCGGCTCTTTCCGGATTATCTTCCAAATCAAGGCTCTAACTCTATCGTAATCGGAGCTCCTCGAAACTCACAGTATAGATCCGTTGCTCGTCGAACTCTCGTAGCCTCCTCGATGGATGCCTTCTTCGTCATTTTGATCGTCGAGATCATGTATGATTCGAGAATTGTTGTTGGTATCGAAATCGACGCCCGGATTGTCGCTAGTTACGTAATCGTTAGAAACAACCAAAACGTAGCCAACGCCATCACCCTTATCATTATATGATCCCACCGAAGTGAGCAGCATAATCATACAAAATCGTAGGTTCGAGGGATTTCTCCCCCGAATCGGAAACAACTATCCTAGATAAGCAGCCCCTAGTCTAGCCTTAGGAATCTCGGTCCCCTCTTCTTCGTCAATTTTCTTCTTCTTCGATTGTCTCCCGTCGAGGTGGTTCTTCTATCGCAAGTGATAAGACTCGCTTAACTGTGTCTCGAACTCGAATCAAGCTCGCACCGAAGCGGTTCGGATGTTGTCTAAAATCTTCTTCGAAGATCTCGTCCAGCGGTAGTCCATCCATCGTCGCTGCATGTGGGATCTATCTGAATGACGGGATCGGCTGAGATAACATCGACGGAACCTCCTTTCCGGGGTTCCTTCATGTACTCCTTCGGGATTGTTATATTTCCTTTCCGAAGGTTGTCGTCGAGCCAACTTTTCAAGGTAATGCAGCTTTTCTATCTTGTGCCCAAGCATCCGATGGTAGGGGCAAAAGTCGGGATCACCTTTCTTGTTGACTTCCTCTCGGTCTCTGGGCTCGGCACTCGGAAATCCGGAGTTTTCATTAAGCTACGGAACATCTGCATCGCTTCATTCTTGAACGGATATTCTCTCGCTCGAAGCTCCCTCAATGTACGTTGCGGACGAGACGGTTGTTCATACCGCGGAGACGACCGATAGCCGGACCGGGGTTGCCGGTAATTTTGTCGTGGTTGCCGCGCCGTTCCTGTGGTATTTCGCGATCGGCTTGTTCGCCTCGTCAACCGCCGCAACGACCCCGCATTTCTTTTCGAAAGTCTTCACCGGCTTCTCGTTGTCCGTCTTGTCGGCAAAACTTAATTGCTTCGCCTCTTCTGCAAGCTTCCGGCCTTGCTTAACAACTTCTCAAAAGTCTTAATAGTGAATCCCTCGAGGAGAAGTGCTATCGGCCGTGAATGCTTTTAAGCAAGATGCCGACCGCATGTTGTTCTTGCAGTTGTGGTTCACACTTCATACTTAAATTTCTCCATCGAAGTATGTAATCCACTAGAGTTTCATTCGGCCTTTGTTTCTCTACCACTAAATCACCTATAGTGATGTGGTGCCGAGCTCCGCAAATCGCTTAATGAAGAGGCTCTCTAGCTCCGAGAATGTCTTTGCTGCATCCGTCGGGTACTCCGCATACTCGCCGAAGGCGATTCCCGACTGATCGCTAACGAACCGTCGGAAGAGTAGCGCATCGCTCCCGCCGCATTGCAACAACCGGCACGAAAGTGTGCAACATGCCGTCGGGGTTCCCTGCTCCGTCGAAGGTCTTAAACAGAGGTGGTACGAAGCCCTTCGGGTATCGGACAGTGCCGACCTCTTCCGGTAAGGTCTACCCGTCCGAATAGATGTCCCGTTCTTCGATCGTGCTAGGCTTCTCGCACTCCGCCGTTCTACCAAGTTCTTGATATCCTTTTCGTGGATCATACTTCGTGTTGTATCCTTTTTCACTCGGTCATCCCCATCGACGGATGTAATTTCCTTCCCTCCGTCTACGAGGTGAATGACTTCGGGGGTGTCTCTCTATGTGGTTGTACTTCGACTTTGGAGAGTGGCTAGAGCTACGGCCATCTCTTCCATCCTCTTCGCCATTCGAGCGATCGTGTCGTCCTTTTCCCGAAGCCGTCTCTTCATCGCCCGGCTCCTCTCTTCTGCGCCGCAGGAGCACCTCGAGAAGATGATGAAGCTCGTGTCTCAACCATGTCGATTTCTCGCATATTCGTTGTCCATGAATTCCGATGAGTCGATCTCATCTCCGAACTTTTCTTCTCTTCTTTCGCCAACCGCTCTGGATGTCGCGTTCTCAACTTTTCCATGGCATCTTCTAGCCGAGCTTTCGTGTATCTCGTGGTTGTCATGCGATGGTTGCCGGGTCCTTTTTTCACGAGTCCCCTTCATCGCAAGAGCACTTTCTTCGCATTCCAGCCCTCCCGGCGAGACTTTCTTCTCGGCCGCCGTTTCGCCCTCAATCGCCCCGTAGTGGGACGCCACACCATCCTTCTAGCAGCAGAAGGTCTCATGACCGCATGGTCTATCCGCCAAATGCCGGAAGGTGGTATCCTCCCTAATCCGTAATCCCGATACTACGACAGCGGGCTAGCCTTCATTCTCTTGCTTGGCTTTTCTATCATGACGGCGGGCTCTACTCGGGCCCAAGACGGGATTCGACCGGCACCCGTCCTATCCTTCGTAGAATTTCCGACACGGCGCTTTTCCTTCTTTGCTAGCTTTTCTACCAAAGCTCGCAACGAGCAAACGGCGTAGTTCTAGTTCTTTTCTTGCGGCTATCGTTGTAGTATGCGGGTCGAGGTAATGTGGCAAGCAATCTTGCGAACATTCTCCTCATCCTCTCGCGGCGGAGAGGGGATGGAACCCGCTTCCTCCCAAAAGTGGTATGTAGTCAGCAAAGGTGTATATTCGGCAGCGTGTATATTCCGGCAACTCGAATTTCCTCCAGAAGGCAATCTCAAGCATCTCCGCTTCCCCGGCGATCCTTCTATTTCTATTTCTTCTTCGGGTCTCTGTCAGCCGACGGAATCTTCGAACCGGACCCGATTTCGAAGACGTAAGGTCTTACAGAAGATCCGTACCCTCCACGGTAACAGTGTTTATCATAGCTTCCGGATTTCTTTCCCTTCGATTCTGCGTAAGTCTGGGTAGGTGCGAAACAACTAGACCAAACGGGGGTAGTGAGAATGCTCCTCCCGCGGACAAGAAGCATTCTCCTAGTCGGACCCTTCGCAGGGAGGAAACTCGGGTCGACCTAAGGCCGAACTCAGCAGTGGTTCCTCGCCTTCGATACCTTGTTCGTCACGGCAAAGAGGGAGACGTCTGTGACCTCGACGTTCGTAGTTTTCAAATCCTCGTCCAAATCGGATGACCCCATTGTCGGCAGCCTCATCCTTATGCATAGCCGAAGTCCAATCCGTTGGTGAAGGAGAAAATCAGCTTCGGGGCTTCCATTTCGCAAGGTAGATTCTGGTTGTCGTCCTAAGTTATGCTTCTTTCTTCAGACGAAAAGAAAGGAATTGAAAAGAGTCCGAACTCATTCTTTGTTCATGTATTTGATCATTTGTTAAAAGAATCATTTATTAGAGGGTTTGTTTATTTAGAACGGAACGTTCAAAGGTGTAGAAGGTAAGGAATCCGATTCGTAAAGGAAAAGAAAGTCTTAAGCAAGACTTCCCGACTCGAAGGATCACTCCTAAACTAACACCTATCTGGGTCCACCCCACCTCGTAAATGAGGTAAAGGATCTCGAACCTCTCTCGTTTAGGGGTGTCTAAACAAATGGCTCCTAAATCCGAGAGAATGTTGGCTATACTTGTTCAAGATAGAAATGAACATAGTATTCCAACGGAAAGAAGGGTAGTTTGATCCATTAGGGACATGGATACACTACCGATTTTTGAAAGCGTAATTATTCGATTATAATGAGAGAGGAATATTCCCAAATGGAGTCGCCGTAAATCCCGTGCGGCTTATTTTTTTATTATTTTTTAGGTCGTGTTTTATTTTCAAGAGGGGTCGCCTAACGTAAATCGTCGGCGAATTTTTAATTTAATTTAAATAAATAATTTGAAAAGGTAGTATTTGATTTTGAAAATAATTTTAAATTCGAAGATTTTAAGATATGAGATTAAACCGATCTCACATCCCAAATAGTTTATATAAACGAGCACCGCACCACAAACCGTGTATCTATCCCTAAGGATGTACACACCGCTTGATGGTGGGGCTCGATTAAATAAACTAGAAGATTAGTGACATCCGTTCGTCCGCGAACCAATTTTATAAGCCGACAAGTTTCCCCGCTTAATATGAAAACATTAAACAATGGTTTATATTACCTCGGGTTCTTTAAAATTCCCTATAAGGGCAAGCCCCTATAGTTAATTACATCTTAAGTGACGGAATCACCTAAGAAAACTCTCGATAATAATCAATGATTCTCGCTCTCAAGAATTTCAAAGTTTAAGGTTTTCAAAGATCGAATTTCGGAATTTCAATAGTGGAATGGATCAAATTTTGGAACATTTTGTTTTGTGAATCCAAAGGAAGAAAGGTAGGAGAAATCACCGATTCGAAGTGAACTTCGATAATTTCCCGACTATCCTATCGTTTGTCTTGAATTTAGGAAAGTCCTAATGTTTATTTAGATATTTCAATCTCGCTAATTTTAATTAATTAGGGCTTATATTTGTATGATAAAATCAAACAAATAAATCTAGAAGATGCGAGGGTTTATTGTCGTATCGACGACTACCTCGGAATCCTAAGACCTGTTAGGGCTTAATTTGCAATGCAAATGCCTAACGAAGAGTCGAGGATTTATGTTGCACTGTGCAAGCTACCTCGAAGTCCTATGGCTTCGTTGTTTTAATTCTAAGAAAGTTTTGCCGAAGTAGACTCGAGTTTTCACCGATGACGATGGTCGTGCCGCCCACCATGCTCCGAGCTCCTTGTTGTTGCAGAGGTTTAGTTTTAGAAATCATAAATCGTGGATGAGAGAAGTGTTTTGGTTTAGAGAAAATCTTAATTTCCAAGTGTTTTTTGTGTTTTAATTAAAACAAATCTTAAAGTTGATTATAACGACACCGGTTAAGATCCCACTGCTCCATCCTTCCGCATCATTATTTTTATCGGATTCACTTAGTCCGTATGAATTTGCTAAACTCAACCGAATGAGTTCCACACTTTCATTTAGACCGCGGAAATCCCGTTAGCAACACGTAGGTTACATCATCCGAGGTATTCCCGATCATCCAACAGACGTTTTAATTTAGTTGTAATCGTAGTTTTGTGTTCGTTTGTGATTAAATTTCGAGTTGTTTTATATTTTGAAATGTTGTGGCGGTGAATTTTATCTCGCAATGACTTTTAACTTAATTTTGGTTTCAGCTTTAGGGACTATCCTAAAGGTGTGGGTTTTCATGCAACAGCTTGTTTTATCATGCAAGAAAAGTAAAATGCATTTCGCAATAAAGTAAATCGCAAGAAAGTAAATTGCAAGAAAGTAAATCGCAATAAAATAAAAGCGTACCCTGAGGGTCTTCCCGTCATCCCAAGCCGCACTTAAAACACAATTAGAATATTTAAGCAAGTTCCTAGGTAAAGCTAAGGGAAAGGTTATGGTTTTCTACCAAATTCCTAATCCTATAACTAGTCATCTCCTATGACGTCTAGTGTTCTTCTGGTTTTAGTTTAAGGACGATTTTCTTCATCAAAGAACAATTAAGTTCAATTGTTCTTATAAATATCCTATCATATCGAGGAAGTGCTTAAGAAGAATCTTAAACATCTTTTCAATATTTCCAGGATTGTTTTAAGTCCAAATGAATTTAATTATATAAATGAATCGATCGTCCGAGATTTTCAAGTTTTGTTAACTCGCTCAGATGAACTAGGACATTCGAATATCCTATGAGTGAAGTGACACTCCATTTAATGTTTTATTTAGAGCTATAATAACTAAAGCTTTCAAGGGTAAGTTAGTATTCAAATGATTCGATTTAAGTTAAAGAGTTTAAATTGAATAGTGTTCAAGTTGTTTTATATTTAATTTCTTTTATGTCTTAGGTGATGTTATATTTAATTTAACTTAATTTAATCGAGTTTTAATTTAGTTTAACATAGTTCAATTTAATTTGATTTGGTGTTTAATTAATTTGATTTGATTTAACTTTAATTTAATTATTTAATTTAATTTAATTTAATTTTAATTATTTAATTTAATTTAATTTAATTGTTTAATTTAATTTAATTTAATTTTTAATTTAATTTAATTTAATTGCTTAATTTAATTTAATTTAATTATTTAATTTAATTTAATTTAATTGTTTAATTTAATTTAATTTAATTAATTTAATTTAATTTAATTTAATTTAATTTAATTTAATTTAATTTAATTATTTAATTTAATTTAATTTAATTATTAAATTTAATCTTAATTTAATTTATCTTTAATTTACTTTATTTTTAATTTTAATCGAAATTAAGTCTTTTAATATTTTAAATTTGAGTTATCATTTTAATTAAAAATTGAGTATTAGTTGATATAATTAATTTAGGGATTTTTAAATTAAAGAATAAATCTCTTCCTAATAAAGATCCCTTATTTTAATAATTCCAATTTTATTATTCTTCCAAATTTAATCTATTATTTAATTAAAGTTTAATCATTTTAAAATTATTTAATGGGTTTCTACCCTTTAATTATTTAAATTTCAATCATCCAAATCAGATTAAGATCAAATATTTTACTTGTTGATTTTTTTATTAAACCTAAAGTTTTAATTAAGGATTAAAGATTTTAATTACCATTTTACCCTTTAAGCTTAATAATTTCATAACTCACTAAATTGAACTCAAATGAACTTGAAATTTTTATGTGACTTTACTCATATGTCAATAAAGACATGAGAGGAGAAAATGTGATTTTTCTGTATTTAATTTATTTATATAATTATTTTTGGTGGAAAATAGAGATTTTCAAGGAAAATTTGATAACATGACCAAGGGAAAAGTTTCTGTCCTTAAGAAAATTAGGGGACATTCCTAATGACCAGAGAAGCACTTGGACCAATTTTGGTGATTTTTTGAATTATATTATTTTTATTATAATTATTTTGAGTTTTGGAGTGTTAATTAATTTAAAAATAAGATAAATGTTGAAAAATGGATTTTATATTTTTCAAAAATCTCTCTGATATCAAGGAAACCAGAGAATCAAATTTTGCAATTTTCTGATTTTTCTATGATTTATAATAATTATTTTAGTGAAAATGCTAGAAAATACATTTTTTTAATTTTAAAATTACCCTAGGGCTTTAAAATTTAATATCTCACTAAATAGACTTAGGAAAAATGTGGGATTTGTTCCTAAGTGATTAAAATTCAAAATGTGACATTTTGGTGAATTTTATTATTTTTGTGATTTTTATTATTTTTTAATTATTAAAAATATTAAAATATTATTAAAAATCAACTTTTTTAGAAAATTGAAATTTTAATTTTCTTAGGTTCCCCTGATATCAGAGAGGCTCCAAAACCAATTTGATGAATTTTTAAAAAGTTTTTTAAAAGTTATGAATTTTTAAAGTTTAAGATGGCTACTGGCTTAATCAACCCAATTAGTGGGGCTAACCAAGTCCAATCGACCTCAAATTTTTATGGTGGATTCCTCTGATCCTAAAGGTCAGTGGAGAATTGATTTCAAGTCAATTTGATACCTGGTTAACTCTAATTAATTAAAGACCTATTTTGGGTGTTTAAGCCAATTAGGGTTAATCTCGAGTGAATTAACTCAAGTCCTATTTTTCCTAGAGTTCTCTCGGTCATAAGGAACATCACCAAATATTTCTAGAATTTATTTCACAACATGCTAATTTTTGGAATTAAAATACTCAAAATAGCAACATGCATTTGAAAAATAAATAACTTTTCACAGAGATGGCCTCCGACCTCGGAAAATTCAGTGAATGTTCCCAAGTTCGTAGGCTTCAAAAGCCCTATGGTCTCATGCCATGGTGAATTGTATACATGCATGGAGAATTAAATGTATGCAGAGAGTAAATAAATCATAAAAAATAAAATACTTAATTAAATTAAATGATTTCTTTTCCACATTATTCTCCTCTCGTTCACCGAGCAAGAGGGTATTTTTATTTTATTTTTGTGATTTTTCTACACAAAGATATGAATTTTTGAAGTTTAGGGAATTAAATAAATAAGAAAATACCCTAATTTTCTATTTATCCACGCGCGCCGCGACAACCCTGCAGCCTCCGAACGCACACGCGTCGCGCTCCCATTCGACGCCGCCACCCGAGTCACCAGCCCCGGCCCCGCGGTTCTCGTACCGTCTCCCCGGTCCGACGCAATCCCGGCCGTCCGTGCGCGCGTGTATCGAATGGACTCGCATCCGTTCATCGTCCCCAAGTGTTCTCACCCGAGAGCCGTCCACACTAAATCCCTAAGATCTCACTCGATTCTCAATGGATTTTCATGTTCTTATGCTTCTATGGATTCGTCTCAAGAGACGAACACATCTATACTGGCTAACATGCATCGAAACTAAGGCATTTGAAATGGAGAATCTCCGTAAGCTCGGGATGAATAGTTAACTCATACCTTAGCTCGTAGAAGTGCGGCTTCAATCCGAGAGTTGTCGCACCTTCGATCGGGTCCCGACGAAGCTCCGCATGAAGTCTCCCGGTCCGGTGAATCGCCTAGCTATGAAAGTGACCACAGCCCGATCACAAAGCTTCGGAGGCCGGAGCAACCGGGTGGCCTCGGAGATGGGGCTTGCGGTGAAACTTCTCCTCTCGGTCCAAGTGAAGGTGTAGGACCGACCAACTCGAGGATCGGCTCACCGCGGCAAAGTGTCCCGGTTTCGGGTGGAATTTCGCCGAGAAATCGGGCTCTGCTGGTGGGGATTAGGCAAATCGACACCGGGATCAACTCGCTCTAAGGATGGTGAAGGGTTTGGAACAATTTTGCGCAGTTTCGGCAAGGTTTGTGCTCGGCTCCCTCATGGCCGAGAGGGGCGGAGTTTAAATCGAGCTGGGCCGGGGCCTCCTGTGGAGAGTTAGGGCTCGGGATCACCTGCTCCGGCGAGGAGAAGATCAGCCATGGTGACCACTAGGGATGGGGCAGCCAAGAAGTGAGAATTTCAATGTCGGCTCACATGCGAGCTCTCGGCCATGGTGTTTTCCCGGCTGGCCTCGGTGGCCGGCCGGCCGAGCATGGGTCACCCTCAAGGTCAGTGGGTCGTGGCCGGAGGTTTGTGCAATCAATCGCCATGGACATGTGTAAAGGCTTTCGATCCAAAGTGGAATGGGCATGGCTAGATTTGGACCTAAATGGGTCAACCCACCCATTCGGGCTAGGTGCACCACCCAAGGCCTGGTTTAGGCCGAGGAGAAAGTGATTTGGATCAGCTTGATTAGTGGGGTCAAGTCACAATCCAAGTACAATTAAGCTTAAGCATGGTTTAGCTGGAATCATGTAAGTGGTTAACCACCTTTAGGAGTTAAGGAAAGAGCCTCCTCCTTTTGCCCAAAATGGCATGGTGACATGTAAAGAGGCTCTCATGGCTTGCATATGGCTTATGCATGGCTCCATGGCTCCATTTGGCTTGGGAAAAGTAAAGTCAATTTCATGGAAATGGATTTAAGGAAAATTTTGGTATTTAGGGGTGATTTGGCATGAGGCTTGATTTGGAATTATTTGATGATGAATTTAGGACTTAGGGATGATTTTAATTGAAAGTATGATGAGGGGAAATGTCATATGGGCCTTGGAAGAATTTTGGGCTTTTTTAAAAGGGTTTTAGATGAGCTTTTAAGATGGATTAGGAAAGTGGGCTCTCGAATTTTAAAATGGATTTTGGGATGAAATTTTGTAAAGAGGTTGGGCCAAATAATTATTGGGTTTAGCTCATGGATGTGTCATGAGTGACTTGAAGCAAATTTGGGGTAGTTTGGACTTGAATCGGGTCGATTTCAATTCTTTTGCGAATGGGCCAATGTAGGTCAAATTGGGCTAACTTGGGCCAATGTTGGGCTAGGGTTGAAATTGATGTAAAATAAATATTAAGAAATGTTTATGGGAGTGTTTCAAAGAGGTTTTGGCTTTGGTTGGGTTTTAATTTTGAGGTTTGGGCCTATTCGGGTTAGATTCTGGGTTTAGGTCAAAATCGGGCTTTTTGATTTCGGGGTTGAATTCGAGTGGGGTTTGGGTCAAAATCTTGGGCAAATCATGTTAGTGTTTTGTTTATGAGGATGTTAAGGAAGGTTTAGAAAAGATTTGGGGTTAATTGGAGTTGAATTGGGTTAGTTTGGGCTAAGCTCGGGGTCATGGGTCCAAATTTCGGCTTTAAGGCCCAAAGTGAAATCGATCCAAATGTCAATCAAATTGGACTTGGATTTGGTCTAAATTGGTATTGGGAATGTTGAATTGAAGTTTAGAATTGAATTGGACCAAAATTGGGGTCAATTGGGTATGTTTGGTTTGACATCGGGTCCACTTTCGGGTTAAAATCGGTCAATTTGGGGGTTTTGACAAAAGTAGGGTAAATCGACAAAATTGGCCCATGGTGTAGTTGGACAAAATGAAATTGGGAATATTTGGGATTTTCTGGAATTTTCTGGGAATTTTCTGAATTTTTGGATTTTTAGGCCAAGAAGGGTATTTTGGGTATTCGGAGGGTATTGGGGGTATTTCTTGGAATTTTTGGTATTTTTGGGTATGGATGATCAATTTGAGTGATGTGGAGGTGTTTGGGATTGATTTTGGAAAATTTTAGGTAATTTGGAGATTTTGCAAAAATTGGGTAATTCAAGTGTTTGCGTAGGCTAAGTAGGCAGTAGGGTCCCGGGTCAAAAATTGAAAATTTGGGAAATTGAAGATCGGGTGAATTTGGGTGGGGTGAAATCATTTTGGTTGAGCCATGAAGCCATTTCAAGCCCATATGAGCCATGAAAGGACTCATTTGAGGCATTCACTATGTTGTTCCTAACCCTCTTAGCCAAGGGCTTAGGGGTTAAGGACCATCCATGTGAATCACCTACATGAGTCGGAGGTCAAGTTGGGTATGGGTGTGGTTTTAGGAAGTGTGTGGAAATGTAGTGTGTAAGTGTAGTGTATGTCAGCCCCTTCACCGCACCAAGCCACCTGTAGGCGGCCCTAAGGCCAAAGAGTCCTATAGAACTCATCCTTTAAACTTCCATATTCGATTTCAACCCTCTAGGTGATTAGGGGTCTATAGTCAAGTTTGTGGAGTTTGCAGGAGTTTAGAAGTGGTTTGAATTTCTAAAAGGCGGGTCCCAATTCTAGTCCTCTAAGATAGTCAAAGGAAAAGCCTAAGGCTAGATCCTAAGCACTAAAAAAGAAGAAAGGAAGACCTCATCAAAAATGAGGTCAACGTGCTCGAGCTGAGCGGCGAAGATCGGGCCAAACAATGCTTTTCAATTGCGGATACCTTACTTCCGTCGAGTAAACGACGGCTAAGTAGTAAAGAGCATTTTCTTTACCCTCATCATCGACCCGCCATCAGGCTCCGAGAGAGTCGTCTAGAGCCGCGGTGTAAAGTATCGCCGGTCTACCCGAGACCGGGTCGCTAAGACAGGAGGTGTCATTAAATATTATTTAATGTCCTCGAAGGCCTTCCGGCATTTCTCTTCCCAAATAAATTTGGCGTCCTTTTTAACTAGTGCCGAGAAAGGCCGACACCTACCCGACGTGTTCGAGATAAAGCGTCGAAGATATGCCGACTTCCTCGAAAAGATCGTAGTTGTTTTAAGGTTTTGGGAGGCGGCATTTCTAAGATGGTTTTAATCTTTTCCGGTCGATTTCAATTCCACGATGTCTGACAACGAATCCTAAGAATTTCCCGGAGGTGACGCCGAAGGCGCATTTTAAGGGATTCATCTTAAGGTTAAATTGTCTTAATCGTTCGAAAACAATTCTCAAATCATACATGTGGTTTTCCTTTACTTTGCTTTCGATGACGACATCGTCCACGTAGCATTCGACTCGATTGTGGATGAGATCATCAAAAATTCTCGTCATTGCTCTTTGGCAAGTCGCTCCCGCGTTCTTCGAGTCCGAATGGCATCACCGTGTAAAGCAAAATACTCCGATCGGCGTTCCGAATGCCGTAAGCTTTTCATCTTCTCGGAGCCATTTTTATCTCGGTTGTATCCCGAAGATCCATCCATGAATGAGAATATTTCATGTGTCGAAGCAATGTCGATCATTAATTCCGGGATCGGCAGAGGGAATTCATCTTTTCGGACATGCCTTGTTTAAATCTCTCGAAGTCCACACAAATTCCGATCCGACCATTCTTCTTCTCGACCGGCACCACATCGAGCTAACCAAGTCGGGTATTGTTCTTCACTGACAAATTTAGCGTCTATTAGCTTTTTAACTTCGGCTATGACTTGTTGTTCGATTTCTAGACGCATTCTTCTCGGGACCTCGTCCGACCGAGATGTGAGTAGGATCCACTCCTAGCTTATGGATCGCAACCTCCGGAGCTAATCCCGGCATCTCATCGTAGTTCCAAGCAAAACAAATTCTTAAATTCCATTAATAACTCGATTATTTCTTCGGAGTCTTCTTTGTCGAGTAAGGAGCTAACAAAGGTAGGTCTAGGCTCTTCGCTAGTACCTAAGTTAACTTCCGTCAACTCATCTATCAGTGGATTTAATTTCTTCTTCGAATTCTCGTGGAGCGTCTCCAATTTGTAAATCTTCGAGTTCGTCCGTAGTTTCCATGCAGCTTTCATTAGACTCGCAAGTGACAACCAAGCAAAATTCGCATCGTCAACCGACCCTACCGTGCCGAATCCGAGTCCATACTTTGAATCGAGCGACGACCGGAGTTATTCCATAACTTTTCAAAATGTTGTGATCGGCCTTTCGTCCATTGTCGAGGTAAGAAACCACGTTGAATTAAATTTCGAACACAGGAGAGTACCACTCAAAAGGTAATTCCATTAATTCCGATGAAGTGACATCTTCGAATTGTACATTATTTTCAGCTTTGGAGGAAGAAGCACCACGTAGAATTCTGATCGGCTTCGCACCGTCACTACGTACCTCTTCGACCACCATACCCTCGATCTTGTCGAATGGATCGGAGTTAGGGTCATAAGATGTACGTAGTGGTTAATCTTCTCGTACATTGATTTGTATTCTTCATTCTTTTCATCTTCGAGGAGATCTTGTATTGCGGCTTCTTTCGACTTATTGTCGTCGCTTCTTGCTTCGATTTCTTTTTCTTCTTCGTAACTATCATCCCAATCAACATTGATGGTCGGTTTCCTCCGTCCAATCGTCCTAGCGTCTCTACCACGACCTCGTCCCCGGCCTCGACCTCGATGCGAGTCGTGGAGAAACCTTCACCATCTCGCCGGAAGGGAGTGGTGAGTGATCGTTGGACTAGAACTTCAGTGTTCTTCGTTGTCTCGAACTTTCTTTGCTTCATTTGTTACGCGTATCTCCCGAGAAGATTGTTTTCTTCGGCGTGCATAATAAGCCGCATCTTCATGGATTCCAATCTCATGTACGGAGAATGGTCGCAAGTCACCTTTGATGCACTCGTTCCCCTCCATCGTAGTATTTGATGCACCGATGCAGAGATGATGGTACCATCCCGTTTTCATGTATCCATGGTCGGCCCAAGAAAGCGTCGAACGACGTTTCGAATCGATTATGTGAAATTTCGCGGTTGTCTTTGCTAAGTCACCGGTCTTCATCGCAGCGTTATTGACCCGAGGGCTCTTTCTCCTTTCTCGTCGAATCCTCTTAATAACATTTTGTTCGCTTCGAGCTCACGAGCATCAATTTCCAAGTATGCTAGTGTTCGAAGACTCATTATATCGATCGATGCTCCCGGATCCACCAATACTCCGGAGAGCGTAAACTTCCCAATTGTAATCGAAATGTACAACGGTCGGTCGGATCCGTCGTCCCAAGTAGTGAGTCATCGTCCGCGAAGGTAACACCTCGTTGTTCCTTTAACGAGCAAACCTCATCTAAGGAATCTCCGCCATTCGAGCTAAGCAAATTTCCGGATCAAGTAAGGCCTCGATCGCAGCTTCCCTCATCTCCTTCGATAAGATGAGAGCATCGTAAATGCTCGGCTCGGCTCGTAGTTTCCTAAGATGGGCTAGCACGTTGTAGTCCACTTTGTTTCCATGCGTCTCGACTTCTTCTCGAATCGGTATTTCTTCCGCCGGGTTGGTTCTTCTCGAACAACCACCCGCTTCCTTTGTCTTTTGGACCCATTCTCGGAGGTAGAACTTTTCCACTTCTTAAGTCGACTTCGTAATTTCTTCCGAATCTAGTGTCGAGCTTGCCGTGTCTCCTCCCGAATCGGAATGATCGTGCTCTTCCGGATTATCTTCCAAATCCAAGGCTCTAACTCTATCGTAACCGGAGCTCCTCGAAACTCGCCGATAGATCCGTTGCTCGTTGAACTCTCGTAGCCTCCTCGATGGATGCCTTCTTCGTCATTTTGATCGTCGAGATCTTGTATGATTCGAGAATTGTTGTTGGTATCGAAATCGACGTCCGGATTGTCGCTAGTTACGTAATCGTTAGAAATAGCCAAAACGTAGCCAACGCCATCACCCTTATCATTATATGATCCCACCGAAGTGAGCAGATAATCATACAAAATCGAGGTTCGAGGGATTTCTCCCCCGAATCGAAACAACTATCCTAGATAAGCAGCCCCTAGTCTAGCCTTAGGAGTCTCGGTCCCCTCTTCTTCGTCAATTTTCTTCTTCTCTTCGATTGTCTCCTCGTCGAGGTGGTTCTTCTATCGCAAGTGATAAGTACCGGCTTAACGTGTCTCGAACTCCGAATCGAAGCTCGCACCGAAGCGGTTCGGATGTTGTCTAAAATCTTCTTCGAAGACCTCGTCCAGGCGGTAGTCCATCCATCGTCGGCTGCATAGGGATCTATCGGAATGACGGGATCGGCCGAGATAACATCGACGGAACCTCCTTTCGGGGTTCCTTCATGTACTCCTTCGGGATTGTTATATTTCCTTTCCGAAGGTTGTCGTCGAGCCAACTTTTAAAGGTAATGCAATCTTCTATCTTGTGCCCAAGCATCCGATGGTAGGGGCAAAAGTTGGGATCACCTTTCTTGTTGACTTCCTCCGGTCTTTTGGGCTCGGCAGCCGGAAATCCGGAGTTTTCATTAAGCTACGGAACATCTTCGGCATCGCTTCATTTTTGAACGGATATTCTCTCGCTCGAAGCTCCCTCAATGTACGTCGCGGACGGGACGGTTGTTCATACCGCGGAGACGACCGATAGCCGGACCGAGGTTGCCGGTAATTCTGTTGTGGTTGCCGCGGCCGTTCGGTGGTATTTGCAGACGGCTGCTTGCCTTTGTCAATCGCCGCAACGATCCCGGATTTCTTCTCGAAGGTCTTCACCGCTTCTCGCTCGTCCGTCTTGTCGGCAAAACTTAATTGCTTCGCCTCTTCTTGCAAGCTTCCGGCCTTGCTTAACAACTTCTCAAAAGTCTTAATAGTGAATCCCTTGAGGAGAAGTGCTATCGGCCGTGAATGCTTTTAAGCAAGATGCCGACCGCATGTTGTTCTTGCAGCTTGTGGTTCACACTTCATGCTTAAATTTCTCCATCGAAGTATGTAATCCACTAAAGTTTCATTCGGCCTTTGTTTCTCTACCACTAAATCACCTATAGTGATGTGGTGCCGAGCTCCGCAAATCGCTTAATGAAGAGGCTCTCTAGCTCCGAGAATGTCTTCACCGTAACCGTCGGGTAGTTCCCGCATACCGCCGAAGGCGATTCCCGACGCATCGCTAACGAACCGTCGAAAGAGTAACGCATCGCTCCCGCCGCATTGCAACAACCGGCACGAAAGTGTGCAACATGCCGTCTGGGGTTCCCGGTTCCGTCGAAGGTCTTAAACAGCAGGTGGTACGAAGCCTTTCGGTATCGGACAGCCGTCGAATTCTTCCGGGTAAGGTCTACCCGTCCGAATGGATGTCCCGTTCTTCGATTGTGCTAAGGCTTCTCGCACCCGCTCGCTCTACCAAGTTCTTGATATCCTTTTCGTGGATCATACTTTGTGTCGTATCCTTTTTCAGCCGGTCATCCCCATCGACGGATGTAATCTCCTTTCCTCCGTCTACGATGTGAATGACTTCTCGGGGTGTCTCTCTATGTGGTCGTATTCGACTCCGGAGAGTGGCCGCAGCTACGGCCATCTCTTCCATCCTCTTCGCCATTCGAGCGATCGTGTCGTCCTTTTCCCGAAGCCGTCTCTCTCATCGCCCGGCTCCTCTCTTCTCGCGCACTGCAGGAGCACCTCGAGAAGCCGATGAAGCTCGTGTCTCAACCATGTTGATTTCTCGCATATTCGTTGTCCATGAATTCCGATGAGTCGATCTCATCTCCGAACTTTTCTTCTCTTTCTTTTGCCAACCGTCTGGATGTCGGTTCTCAACTTTTCCATGGCATCTTCTAGCCGAGCTTTCGTGTATCTTCGTGGTTGTCATGCGATGGTTGCCGCGGTCCCTTTTTCACGAGTCCCCTTCATCGCAAGAGCACTTTCTTCGCATTCCAGCCTCCCGGCGAGACTTTCTTCTCGGGCCGTCGTTTCAGCCTCAACCGCCCCGTAGTGGGACGCCACACCATCCTTCTAGCAGCCAGAAGGTCTAGGACCGCATGGTCCGCTCGCCAAATGCTCGAAGGTGGTATCCTCCCTAATCCGTAATCCCGATACTACGACAGGCGGGCTAGCCTTCATTCTCTTGCTTGGCTTTTCTATCATGACGGCGGGTTCTACTCGGGGCCCAAGACGGGATTCGACCGGCACCCGCCCTATCCTTCGTAGAATCTCCGATACGGTGCGCTTTTCCTTCCTTGCTAACTTTTCTACCAAAGTTTGCAGTCGAGCAAACGGCGTAAGTTCTAGTTCTTTTCGGCCGTTGAACCTCATTTTCGATGAGGTCTTCCTCTTCTTCTTTTTATGCTTAGGATCTAGCCTTAGGCTTTTCCTCTTCGACTATCTTAGAGGACTAGAATCGGGACCCGCCTTTTAGAAATTCAAACCACTTCTAAACTCCCCGCAAACTCCACAAACTCGACTATAGACCCCTAATCACCTAGAGGGTTGAAATCAAATATGGAAGTTTAAAGGATGAGTTCCTATAGGTGACTCCTCGTCTGTGGATCGCCTCCCTGCGGCCCTGGTCCTGCGAAGGGGCCGACATACACTACATTTCCACACTACATTTCCACACACTTCCTAAAACCACACCCATACCCAACTCGACCTCCCGACTCATGTAGGTGATTCACATGGATGGTCCTTAACCCCTAAGCCCTCGGCTAAGAGGGTTAGGAACAACATAACTGAATGCCTCAAACGAGTCCTTTCACTGGCTCATATGGCTTCGAAATGGCTTCATGGCTCAACCAAAATGATTTCACCCCACCCAAATTCACCCAATCTTCAATTTCCCAAATTTTCAATTTTTGACCCCCAGGACCCTACACCCGCTAGCCTACCCAAAACCCTTGGAATTACCCAAATTTTTGCAAAATCTCCAAATTACCTAAAATTTTCCAAAATCAATCCCAAACACCTCCACATCACTCAAATTGATCATCCATACCCAAAAATACCAAAAATTCCAAGAAAACCCCCCAATACCCTCCAAATACCCAAAATACCCTTCTTGGCCTAAAAATCCAAAAATTCAGAAAATTCCCAGAAAATTCCAGAAAATCCCAAATATTCCCAATTTCATTTTGTCCAACTACACCATGGGCCAATTTTGTCAATTTACCCTACTTTTGTCAAAACCCCCAAATCGACCCATTTTAACCCAAAGTGGACCCAATGTCAAACCAAACATACCCAATTGACCCCAATTTTGGTCCAATTCAATTCTAAACTTCAATTCAACATTCCCAATACCAATTTAGACCAAATCCAAGTCCAATTTGATTGACATTTGGATCCAATTTCACTTC
>CM040437.1:69608126-69625002 GCA_022702705.1 Papilionanthe hookeriana x Papilionanthe teres
AAAAAAATAAAAAATATATATAGAGAGAGGACCCAATGAAGCGGGAGGGTTTTATGATGAAGGTGTCAGAGCGTATAATTCATTACTTTCGTTCTTTCTTAAATAATCAGTCCAATCTATATTGCACCGTTTCATTAATATGCTTTGTGATGGAACATGATGAGTGATTTCTGGGATGTTTTTTGTTTTTTTTTTTCTTTTTTAGTAGAGTGAAACTATTTTTAGTCGTGCAATACATATTTAATTCATGAAAATTTTCTTGCTTTTATTTTATTGAATTATGAACATGTTTTGATGGCTCCCACTTAAATGACCAATTGGGCAACCGTGAGTAGGGTTTATTATTATTTTATTATTATTAATAATGTGTTTACTAACTCTAAACCTAGATTATTATTTAAGAATAATATTATAGTAGCTTTACATTTTATTTTATTTTTTTCTAATTCCTCGTTTTAATATCAATCTAAGCTTAAGATATGAGATCAAGAAATTATACTGTCTAAAAAGTCGTGTACTACCACTACGATTTACAATGCTTTGATACAGATCTCGATGAGAAGCTTGTTTGTTGTAGGAGAAGATTTTATAAGTGTTAGAGAAAAATGATATTTAATGATTATGACTTCTTTAGATGGGTTGAGGACTGAAATACACTTCAGACAACGACAATACACGGAGAGTGGCTTTGAAAAGAAATTCTCCGAGAGATTTGATCCTTTGTACATGAAGACTACTATTATAGCAATTTTACTTATTCTTATTTTATTTACAATTTTTATGTAATTCATAAGTGATGTACAATTTATAATGTAATATTTTAGACTTCGAACTTTTGTAATATTTTGAAGATTTATTTCTGGTGTTTGGTTTGAACTATTTTTGAAACTGTGACCTAACAACTACATTCTGCAAGACCAAAATAGTCTTTATTTCAACAGCAACAGTAGCACAACAGTTTCACACCTAAAATATCAAAGCAAACTGTTGTTGTTTCTCCTAAGATAGAACTTCACAATAGCTCTTATAAAGAATAGTTTACAAGAATTTTCACAAATATTTCTCCAAAGTTATAGCTATTGCAACCAAACCCTTAAGACGATGATTCTAACTTTGAGAGATAATTTTTTAAACCCTTTAGTTCTTTGGTTAGTTGATTAACCTTATCTATTAAGTTCTGCGTTAAAAAAAAAAAACAAAATTTACATCATTTATCTAATATTTGTATTTTAATTATATATATTATAGAACGAATAATCTCAAGAATATGGTGAAGTATATTGTGCATTATTAGCTTAAAACTTAGATGAGAAGTATAGATGTCTACAAGTTTCTAGATCAAATACATTCAATCGACGGGCCCTAGCCGCAAACTTCAATCCACATGACAATAACAATACAACTGGTAATGCCCCAAACTTCATTTCGGTGGAGATATTAAAATTATGGGAGATTTGCATCATAATTTTTTTCTGTTCGGTATGTGTTCTAAAAAAATTCCAGTTGAAAGCAACATTTTCCGATCAAATTTGGCTACTTGCGGTTGGCGTTAGAAAGTTGTGGTCTAACTTTGTTCAGAAAAAAAAATTTATAATAGTCACCGCAACTTTTTGAACAACGGCTTCTTGTGCAACAGCTTCACGACTGCTTCTTTGAACTGATCTGTTTGGCGCCGCATTCTAGCAGTCACCGTACTTAGTTAGGATATGTGAGAAAACACAGCTTTTAGTTTTTTCAAAAAAACAAGTAAAATATGATTTTGCCAAACATAATAAATTGTGTGCGGCACCACGCCGCTACCGCACTACTGCCCCATATGCACCCTAAGAAATATACCACACAACTTTTATGGATTTACATAACTAACACCTAAATTTTGATTATATATATATATATATATATATATATATATATATATATATATAAGACAATACCCCTGTTATTACGTTTTTAAAATTCGAATACACATTTTGATGCATTGATAAAGTGAATATAAATCTAAATATCAAAATTTAGCTGTTAGATACGGAAATACAAAATTTATGAGGAATAAATGTAAATCTTCCTAACAAATTTTCTTTTTCACATAATTATTAGTATATGAATGTGATATTTGTAGTAGAAATTTGTAGTGGTAATATATCCTTATTATCGAGAATATTGTTATGTTTTATTATATATATATTTTCATTGCTATCTTTTTTTTTTTTTTTTTTTTTTGCTTATATATAGGCATCATTTTATATAATGCATTCATTTCAACCAAATAAAGATGTAGCTTTTTATGATTTAAATTATGGCAATAGAGCTATGTTATATGCCTTTATCTTCTTTCCTTTTTTAAGTAAATACAAGGAAATGTGCAGTGGTGATGTAGTCTATGATGTTGGGTAATAACATAGTTAGCGTCAACATTAGTGTTGGCTGTTGGCACCAATTTGTTATGCTACACACACTGAACATCCTTCCGGGTAATATGGGATCATATTGTGTTCTCACGTAGTGTCCCATCACTAAAGGAATCTATAGAGCCTTTAGTGGGCACAACTGGCACTAGGTTAAGGGTTCATCCAATTTTGGTCACACCCGGAAGCGATTGCCATCATTAGGCATGAGTCCTTGATATAAGGCGAGCTTGATGACCATTATAGTGCATAAAGGTCACGCTTCAGTCATTCAAGACTTTCCGTGGTCAAGGTTAGTCGTCAAACAATCCTACATGTGTTTTGGAAAAAAAAATAGGGTTTAGACCAGTGTACACGCACAGGGGTCTATAATGCATAAAATTTATGAAGAGAAACCTCTAAAATGTTCATTTTTAAGTTGTGGGGATGTATTTCAAGTGATACATGGTTTTCCATAGTATATAAAACCATAAAAAACCGAAAATGCAAACCTACCGACACGAACCTCAGGACCTTGCTTGAAGAATAACTCATCTCATCCTTGTGTTTGGTCACATATGCGGCCAAACTTGGGTGCAAAGGCGCCTAAGAACCCGCCTAGAAGCGGGGACGACGTTTATATGCCAAAATATGGGTGTGTATGCACCAAAGCTAACAAGGAGGGGCGGTATACATGAGAGGTGGTGCCTATGCGCCATATATGGGTGCCTATGTGCTCGGGGATGAGGGAAAGCGTTGTTTTGATGTTTCCAGTCTGAGAGAACAATACTTATGGGCCAAAACATGGTCTCATATGCACCCAAATCATACATTGAAACAAAAAGTTGGGTGCATATGCGCCCGGGGCACCAAGTAGTGTGGGATTTCGCAGTTCAGCCCTCAAGGCAGCCATTTTCATAAGATTGTCTCGGGATAGCTCGGGATTTGCCTGGGGGAGTAAAAACACACAATGATGACACCTTTGAAACATTGGAAAAGAAAAATTAGAGAGAGAAGAGGAGGGCCTAGTCATTCTAGCAAAAAAGAAAAAAAAGGGAGGAGCTTTGGGAGAACTTAGAGAGAACTTCTCCATCTCCATCTTCTTCTTCTTTACTGTTGACCTCATTTTTGACGAGGTCTTCTCTTCTTCTCTTTAGTACTTAAGATCTAGCCTTAGGCTTTTCCTTTGACTGTCCTAGAGGATTAGAATTAGGACCCACCACTTAGAAATTCAAACCACCTCTTAACTCCTCGCAAACTCCACAGACTTGATTGTAGACCCCTAATCACCTAGAGGGTTGAAATCAAATGTGGAAGTTAAAGGATGAGTTCTATGGGACTCTTTGGCACTTAGGACCGCCCGGGTGGCCTCGAGTCCGTGAGGGCCGACTTACACACACACTACACTTATACACTACACTTTCACACACCTCCTAAAACCACACATATACCCAACTTGACCTCCTAACTCATGAAGGTGATTCACATGGATGGTCCTTAACCCCTAAGCCCTCGGCTAAGAGGGTTAGGAGCAACATAATAAATGCCTCAAATGAGTCCTTCATGGCTTCATGTGGGCTTGATATGGCTTCATGGCTCAACCAAAATGATTTCATTCCACTTACATTTACCCGATCTTCAATTTTCCAAATTTTTAATTTTTGACCCGAGACCCTACACCCGCCTACCTACCCAAAACCCTTGAAATTACCCAAATTTCTCAAAATTCTCCAAAATCACCCAAATTCCTCAAAACCAATCCCAAACATTCCCACATCACTCAAATTGATCATTCATAGCAAAAAATACCAAAAATTCCAAAAATACCTCCCAATACCCTCAAAATACCCAAAATGCCCCTCTTAGCCAAAAAATCCAAAAATTCAGAAAATTCCCAGAAAATTTCAGAAAATCCCAAATATTCCCAATTTCATTTTTTCCAACTACACAATGGGCCAATTTTGTCAATTTACCCCACTTTTGTCAAAATCCCCAATTTGACCCATTTTAACCCAAAATGAACCCAATGTCAAACCAAACCTACCTAATTGACCCAAATTCTGGTCCAATTCAATTCTAAACTTCAATTCAACATCCCCAACACCAATCTTGACTAAATCCAAGCCCAATTTGATTGGCATTTGAATCCAATTTCACTTTTGACCTTAAAGCCCAATTTGGACCCATGACCCAAACTTAGCCCAAACTCACCCAATTCAACTCCAATTAATCCCAAATCTTTTCTAAACCTTCGCTAACATCCCCACAAACAAAACACTAACATGATTTGCCCAAAATTTAGACCCAAACCCCACTCAAATTCAACCCAAAGTTAAAAGATCCAATTTTGACCTAAGCCCGAAACCTAACCAAATAAGCCCAAACCCCAAAATCAAAACCCAACCAAAGTCAAAACCTCTTTGAAACACTCCCATAAACATTTCCCAACATTAATTTTACATCAATTTCAACCCTAGCCCAACATTGGCCCAAGTTAGCCCAATTTGACCTACATTGGCCCACTTACCAAATGAACCCAAATTCAAACCAATTCAAATCCAAATCACACCAAATTGACTCCAAACCATTCATGAAACATCCCTAAACCAATTGCAACATTTATTTGACATGGTCCTTCACAAAATTTTCACCCAAATGCCCATCCTAAAATAAAAAAAAACCCACTTCCCTAAATCACTTTAAAAGCCCATCTAAAACCATTTCAAAGAGCCCAAAATCTACCACGAAGCCCATATGACATTTTCATTTGTCATCCATTTAATCAAAGACATTCCCTAAGTTCCAATCCCATCATCAAATGATTCCAAATCAAGCCTCATGCCAAATCACCCCTAAATGCCAAAATTCACAAAATCATTCTCCATGAAAGTTGACTGACTTTTCCCAAGCCAAATGGAGCCACGGGAGCCATGAGAGCCATGGAATCTCCTTTCCACCTCACCATACCCAAGATGGCAAATGGAGGAGGTCCTTTCCATATTCCCTTAAGGTGATTAACCATGTCCATGACTCCACTAAACCTTGCTTAAACTTAATTGTACTTGGATGGTGACCTTTCCCCACTAATCAAGCTGACCTAAACCACTTTCTCTTCGACCCAAACTAGCCATGGGGAGGTGCACCTAGCCCGATCCATGCACTTGACCAATTTGAGCCAAAATGGCCTCTCCCCAGTACCATTTTAATCCAAGCCCTTTACACATGTCCATGGCGATTGATTGCACAAACCTCCAGCCTCGGACCTCCCGACCTACGAGGGTGACCCATGCCTGCCGGCCGACCACCCAGGCCGCCGGAAAACGCCATGGTCGAGACATGGGAAGGAGCCAAGCATTGAAATTCCACCTTGTTGAGTTGCCCCATGCCAGGTGGCCATTGCAGTTGTTCCTCCTTCGCAGAAGCTGGTGATCCAGATCCACTAGCTCCCGCAGGAGGCCCTCCGAGGCTCTCTATTTAAACACCACCCCTCTCGGCCATGGAAGAGGTGTTGAACGAACCTTAAGGAAACTCGCCAAAATCATTCCGGACCACTCTCCACACATAGAGCACTTGATTCCCATCTGGATTCCGACCCCGATTCCCTCGGTCGAGCTCGATTTTGAGTTCGAATCTCGACGATAAAAACCGGGACACTTCTTCACGGTGGACCAATCCCCAAATTGATTGGTCCTACACCTTCACCGAGACCAAGGGAAGAAGTTTACCGACAAAAGCCCCCTCACCGGGCCGGTCGGTGCTTCCGGCCTCCAAGCTTTGTGATCGGGCTTGGTCGAAATCTTACGGACAATTCACGGAGCCGAGGACTTCATTTGGAGCTTGCTTGGACCCAATCGAAGGTGACACAACTCTCGGATCGAAGCTTCACTTCTCCGAGCAAAGGTATGGACTCACTCTTCTTCCCGAGCTTACGAGAGATTCTCCATTTAATTTGAGTCAATTTAAATATATGTTTACAGTATGGATGTGTTCGTCTCTTGAAGACGAATCCATAGAAACATAAGAACACAAAAATCCGTTGAGAATCGAGTGAGAAATTAGGGTTAGAAGGTTGACGGTCACGGGTTCACACCAGTCGTAGACGATGACTAGGAGTCGTCGGATTGCGCGTGTATCGAGCGGACGACCAGGATCGCGCCGGACAGAGTAACGGAACATGAATCGCGGGGCCCTGAAGTGCTGAGTCGGATGGTGGCGCCAAATCAGAAGACGATGTGTGGAGCTTCGGAGATGCCTAAGTTGACGCGGCGCCGCGTGGATAAGTAGGAAATTAGGTTATTTTCCTATTTATTTAATTCCCTAAACTTCAAAAATGCATAACTTTGTGTAGGAAAATCGGAAAAATAAAATAAAAATACCACTCTTGCTCGAGTGAACGGAGGAGAATAATGTGGAAAAGAAATCATTTATTTTCGTTGAGTATTTGATTTTTAATAATTTATTTACTCTCTGAACATTTTCAATTCTCCATGCATGTATACAATTCACCATGACATGAGACCATAGAGCTTTTGAAGCCTCTGAATTTGGGAACATTCCCTGAATTTTCCAAAGTCGAGGCACATCCTATGAAGAGTTATTGATTTTTCGATTCTAGGGTATCATTACGAGTATTTTAATTCTAATAATTAGCATATTGTGAAATAAATTTTAGGAAAATTTGGTGATGTTTATTATGACCGAGAGGACCCTAGGAAAAATATGTTTTGAGTTAATTCACTTGTAGTAACCCTAATTGGCTTAAACACCCAAAATGGAGCTTTAATTAATTAGAGCTAATCATACATCAAATTGACTTGAAATCAATTCTCCACTGACCTTTAGGATCAGAGGAACCCACCATAAAAGTTTGAAGTCAATTGGACTTGGTTAGCCTTATCAAATGGGTTGATTAAGCCATTTAGCCAAAATTAAACTTAAAAATTCATAACTTTCAAAATACTTTTAAAAAATTCACCAAATTGGTTTTGGAGCATCTCTAATATCATGGGAATTTTAAAAAATTAAAATTGTAATTTTCTAAAAAAGTTGATTTTTTGCATTATTTTAATATTTTTAATAATTAAAAAATAATAAAAATCACAAAAATAATAAAATTCACCAAAATGTCACATTTTGAATTTTAATCACTTAGGAACAAACCCCATATTTTTCTTAAGTCTCTATGATGAGATATTAAATTTTAAAGCCCTAGGGTAATTTTAAAATTAAAAAATGTATTTCTAGCATTTCCACTAAAATAATTATAATAAATCAAAGAAAAATCAGAAAATTGTAAAAATTGGTTCTCTGATTTCCTTGATATCAGAGAGATTTTTGAAAATATAAAATTCATTTTTCAACCTTTATTTTATTTTTAAATTAATTAATACTCCAAAGCTCAAAATAATTATAATAAAAAGAATATAATTCAAAAAATCACCAAAATTGGTCCAATTGGTCCTCTGGTCATTAGGAATATTTCATAATTTTCTTAAGGACAGAAACTTTCCCTTGGTCATATTATTAAATTTTCCTTGGAAATCACTATTTTTCACCAAAAATAATTACATAAATAAATTAAATACAGAAAAATCACATTTTCTCCTCTAATGTCTTTATTGACATATGAGTGAAGTCACATAAAAATTCCAAATTCATTTGAGCTCAATTTAGTGAGTTATGAAATTATTAAGCTTGAATGGCAAATGGTAATTAAAATTTTAACCCTTAATTAAAACTTTAGGCTTAATAAAATGAAAGAGTAAAATATTTGATCCTAATCTGATTTGGATGATTGAAATTTAAATAATTAAAGGGTAGAAATCTACCAAATAATTTGAAGATAATTAAATTAAAACCTTAATTAAATAATTAATTAAATTTGGAAGAATAATGAAAAAATTGGAATTATTAAAATAGGGATATTATTAGGAAGAGATTTGTTCTTTAATTTAAGAATCCCTAAATTAATCACCTCAAAAATATTTAATTCCTAATTAAAATGATAATCCAAATTTAAAATTTAAAATGCTTAAAAGACTTAATCATTAAATTAAATTAAAGTTAAAATTATTTAAATTAAATCCTTTTAAAATTTCAATTAAATTAATACTGTAACAATTAAATTAAATCATCTTTAAAACATAAAAAATAAAATATTAAATTAAAACTAAAAATAAAATTAAATTAAATTTTAAATTAAATTAAAAATAAAATTAAATTAAAATTTAAATTAAATTAAAATCTAAAATAAAATTAAAATTTAAATTAAATTAAAATCTAAAACAAAATTGAATTAAAATTTAATTAAAGTTTAAATTAAATTAAATTAAATTTAAATTAAAATTAAATTAAATTAAATTAAATTAAAATAATAAATAAAACCAAGTTAAAATTAAAATTAAATTAAATTAAATAAATTAAATTAAAATTAAAATTAAACTAAATTAAACTAAATTAAATTAAATTAAAGTTAAATTAAATTGAATTAAAAATAACATCACCTAAGACATAAAGAATTCAAAAATAAATCTAAAACAACTTCAACACTATTCCAAACTTAAACCTAGTTAATCGAAATTAAATTAAAGCGCAAATCACTGAACATCCATGTGCCCTCGAAAGCTCTTGTTATCATAACTCCTAAATGGAGTATTAAGTGAAGTGTTACTCCACTTATAGGATATTCGAATGTCCTAGTTCACCGAAAGCAAGATAACAAAACTCGAACTCCGGACGATTAATTCGTTTGTATAATTAAATTCTCTTGGACTTAAAAAATAATCACTAGAAATATTGAAAAGATGTTTAAGACTCGTCTTAAGCACTTCCTCGATATGATGGGATATTTATAAGAACAATTGAACTTAATTGTTCTTTGATGAAGAAAATCGTCCTCAGAACCCAAAACACAAGAACCTGAGACGTCATAGGAGGTGACTAGTCATAGGATCGAGGAACTTAGTAGAAAACCATAACCCTTCCCATTAGCTTTACCTGAAACTTGCTTTAAATGCTTAAATATTCTAATTGTGTTTTAAGTGCGGCTTGGGATGACGGGAAGACCCTCAAGTACGCTTTTATTTTATTACGATTTATTTAATCGCATCGCACTTACCTTTCTTGCATGATAAACAATCGTTGCATGAAAACCAAAGCCTTTAGGGTAGTCCCTAAAGCGTAACTAAAACTAAATTAAAAGTCATTACTAAGATAAAATTCACTGCACAACATTTCGAAATATAAAACAACTCGAAATTTAGTCACAAACGGAACAACAAAACTACAACTGCAACTAAATTAAAACGTCTTGTTGGATGATCGGGAATACCTTGGATGATGTAACCTACGTGTTGCTAACGGGATTTCCCACGGTCCGAATGAAAGTGTGGAACTCATTCGATTCGAGTTTAGCAAATTCATCCGGACTAAGTGAATCCGATAAAAATAACGATGCGGAAGGATGGAGCCGTGAGATCGTAACCGGTGTTGTTATAATCAACTTTAAGATTTGTTTAATTAAAATATTAAAAACACACGGATTTTAAGATTTTCTCTAAACTAGAACACTTCCTCATCTCTCGATTTATGATTTCTAAAACTAAACCTCTGTAATAAGGAGCTCGGAGCATGGTGGGCGGCACGGCCATCGTAATCGACAAAACCTGAGTCTACTTCGA
Organism: Papilionanthe hookeriana x Papilionanthe teres; assembly: GCA_022702705.1. Classification (NCBI taxonomy): domain Eukaryota; kingdom Viridiplantae; phylum Streptophyta; class Magnoliopsida; order Asparagales; family Orchidaceae; genus Papilionanthe; species Papilionanthe hookeriana x Papilionanthe teres. The sequence continues at coordinate 69,618,190 of CM040437.1, forward strand.
GCAAATTTTCTTAGAATTAAATAACCGAGCCATAGGACTTCGAGGTAGTTTGCTTTAGTGCAACATAAATCCTCGACTCTTCGTTAGGCATTTGCATGATCATGTCGTGTAAATTAAGCCCTAACCGGTCTTAGGACTCGAGGTGATCGTTCGGTACGACATAAACCCTCGCATCTTCGAGGCTATTTGTATGATTTTATTATACAAATATAAGACCAAATTAATTAAAATTAGCGAGATCGAAAATATTAAATAAACATTAGGTCTTTCCTAAATCCAAGCCAAACAATAGGATAGTCGGGAAATTACCGAAGTTCGCTTCGAATCCGTGATTTCTCCTACTTTTCTTCCTCCGAATTCCTAAAATAAAATGTTTAAATTTGATCTATTCCCTTATTGAAATTTCAAAACTCAATCCTTGAAAACTTAAACTTTGAAATTCTTGAGAGCGGAACTACCGATTATTATCGAGAGTTTTCTTAGGTGATTCCCGTCACTTAAGATATAATTAGCTATAGGGCTTGCCCTTATAGGGAATTTTAAGAACACGAGTAATATAAACGCATGTTTAATGTTTTCATATTAAGCGATGGAACTTGTCGAGCTTATAAAATTGGTTCGCGGACCAAACGGATGTCACAAACCTTTCTAGTTCATTTAATCGAGCCCCATTATCGAAGCGGTGTCTCTATTCTTCGGGATAGATACACGGTTTGTGGTGCGGTGCTCGTTTATATAAACTATTCGGGATGTGAGATCAGTTTGATTTTATATCTTAAAATTTTCAAATTTAAAATTATTTTCAAAATCAAATACTACTTTTCAAATTATTTACTTAAATTAAATTAAAAATTCGCCGACAATTTCTGCAGGCGACCCCCTTTTCAAAATAAAACACAAACCTAAAAAATATGCCGACATTTACTTGTTCTTCATAATTTATGAGGATATTCTTTTGCTTTACTCATCAAATATCTTAAGAAAAGAGTGAGGAAAGCTTTGAGAGGAGCTTCTTAGAGGAAAGGGAACTTCATCTCCTTTGGAAAAGGAGAGCCTCATCCCACTTTAATAAAGAAAAGGTTTTTTCTCTCCTAAGAAAAAGGGGAACTTCTTCCTCCTTTAGACAAGATGAGAAAGCAAGCTTAGTTGATGTGTGATAGGAACTAGGAATAAGCAAAGAGAATTCTTCATCAAACGCCACAAAGGTAAAATCCCTTCAAACTCTTGCATTTTTCATTCTTCAAGCCCCCTTAGGTCGGGATGATAGAGATCAAAGGATCTTGATTTTGTGTTAGAGCAAATACCCCTTAGGTTATGATCATTTCATTGTAAATCCCAACGAATTTTGAGTTCTTACTCTAAGCAATAACACAAAAAAAAAACACTATCGATCGGGAACCTACCGACCCTATGATTATTCGATGGTTTCAAAACTTGATGAATGGGTTGAAGCCATCTTGATATAGAGAATGATAAAATCCTTTGGTTCACGTTCCCTAGATCGTGAAGGCTATATCTGCGAAGGAAAATCATCCTTTTCGAAAAGGTTTTCTCTTCGTGGAAATTGTCCTTGCATTTGTTGGATAATTAGAGGTAGGCCCTCCGCTCCGTTGCGTAACGGACAACAACTACAGCTTCATCAAACCCTAGATCTTATGTGAGGTTGTTAGAGCAAGCATAATATGTATCAAGTTAGTTTGCTTTCATTTGTATGCCTTTCACAATGCTTAGCATGTGGCATTTTGCATGTGTCGATCTGATCGAACAATGACTGATCCGATCGGCCTGATTCGATCTACCGATCACAAATGACAATTTGACCAAAAGTGAGAGATTACTGCAACAACTTCTTTAATGGATAGAACATGATCATATTTTTTGGGAAGAAATCGAGAAAATGACCTGCCTAGAGAACTTAGCTTGACCTGAACTTGAGACTAATGATCTTGGATTACTGAATTAGCACTTTGATCATGGAGACCTGAATTAGAATTACCACAAGAACATCCTCTGGCTAAGGACGTTAACCCAAGCGCTACCTTGAGAGGCAGCTCAAGCGTCGTCGTAGGATTTGCTTTCTTGGTTGTTGAGTATCTTATATGGTGTTAGTTATAAATGTTGTTGTTTGCATTTTTTTGTTGTCTTGATCTTCACGGAGTAGTAAATCGTTGTTAGGAGTGTAGGAAAACGAAGCCCTAAAAAATGAGTATACCCATTATTCAGCGCCCCCACACCTGATCTTGAGCGCAAGCGCAACCAACGCGGATCACCCGCGCTCTGATCACAGCACCCTAGTGCTGGAGCTGGGAGAATTTTTGTGCTAAAAAACCTGAAAGCACGAAAAGCTCGTGTCGCCTCATCATCATGAGCATGTCCCAATTAGTGTAACCGTATGAATCTATTAGCACTCTCACGCCTAACTGTACACTTACGTGCTTTAGGGATGAACATGTCGTTCACGTTGTCTCTATAGCGCACCCACGACAGATCCAAATTTGTAGGCATTCTCAAGCCCATATCGCGGTGCACCCAAGTTGGACTCTATTTAATGAGCTGTTGGGTCTTTTCTCATCATCTTCCTCATTGGTCTCCCCCAAGTGGGTATTTAATGAATTGTGTTTATCAATTTTTAGATGTTTGTGTCTGTTGAGCTGATACTTTATTTGTCTGAGATGTCTATCTTATGAGATTCATGCAATGTAGCTTGTCTCAACTTTTCCTACATGTACTTGATTTGTATCTTTATTAATATTTTTATGTAAAAGCCTGTTTTGATCTCAGGTAAGGCTATTTATTTTATTTTTTAACTCTTGTTAGAAATTCTTGACTTATTTTAACTTTTTATCACAGTCTAGAAAACGTAAAAAAACGTTGCTTAGAAAATAGTAAATTTTCTTGAACTAAACAACTTTAGGCTTCACTTAAGCAACTCATAAATTGTTTAATGGGAGAAATTTAGATATTGAGTAGTCAACTACAAATATCGTTAACATTTGCCAATTTATTTCACCAATTTACTGCAGTCTTAAGCCTTAAGTAAAAAAGAATAACTTAGAGGTGGAACATTGAAATAATTATTTGTTCACTTTTGTTGCTTAGGAAACATAACCTGGCTTTACATCGTAAAAAGAAAAACAAGAGAATTAAAAAAAAAAAAAGTTACCAACCATACATAGTAATCTTCATGGGAAAAAATGAAAAAAAATGAAAAAGAAAGTACAAAAAAGGCACTAGAGAAGAAGCTTGAGGTGGGCACAGCAAAGAATTCCAAGAAAAGAAAAGAAATGAAATAAAAGGGAAGGCTAGTGCGACTTAAGTAGTAAATTAAGACTTGATTGCTCATCAACACACATTATAAGTTATTCTAAGGGATAAAAAATTAAGAGAACCTTAAGTTGGTTAAAATCTACTGAAATTGTATTCAAGATATTTAAGGTTCATGAAAAGGATTCTAAATGACACCAAATAAAGAGTTTATGGGATTATCTTAAGCAAAGTAAAAAGGGAACTAAGGAAATGTCAAATCATTAGTCATTTGTCAAGACTACACATCATTTCATACTTTTTCATAGATTTGATGAGACGGTTTGAAAGAACAGAACTATGCAAGAGTACTAATTCTTCTTTAATCTTCATGCTGAGACATTTGATTAATTGAGGTCAAACAATAAGTAAGTTTGGAAGGTTTGATAGCGATGACAGATGTGATGTTTAAGTAAGGTAATTACTCGTAATTTTCATATATTTACACCATATTATAGCTTAAAGTGAGTGCGCAGGAAACAAGGAGAATGGAGAAATGGGAGTGAGAAGGAGCGAAAACAAGCACATTTTAAGGATTTCAGACTTGCGCACCCGCTCTAACAAACTAGTGCAACTTCTTAAAGCTCTGGCGCACCAGTCCTGTTACCAGCATGCCCATGCCCCTCTGTAAAGTGCTTGTGCCTACACCACATGTTTGCGCCCGCTCTCGTGTTCAACCCACAGCGTAACTAGGTTGACATCAAGGCGCACCCGCGCCAGAAGTAGTGCACCCACATCGTAATCACGACACACCCACGCCAGTCTACAGAATCAATTTTTTGCAAGAAATTTATTGCCTTTGCTAACCTTTGCCTATAAATTAATTCACAAGGTCGGTTTTGGGCATCTTTTAATGGCTGGAGTTGTAAGAAAGGTAGAGTTTTGATCAGAGTAAGGATTCCTCTTGAGTTTGTCTTGTTCCTTTAGATAAAAACCTCAAAATGGATTGTTTTCCTTTGATTTCTTGAGAGCTTTGGAAAGTTCTAATGTATGAGAGTAGAGAGTGGTATTCATGTGAAGATAACAAGTTTTATTGTAAGTTCTTTATTTTTTATTTTCTTGCAATGAAAATCTACTTAGATTCTATTTTTGTGACTTCCTTTACAATTCGTGGCTAGTTTTTTCTTCATGTCCCTATTATGTTAGGGAAGTGGTTTTATTGTGGTTTTCTGATGTGTTTATTATTTCGTTTTCTTGTGCATTCATGAGCTACGTTGTTGTGTAATCTCTGTACTTCATATACTCCTAGTATGGACAACTAGGATGTTAAAATGTTTCGTGAAACTACTACTTCTAACCACTGCGTAGTGGAAATGAAGGGTTAATCACATAATTCCGAGATGATAGATATATTTCAGTAGAATTCTGCAATCATCCCTTGTAATTCAATCTATTTAGCGAAATGTCATGGAGATTGAGGAAGCCTTACTTCATGGATTCTATGATTGTTTTAACCTAGACATAGGCATAAGGAATATTATATCCCCGATTGCAACGATCACATAGGAAAACATTTAGGAAGCCACGATCACCATGAACCTCGAATCAGAAATGCATGAGCCTAATCTATTTTGAATAACTCTTTTTTTTTTTTTTTTTTTTTTGCTTTTTGCCTCTATTGCTCTGAGATATATGCCTGTTAATTAAGATCGGGACTTAAAAACCTTCTTTGTGAACTCACCAAGCTAAGTTCACTGGATTAGCAAACGAGAGATTTTTCTGCCGAAATAATTAAAAACCTTCTCTGTCAACCCACCAAGTTAAATTCAACAGATTAGTAAACGAGAGAATTTTTTTGCTGAATAATTATTACAATTTTCTTGTGGAATCAATACACGGTACTCTCTAACTGCATTACTACTTGACACATGCACTCGCCTTGTATGACCGACTTGCCTTGCCGTAAGTCTTTGCGCGTCAATGGAATGAAACGGTACCCCTGGAAGTCGAGCCCAACCGAAAAAAGTTGATGGAAACAAGCATGCCCCAAGAAGTCAAGCCAAGAGACAAGACTCGATGGGAAGATATGGTACCTCTGGAAGTCGAGCTTAAGAGGCAGAACTCAATGAGATGCTACCATGCCTTTGGAAGACGAGCCCAAAAAGCAAGTTTCGATGAGAAACAAGTAGTTGACATGATCCTCATTAGAAAGTCTCCAAGAGAGCAAGTGGTTTACAAAGTCTCCACTCAAAGGCATTAAAAGACTACAAGCCTCAGAAGACACAAGTACTTCAAAGACCTCAAAAGATTACAAGTCTCAGAAGGCACATGTATATCAAAAATTTCAGACGGTAATGGGCCTTAGGCACCAGCGCATTTCAAGCTCCTAGAAGACATAAGCTTGTGAAGACACAAGCCTCAGAAGATACGTGCAAAAGAGGATACAAATCTTAGAATGAACAAGTTAAAAAAAAATTTGTGATTCTTCTTATATATAAAGTGCACGTGATAACTTTGATTGCAAATATCCACATGTTTGAAAAATCTCAAACGGCATAAGCCTCAGAAAAGGTCGGTACCAATATGCAACCAAAAAGTTGGGTAAGAACATCACAGAAGTGGGGCAAAAGCATCCCAAAAGAGGAAACTCTGGCTTAGAATGAAAGATAAAAGCAACCTCAAAAGCCCTCACCCCGCTAATGAAGGATGGAAAAGAATATGAGAACTGAGGAAGAGCTTGAAGCTTGAATAGAGTTCTTGAAGTTTTGAGAATAAGTTGAAGTCTAGTACCACTCCTACCGCCATCGATCATCATAGACCGCCGTCAACTACCATCTGTCGGTCGTCGTCAATCTCTATCAGTTGCTGCTCGTTTCTGGCAATAAATCTATGCACACGTCTACATTGTAACTTGGGAAATCATCTAATCCTTTATCATCTTTGGGAGAGGTGATTGTAACTGTAATCATCATTTTATAGTGTAATTCTGCAGCCGGGTCAGGTCTCCTAGTTTTTCCCTTTACGAGTTTTTCACGTAAAACTTTTGATATCACTACTAGTTGTTTTCTCTCTTCTGAGTGTGTATTGAATCTCCGTACCATGCTAAGACAAAAAACAAAAAAAAATCATTTTTATATCTAAGAGGCGTTTCAAAGAAGAGTAACAAAATACATAAATATAATTTATATTGTTTCCATTTTTAAAATAAAGTAATGCTATGGGCGACAAATTATAAAATTGAGTATGCATAAGAAGAAGAACATTAGGCCAAGTAACTTGTTGGTGAAACTTAACAATATTAGAACTTGGGGGCATTTTCGAACACACCTCATAATTCTTATGTATTTACACATCCAACACCTAAATTTTCATATTTGCATGCACATAACAAAGCACCAGTGGAAGAAGGGTGAGGATCCGCTTTAGGCAGCTGAACTTCTTAATAATAAAAAGAAAAGTTTAGAACTTAACCAGAAAAGAGGAACTCCACCTAGATGTTTGTAAATCATAATCCCAATAATCTACATATGAATTTCAGGACCTTATTTCCTTTGCAGAATTTATGGTGAA